>PVIJ01001451.1:0-198796 GCA_004024925.1 Scalopus aquaticus | reverse complement strand
CTTTTCTTCTTTGGAGAAGTGCCTTTTGAGCTCTTCTGCCCATTTTTTGATTGGGTTATTGGCTTTGTTTTTGTTGAGTTGTGTGAGTTCCTTGTAAATTTTTGTTATCAGTCCTTTATCAGATGTATTGTGTGCAAAGATCTTTTCCCAGTTGGTAGGATATTCTGTTTGAAAAAGATACTACTTAGATATACGGAGACCTTTATGAGGCATCTGATTGTTTCTAGTGTCATAAACTTCAAGAGACTTGTTATAATTGACTAGTCCAATTTATTTTCATATTGATCAACTCTGTTTCCACCCAAAAACCTATTGGGGCAAGTAGAGGAAGAGGTCTGCTGGCTAAGGTGAAATATTCCAATATAGCAAAATCACAGTCTTAAACACATTTTCTCTTAAGAATCCAGCATTCTTCTGAGGGCTTAGAAGCCTGCATTTTTAGAGCTAGAGCTGAGTGCAAAATCTCAACTCTATTTACTGACCAAGTGATATTAGACAAGAACTTACAGATTGTCTTTGCCTGATTTTTGAAATATGTACAACAAAGGAATGGTAATACCTGGTTGACTCTTGCAGAGCTGAATGAGCACAGACAGGTACCCAATAAAAGATAGCCATTATGAGAAGTCACTATTCTTTTTTTTTTTAATTTATTTATTTATGCATACATGAACTTGAGTGCAGGCCAGAGGTGCAGGGGGTGAGAGGATTCACCAGAGACAGTGGAGATCAGAACAGGCAGATCAACTGAAATACACTGCTGAGGGGAACAGCGGGTGAGGCAGGAGAGGTCTGCTGCGCTGTGTGGGAAGCTCCCTCGCCGGGGATCGAACTCGTGCTGCAGTGGCTGCGGATAGCTTCATAGTGCTGAGACTTAACCCGTTGCACCACCAGGTGCAAGTCTTTTTTTTTTAAATATTTATTTATTTATGCATACAAGAGCCAGGGTGTAGGCCAGAGGTACAGGGGGTGAGAGGACTCGCCAGAGACAGAGTGGGGAGCAGAACAGGCAGATCTACTGAAATACACTGCTGAGGGGAGCAGGGATCAAACTGCCCAGGGATCAAACTCATGCTGCAGTGTCTGGCGATAGCTTGATAGTTAAGTTGATCGAGACTTAACCGCTGAGCCACCAGGGAGTCTCTGAGAAGTCACGACTCTAATGTGATTTGTATTAAAAGTCACCTCTGCAGATCACAGTCACCGGGACAGATCCCCTTGCTGGTAAATTTGCGACAGTGAAGAAGAGTGTGGGAGAAAGACATAAATGAATGACCCATTACTGAAAGAAACTGAACAGTTAGGAAAAGAAGGCACCATCTTACTTTGAAGTTGTCTAGGAAAATATACCCAAAGAAAGACAGATGAAGGGCCTCACTGGTGGCGCAACGAGTTAAGCGTAGCACTGTGGAGCTGTCAGCAGCTGTGGCGCGTGTTTGATGCCCGGCCGGGGAGAATCCCACATGGTGCAGCAGACCTCTCCTGCCTCGCCCGCTGCTCCCCTCAGCAGTGTATTTTGATGGATCTGCCTGTTCTGCTCCCCACTCTGTCTCTGGTGAACCCTCTCGCCGCCCCACGCCTCTAGCCTGCACCCCAGCTTGTATGCAAAAATAAATAAATCTTTAAAAAAAATAGAAAAGTGGATGAAATTTCTAAGTGATCTGTCACTAATACAGACAATTAAGGTAATTACATCTGGGCAGGAAAGCCAGAAACCCACAAGCTCATGCTATTTTAGTGCCTGACTAGTGGTTTGGCTGTAGGTTAGGAAACAGTCTCCCACACCACCTATATAAATATATGATTTATATTTGCATAAGCACCTCCAGCAACTGAGAAAAATGGCCAGCAGTAGAATTCGAATGATCTCACACTAGACTGTGAATTATCTAATCACACGTAAAAATACAAGATCCAGCGAAAGAAGATTTTCATTTCCCCTTCACTATGTGCAACCTGCTTCAAATAAATGTTCATTGAATCTGTAGAGGCTCATTGCTCCTCGTGTCACTTAAACATGTGCCAGCTTCCTGACACATAGGACACCTTACTGACACTGCTGAGTCTCTGGCTCCATGTGCTTTTGATTACATTTTTTAGATGGTAGTCAATTTCATAATCTAGCTTTGAGTGTACCCTAAAACTCATTGGCCCTTAAAATTAACTGCCACTCCAGGGCCTCCCTGGTGGCCAACGGGTTAAATGCAGCCCTATGAAGCTATCCAGAGCCCCTGCAGCACAAGTTCGATACCCAGCCAGGGAGCTTCCCACATGGCACAGCAGACCTCTCCTGCCTTGCCCGCTGCTCCCCTCAGCAGTGTACTTCAGTCCGCTGCTCCCCTCAGCAGTGTATTTCCATCTGTCTGCCTGTTCTGCTCCCCACTCTGTCTCTGGTGAATCCTCTTACCACCCCACACCTCTGGTCTACACCCCAGCTATTTTATGCATAAATAAATAAATCTTTTTTAAAAAATGAACTGCCACTCCAAGGCATAGAATTGACAGTCTAGTTGACAACATTTCCAACATGATCCAGTCACCCCATCTGCAGAATGCACACAAGGCTCACCACTTTGAGTGCTTCATCCAAAGGGAATGCAGAGCAAGGGCTTATTTTTCACACCAGCTGTAGTGTCATTTTACAGCCAAAAAAAAAAAAAAAAAAAGGATTTATCCTTGGGGTAGGTAAAGAGAACATCCAGATGGCTACACAGGGTATTTTACACATCGTGATTTGGGAGAAATCGACCCTTCCAAATGTGCTGTGTGGTTCAGTGGACTCCAGGGTCCTCAATGCGCACCATTAATATCTTTGACTCTGCCTTATGTGACATTCTAAATGAACCAACACAAAAACCTGGATTTTCTTTCAAACTAATGGAAACTAAAATAAAAAATGTGGTCCTCTGTGTACACACTTATTGAAGGCACACAGAGCAATTGCTATTTTCGGGTCCCCAACTGACAGCCACATCCCTTAGAAGTGGTTGTCCAGCCTCTGTTTGAATCTTTCCAGGGCTAGAAACTCCATCGTATCTTCCGTGATTCCTTCTGTCTTTTTATAGCTCAAATGATTCAATAATTCATTTTTTAAAAGTGTGTTTAAGCTGCCTGACAACTACTTTCACATTTTATCTTCTACTAATACACACACACAAGACCTAATTCAATCTGCACCTCACAGGCATTCAAGTTGCTATGGATAAAGCCCTCAAGGACACCTGGGCTGCTTTTGCTTGAGACTAAACAGACTATTCCTTCCTTTGATTCCTCCTGTCTTGGTTCTGAGACTCTCGCCATACTCAGATCGTTGCTCTATTGGCTGCTGGAGGGGACACTGCATCCCGGCCATCCTAAGGCCCTCTGTGTGGACGGGTCAGTCCTGCCTCCCTTCGCCAGGGGCACGTTTACCGAACAGGGCACCCAGCATGGCCATCAGCATCTCCATGGCACTGGGGTCTTCATTCTCTTTACCGTATGTTCTCGCAAGTGAGGAATTTCCAGGACAGACCTATGGAGAAGAGCAAAAATGAATCCTACAACTCACATCTTTCACTATATTTGAAGTGACTGGTTAATGGAGAAAATGATGGCTCAGACTCAGCAGAGCTTCCTCCCTGGCTGGGACACGTGTCATATGGTGTCAATAGGTGACCAAGACAAAAGCCCGATGTAGTATTTAAGTAAAAATCATCTTCGAGTTCTATATTGTCATTGTTTTCTCAGTATCATTTGATAGGAGGACTTTTTTTTTTTAACCTTCACTTTCTACTTAACAGGGAAAAATGGAAAGTTTGAAGGAGTCTGAAAATACTGTTCTGATAAATTCCCAGCTGGTTTTCTATATGACTCAACACTGAAACTCCGATATGATCAGATCCATTTAAACGGCCATTTCAGCCTAGGTATTGAACCTCTGGTTGAAGAGTGATAAAATACTCTTTTTCAAAAAGGATTTATTTATTTATACATTTATTATTTATTATTTATTTATTATATTATATTATACATTATACCCCAGCCATTGATTTATACATTTATTTATACATGTATACATTTATTTATTATACATTCAAGAGCTGGGGTGTAGGCCAGAGGTGGGGGGCAGGGGAGAGGATTCGCCAGAGACAGAGTGGGGAGCAGAACAGGCAAATCTACTGAAATACACTGCTGAGGGGAGCAGCAGGCAAGACAGGAGGGGTCTGCTGCCGTGTGGGAATCTCCCTGGCCGGGGATCAAACCCACGCTGCAGTGGCTGCTATTAGCGTCACAGGCTGAGACTTAACTCCTTGTTCCACCAAGGAGGCCCAAGAGTGATAAAATATTCTAAGGAAGGCCCTTGAGTTAGAAGAAATAAAAATTCGGCATTTCTCTACCATTAAAGAAAAATCAGTCACACATGGGATCTAATTTTCTTTGATGGGCACAGAGTATGAGGAAGTGTGAGGATGAAAAGCTGACTGTAGTCATGATCTGCGTACTTGTCTGTTAGCACTTATTAGTCTGCCATTACTAGACTACACTGGTCAACAAATTTTTACAAAAGTCATGTTACTGAAATAAAATTAGTCATTTCCTATCAATCTGTATGTGCTCAACGCAAATACGACAGTCAAATTCTAATTTGGGCTCTAGTTTTTTGTAATCTGCAATAAATTGATGTTTACATCATGAAATGCATGCCAATAGCAATAGGCCTATGGTTAATACCTGTTAAAAATCAAGTCATAGACTACTTCTTAGATTTCTTCGCTTGTCTCTTGTACAGCTGTTCAGGAGCATCTCTGGGGAGTGTCCAGCAGTAGTCAGCCAGCATTGTAGTGGACCATTTTCCCTGGTATCTTTGTTCCATTGATGCGATATCTTGATGAAAACGTTCGCCATGTTCATCACTAACCATACGACAGTTTCCAGGGAAGAAATCCAGATGGGAATGGAGGAAGTGGATCTTTAGAGATATATTGCAACCAAGTTTCTGATACTGCACCAGCATGTCTTCTACTAGTTCCTTGTAGTTTTCTGCCCTAACATTCCCAAGAAAGTTTGTAGACACTAAGCGAAAAGCATTCCATGCTTGTTTCGCATCCCCCTGCAGCAAGTTGTTGAACCGGTCATCTCAATGCAGATGGAATGTTTGGGTAGACTATTCTCAACTTCTTTTGCTTTGTTATTCCTCCGGAAAGAGAAGGAACCAAGCAGAAGTAACAGTCTTTTATGTGGTTGCTTGGCTCTCTCCACACTGTGGGCACTGCAAACGGCATTGATGGTCTTTTGCCATTTAACCACTGTGAAAGCTGTATTGTACATGTAGCACAGCATATATGTGGGGCCCAAGGCTTGTCTTGGTCACCAACCTTGCATCCAAAGTAAAGATGATAAGCCTTCTTCACTTGAGAAGTGATACTTCTAGATGGCACGTGTCACTTCCCCACAAATGGAGCAGAAATTGTCCACGCTATTAAAGCACTTTCGAGGCATGACTGTTCTGTATTGTGCCTAAATGGATGAAATAATAACAGTTCTATGGAACAGTAGTCTGAAATATTTTCAATGCTCAAGCTTTCCGACAGGGCTTTCTATAGTGCACTGCTGACGTCAGCTTACTTCAGCAGCTGCCTGGCAGTAGTATTGCATTGCATCAGAAAACGATGCAATCAACTCTGGATGATGTGTGCATGATGGTATTCTGCAATACAATGCAATATGACATCATTCTAGGCTGATTTAGGATATTCTTGCAGTCCTACTGGATAAATTTACACGGTGAAACATATAAAATGAATTCTATGAAATATCTTCAAAATGAGAGCTAATAAAAAAATTCCAGGGTTAAATTCATGTTCAGAACACCAAGACACTACAGATTAGGGCCTTTTTTAAGTCAGTTATGATCAAACTGTTGACCAGTGTTATTTGGATGGAAATAATTTAAGTATTTCAACTAAATCTGTGTAGTTCCATTGAAATAGATCAACATATGACTATGTATTAAACATGTTTTCTTTATTTAATAAAGAATTCTGACTCAAGTATTCTCCATTTTATCTTTGTATCTGTCCTAAAGGTTAGGACATTTATCTCCATGAAGAAGTTTCAAATCACCCTGTACACCCACACACACAACCTCATCCCTTTCCTGTAATTCTTTTTTTTTCTCTTGTGTAGAAGAACTGTAGTATAGGCCAGAGGTGCAGAGGGTGGGGAGTGAGAGGATTCACCAGAGACAGAGTGGAGAGCAGAATAGGCAGACCTACTGAAATACACTACTGAGGGGAGCAGCGGGCGAGGCAGGAGAGGTCTGCTGCGCCATATAGGAAGCTCCCTGGCCAGGCATAGAACTCAGGCGGTAGCTCTGATAGTGCTGAGACTTAACCCTTACACCACCAGGCAGGTCTCTTTTCTTGTAATTCTAATGGCATTACCCAAAGTGAAGTGACTCCAGCTTTCTCTGGGTTAAGATGTCTTGAGGAAATGATGAAAAAGAATGCCATGTGTTCCTACTCTTCTCTCTTCCCTTATACTCGAAAGTCTTGATGTCAGTCACGAAATGTGTGACATAAATAAACGTAGTTCTAGTATGAGTGGCTGTCACTATAGAGACCAAATTTAAAACAAGAAATGAAAGATAACAAGGATAGTATATAAAATAAAACCTTGTTGAAGAAGTGTTTTGTCTTTTCATTTTGTAAGTTCCCAGAGTTTCTAAAATTGCAAATGGGAAATTGAATCAACTTTGTCACCTTATAAATGCACCCCCATAAAAATATCCACATACCTGAAGAGATTTACTGTTTTTTTTTTTCCAGATCAGTCTTTAAGGACAACCAGGGAAATGTGGACAGAGACTCAAGATTCTCACCCCTGTATAGACAAGAAAGTAGCAAGATTTCAGTGGAAGATCTACTGAAACTAGTATCAGATTATAGAAGGTAGGATATTTGATACGCTCCTTAAATTGACATTACTTTGTTATTTTTGACTGATGTGTTACTTCTGCATAAATAATACCTGATTTCCTGACTCTCAAATGTCCAAACTCCCCCAGAAAGCAGCTGCTGTGCAGGTGACCTCACATATGCCCAAAGAATGCCACCAGGGTACATTTGCTAGAATTATATGGAAGGAGTGTGAGATATTAAACCAAGGTAGTTGTCCATTGCTATGTAACAAACCACCCACAAATTTAGTAACTTAAAATAATATCATCACTTACTTTACTCTTAAGTCCATGGTCTGAGCACATCTGGGTGAGAGCTGGTCAGTTCTACACAAGGTGTCAGCTGGGGGAGGTCACTGTCAGTGTCACGACTGGCAGGTTACTGCTGGCTGCTGACTGGGAGCCCCGCTGGGGCTGTGGGCTGGAGACCAGGGTTCTACCCAGGAGCCTCTCCATGGGAGTAGCAACAGGAGATCCTTTGACTTCCCCATAGCATGGTGACCGGGTTCTAAGAGTAAGTGTCCCATGGGACAGAAAATGATCACTGCCAGTTTCTTAAAGGAGAAGCTGACCCCATGCCTTGTCTAAAATAATACACTGTCAAGGTGTCGCAGAGTTTAGACTCAAGAGAAGGGGACACGGAACCTCTCAATAGGAGGACTGTTAAGGAATTTTAGAAACACATTTTGAAACGCTACAGAGCAAAGAGTTTCAATAAGTACAATAATTCATACTATTTTTATCATTCAGATGCTTCTGGAAAAGATGGTAGAAGTTAGTGTGAAAGAGGAAAAATTTAAAAGTCCCAGCATTTTTAAATGAGTCGCCATACATTCAACATCTGATGATGATAATAAGATCTTTCCTGGTGAATTACTTATCTAAGTCCCCTCATTCACACGGGGCATCAACAATCTAGAAATTAATTTGATAATATTATAAAATAATATATTGCTGTGAAACAAGTGTGATTAATATCTTCTGTACCTTCGGTTGAGGTTATAGTTCTAGCTACTATAGTGCTAGAAGGGAAGACAAAATATAAATCTTTGAAAGCAAAATGAAGGTGAAAAGTAAAACCTGGAAGAAGGCCCTGGACAAATACCACTTTGTTGGGATCCTACAAGACCACTCCTTACATGGGGAGATCTCCCCCACTTCTAAATTCAAAAGCCTCCACCCCAGACTTCTCCAGGCTACTGTAAAAATTCTTTTTCTTCTTTACTTTTGTGCCAGTGCAATGAAGCATTAAAGTCATAATGCTGAGCAGAGGAAAATGCACAAAAGATTTTTGAGTGATCTCATATAAACAGAAAAACACCAAGCTCTCACAGAACTCTAGTAATCAGTGTATCACAAAGTTATCACCATGGCAGTTGGAAAGCACCCTAACCCCCACTGCCTTTCTGGTGAGACTTTAAATGGTTCATGGGTGTCTCAGACTCATGAACACCATTCTCAGGAGTATGCTAATAATTATTTACCAGCTGACTCTCCAGAGGGGAAATAACTGATTTGTACTGATGGCCAATTCCTGTGGTGTAAATTCTCCTGCCCTTGTAATGATTTCATGCTGCCAGTGGAGCATCACTCAACATGGAACGGGGAAGCATTTCACACCCACTTCCACCCTACAGAGAGATGAAAAAGCCTCAAGCACAGAGTAAACATAGTAGAAAGTGCTCAGTATGGAGTACACATTACTTTGCGTTTAATATTTATTTGTTGGCACATTCATATTACTTTATATTTTAACAATTAGCAGACAACGTAACTAAAAATTTAGCAGTCAGTTCTCAGAAGCTGGGGAGAGCAAGCTCTTTAAGTAGTTCTTAAACCACCTTTTTAAGTAGTTCTCCTGAAAGGGCAAAACTTAAAAATGCCATCCACTTCCTCTTCCTACTTATGGAGGAAAATTGATGAGGTTTCAGCAGGGCAGGAAGGAATGAACTGCAAGGAATGAGAACTGGAGTGTATGTGGATGGAGAGCTGGGTGCTAACTGAGCATGTGCATTCATTTTATAAGTATGGAAGGGAACAGAAGAACCAGTCAGGAAAGGCTCCCTTATTCTTGTTGAAGAGGAAAAAAACAGACCATCCACCTAGCAGAGTAACCATCCTTGCTCTCAGCACTTCTTACAATCTATCATGAAAGTGAATCAGTTGAACCAATTCAAACTAATACTATTGCTTTTTGTTAATAAAATCTGCACACATACATGATTGCATTTGATCATTTATATACGTGTTAGCTAAAGTTGGTGCACGCGAATTTAAAATATTCTCTAGAATATCTATACCTTAACCCTTACCTGATTTTACTTTTATTTGCAATACCACATAAATTTTAGCTTTCAAAATAAAGCTAGTGAAATGAAATCACTCCTAAGATCACTTAAGGCTCTACTGTTTACATTTATCAAGTTTAAAATTATACTTGTCTTTTTTTTTCTTTGACAATTGTAATAATGTTGTGTATGTGTTCTGTGCTGGCATATTTTCACAGGGTTGACAGAATAAGCAAAACTCAGATCATCCCAGGAACCCTGGATATAGCAGTTGACAACATTCCTTTGGAACATCCAAGTATGATCATGATGTCACAGTTTGCTTGTAGAACTTTGAATATTTAGTGCATTTTTGATTTGTTGCTTGGTTGGCTGTCTAGTTGGTTAGTTGGTTGGTTGGTTAGTTGCTTGGTTGTCTAATTAACTGGTTGGCTGGTTATTTGGTGGGTTGGTTGGTGAGTGGGTGGGTGGTTTGGTGGATTGGTTGGTTGTTGGTTTGGTGGGTAGGTTGGTGGGTTGGCTACAAAGTTTACAAAGGTTTGGGTTGTTATTTATCCCCCTCAGTTTTGAATTAGTGGAATTTATCACCTACAAAAATCTGGGACTTCTTATTTACCCATAGTACAGACTATAAATATTGTAGGAGAGGTACTATATCAAGGAAATCTAATATGTATATGGAATGCACCATAAACCCAGCAAAGTATTAAGTTGTATTATTTAAACCCCAAAGCCCTGAAGGATTTCAGTTGGGGAAAGTCAGATAGATTGACAAAAAGATAGGCCCCAATGGGATAACCTGCATTCTGTCTGGTTCCTCTGGCCCGAGACCAGGGCTAGCTCTACCTCTCTGTGAGGGCCTTGGGCCACAGTACAAATAGCCACACTGTTGGCCAGGCAGTAATGTTAACTGGGATATTTTTTATTTTTGCTGTAGACTTTATGCTTTTCAGAATATGTCCAAAAGTCCTATTGGTGTCCATGAAAGTTTGAATCTCAGAAGAGAGTTTTATTAACTTATAAATGTTTCATAATTTATTTCTTAAGTAGTGAGATTGATTTTTTTTTTTTGTTACATCTGAGGATGCTTTTAGTGGTGCAAAATGAAGAAAGGAATCCCAGAGTGAATTGCAAACAGGGAGAGGATTATTTTCACAGGAGAGTTAAATTATCATTAGCACTCTCAGGATTTTCATCCTTGCAGTATTTCTGTGAATCACTTTCTAGGGCACACAATGGGCATTGTAACTTATGCCATGATTCCGAATCATTTTTGTATTGATTGGTGTGAAAAAGCAGAGGAGAAATTAAGCCCTTTCCTCTACCTGACTTGTGTGATGTGAGTTTTATTAACTATGGAAGAGAAAAACAACAAAGAGAACACTTAAATATTCTCTTTGAAGAAATTAGGACATTAGAGAAATTTGAATTTATAATAAAAATTTTAGTATTTTTTTAGAAAACCTGTAATCTGATTCCCCAAATATATTTAGCTAGCTATCTTGTGTTTTTGAACCCTGAAAGGATTCCAGGTGGGTAAAGGAAGGTAGAAGCCTTGTGATCTTCTAGTAATGCATCTTTAACCCCAAACTATTAGTAGTGGAAGTTTTGATTTATAAATTCCTAATGACCTCCCCCCTCCCTTATGCTCTTCCC
Source organism: Scalopus aquaticus (assembly GCA_004024925.1). Taxonomy (NCBI): domain Eukaryota; kingdom Metazoa; phylum Chordata; class Mammalia; order Eulipotyphla; family Talpidae; genus Scalopus; species Scalopus aquaticus. Next base: position 187,915 of record PVIJ01001451.1, on the reverse strand, counting down.
ACAAGATTAGACATTAAAATATTATAAAAACTAAATTAATACAATTAAATGTACCTAATAATGCGGAGACAACTTCAGGCTCTACTGTAGGTTTATTTCATAGGAAAATTACTGTTAACCCACTTGGTTCTCATAGAACTGCTGAACATCTTGTTCTGTCCTGTATCAGTGTATATACAGTGTTACAGTTAAATCCAGTGAATTCATCCTTATGATACCTGGTTGGTATGTTCAGAACCTCATTAACAAAAAAATTGCTTTTTATATAAAGCTTAATACAAAATAGTGAGGCTCCATCCAGGAGAATTACCAGTTTTTGAGACATCAACTTTGGTATTAAATAGATGCCATGATTATCATTCAAATGTTTCTGATAACATAATTTAACATAAATTAGTATACAAGTATAGAGTATCTATTTGGTGTGGATTCATCTTAAAATGTTAAGTATTGTTCTGTTAAAAAAGAACCCTATTAAATGACAAACTCTTATTTTCTGATTTTTTTAAGACTGTGTAACATCGTCCTTTATCCCTGTCAAGCCTTTCGATGTGATGGCTCAACTAGAACCCACAGTGGAAGTGGAAGAATTTGTTTATGACTCAACCAAGTACTGCCGCCCTTACAGAGTATACAAAAATCAAATTTACATCTACCCCAAGCACCTCAAGTATGATAGTCAGAAATGTTTCAACAAGGTAGGATATAGTTTTCTGAGGTATCATCCTTCTCTCTTCTCCCCAATTAGACCATATTTAAATGGCTTCTTATAAGATCAGATATAAATGACTAGAGGGCAACATTTTGGGATAGAAAACTTTTGAAAATGTGCTAAATCAGAAAAGTGATGTGTTTCACCTTAAAAATGTTTAAGAACCCACAGTTTTCTAACATATTAATTATCCTTTCTGAAGTTGATCCTAAATAATTATGTTCTAGACCTTTTTGCCAGTTTCTTAAGATACCCTGAAAATAGCATGCCTGCCCCCTTTTGACATGAGGTTTTTCTTCTCTGTTAAATAATCTCTCCATATCCTCTTGTTATCTCTGAGCACTGTGGATAATGTCACATGAAAATGTTGGGTATTGTATATTTTGCACAGTTAATTAGAAGCTACTTATTTTAGGCTCTCGGATTGTGTTTGGGTGTTATTTAACAGGAAATTACAATTTCCATTTGCCTTGGCTGTAATTTCAGGCACGAAATTTAACTGTGTGCATTGAATTCAAAAATTCTGATGAGGATGGCGCTAAGCCCGTGAAGGTGAGCCAGGTCCTGAAGAGGATACTGCCCAAAAGTGGGGGGAGAGAGGGGGGGGCTTCGCTTCTCTCCATTGGGGGACTTTTTACTGCCCTGTGGAGACATCTGCTTTATATTTCCTAAATGTGCCCTACTTAATAGTCATCATTAGCTAGCTCTATTAGAAATACCAGTCTCGTGGCTTGGCTAAGCTTTTTATGATTTGAAAAAAACAGAAATCATTCTAGTGTAAAATGAATGCAAAGATTTCCCTTTGGAAAGTCCGTGCCCTTTGCAAAGAGTAGCCTGCCTCTGGATTCAGTGTGCTTCATTCAAAATGCCACATCCCAGCTGTCCTCCATGGGGCTGGGGGGCTGGGTGTTCTGGCCTGCTGGTTGGTGCAGTGCGCTTGGCCCAGATGCTCACATTTATGAAAGTACAGTGGCCAGCCCCTGAGGACCCTGGGAAGGCAGCCCCAGTTGCTGAGCCCATGATTTTACTAGATCAATATAAGGTTTATATGATCTGTGCAGTTTTAACTTACGTAACTGCCAATGGGTGACATTTTCCAGAGTTCATATTTGTTATTAGACTTTTTATTGTAGGGACTTCAAACAATATAAAGTAACCTCTAAACAGAGAAGAAATTTATTTTCCGTGGACTGGTGACCAGGTCATCCCAGTTTTGCTGAATCAGAGGAATGAGGCAGTAAAAGGCAACTAATGTCTAACTACTCCCACAGTTGTCTGAGACAATCCCTTAGAGCCCTCTGTCAGGGGCCAATTGTATTCCCTGTGCTCCCCAGGCTGGTAGCATCATTCAGAAGAATGGTGATCAATTGTGGTGATCAAGTGGATCAGGCAGAACAGAGAGAATGAGTTCTCTAAGGGTCTTAACACTTTGTGTGCCGGTGCCCTTTCAATTTACCAGCCCTTGGGGCCGGCCATTTTCTGTGCCACCGCATGAATGGTAGAAGCATTCAATAAAACACACACAACTCCTGAACTACTGGATATTAAAAAAAAAAAAACTGTAATATCTCTCATAAGACACCTTACACTTTCACCAAAACAATGTGTAAAGCTTCTAGACTAAGCACGATCAAAGAAATAGCTCCTAATAGTTCCAAATAATCCACCGTGGCGTGAAAAACCGGAGACTAGATGAACAGGTGAGCGGCCACCTGATACTGGTGACAAAAACATGTACTAATACGTGAGCGGACCACAAAGTGTTAAGCCGCTTTTAGCATCCCAGGTTCCAAGTTCAACCACACTGTTAGCATCAGAGAGAAAAAAATAAAGTGAAATAGAGTTAGTAAGAAAACAAGGGCAATGCCCCCAAGGCAAGTACCCCAGGCTGCTAGAGCAGTGTTGATGGGGCGAGGTCTAAGAAAGGGGAGCAATGTCAGGTATGTGAGTCCCCTGCCCCCCTACCTTCTAAAGCATCACACAGAAACACAGCAGCCTCCAGAAGAGGGGCCCCAAGTCTTAGGCTGCAGGACCAGAAAGTGCCATATCCCACCCCCTGGGCTGGGAGAGAAGAGCACTTGGGACGAGGAGCCAGCCCTGTTCTTCCAGCTCCCTGTGCATGTTTGGGGACCACCATGTCAGGGGTTGGGGCTCAGGGAAGCCGTGTGGTCACCCAGGACTGACTGCCTTAAACTCTCGACCAAGACTAGATTCCCTGAATCTCTTCAAGAGCAGGAATCGGAGTTGAGCAGATCAGCTCGTTCCTCCTGGTCATCCACAGTTAGGTGGTGAGCTGATTCAGGCACTCAGCATCAAAGAAGTTGCTACCTGATGAACGAAAGTCTTCAGATTTTCTTCAACAGCACCCCACTGTGCAATCAACTCAGGGCAGGGGGTCAGAGTTAAGGTTAATTATATGTCAGCTAAGCCAGGCAAATACCACAGAATTCATCTTACCCAGGATGGGTAATGAAAGACCTATGACTCTTTTTGTGCTCAGGGTTAATTTCACACACTCCTAATTATTCAACTCATAACTTTTTAAACAGTGTATTTATGGAAAACCTGGAGGGCCCCTCTTCACCTCAGCCGCCTACACAGCAGTCCTGCACCATTCCCAGAATCCAGATTTCTCAGACGAGGTAAGAGATGGGTGAGGGCATCAGCGCTGAGATCACCTCAGATGAAGGACAAGCCAGGCTTCGGGAGCTGTGTTCACCAACAGTTGCCCCAGAATATGTCACAAATTCCTGTCAGCACAGGATCTTTTCAGATCTTTTCAAAATGTGATATTTTTCTAACATCATTGTTTTTGAGTGAGACTCACTTTTTTTTCTCTATTTCATTGGTTACTTAAACAAAGGTTGTGTTACATGGCTGTTAACAGCCAATAGCCAATGTCATGTCATAATGGGAAGAACAAAGGACTAGACTGTGAGCCAAAACTGTTGTTGTTTTTTTAACATTTATTTATGCATACAAGAACTGGGATATAGGCCAGAGGTGTGGGATGGTGAGAAGAGTGGGGAGGCAGAGTGGGGAGCAGAACAGGTGGATCTGCTAAGTACACTGCTGAGGGGAGCAGCGGGTGAGACAGGAGAGGTCTGCTGCGCCATGTGGGAAGCTCCCTGGCTGGGGATCGAACTCGTGCTGCAGTGGCTGCTGATAGCTTCATAGTGCTGAGACCTAACCCATTGCGCCACCAGAGAGGCCCATCAACACTGTTGCTTTTAATCTGCATGAGCTTGGACCCCTCATTCTGAACATGGTTCAGAGCAAGACCTGCCCTGGCCAACTCTCAAGGCTCTTATTAGGAACCAGGCACCCCGATATACTCTGTATCATCTCAATCCCCACAGCATCTCTGAGAACTAGCTATTGTTATTACCTCCTGAATTCATCAGGGTTCTCCAGAGAAACAGAGCAAGTAGAAGTCAGTAGAAGATAGATGATGGGTGGTAAGTAGGTGGGTGGGTGGGTGGATGGATGGATGGATGGATGGAAATTTATTATAAGGCCACATCACTATGAGCCTCAGGAGTCCCACCACCTGTCATCGCCACAACTGATGCACCTAAACTAAGCCACAACCTAGGACCTAGAAACCCAGGAAAGCCAGTGGTATGATGTAAAGGTCTGAGAACCAGAGTCCATAGTACAGATTCCAGTCTGGGTCCAAGGGCCTGGGAGCCTTGAGCCCCAATGGCAGGAGACAAACCAGTGTTCTTGCTCAGGAAGTCAGAGACAGAGGGGTTCAACCTCCATCTGCCTTTGTGTTCTATGCTGACCCCAGTGGGTTGCCCATCCACTGGGGGGACCATCTCTTTCCTCAGTCCACCAGTTCAAGCGCTAATGTCTTCCAGAACCCCCCCACAGACACACCCAGATACAGTGTTTAATGCTCATCCTCAGGGGTCCAGTCCAGCTGACCCTGACAGTGAACCATCACACGTTCCTAATCTATGGATGATGAAACTGAGACTAAGAGAGATAATTGACCAAGAACCCACAACTAAGCAGCATCAGTCAGAATTCACACCAGACCATGTGATTCCAGCGCCTGAAGCAGCATCACTATGACCTTAACACATAAAAATGTGTCAGTGCTAAATTGCTGTACATATTAGCTTGGATTATAAACAATCTTAGACAAACAGTTGCAGTGATTAAATTGAATTCCTAACCATGAAGCAAAAGTCTGAACTAATGCACCTGCTGATAGGATGTGTGAGTTAAAGGTATCATCACATCCTCTATATTAGCATTCTGTCGCTGCTGTAACAGATTGCCACAATTTAGTGGTTGAAACAACACACATTTGTATCTCACAGTGCTGGGGACCATAACACTGGAATGGGTCTCCCAGTTGAATCAAGCTGTCAGCAGGCCTGCATTCCACCTGGAGCTTTTGGGGGCGAATCCTTGCCTGGCCTTTCCAACCTCTAGAGGGCGCACATATTCCTTGACCTATGACCCCCACCAGTATCTTTATCTCTCTGCCCTCCGACTTCTCCTCTGACTCTCCTACTTCTCTGATAAGGTCCATGTGATTGCTTTGGGCCCACCTGGATAACCCAGCATAGTCTCCCCATCACAACCCCTCTTACTTAATCACATCCCCCAAACCCTTTTCACTAGGAAGGACGACAAAGTCACAGGTTCTGGGGGGTGGGAGCAGGGATGGGGGTTCAGAATATGGAAAACATCCTTCAGGAGCTACTGGTCTGCCTACCACACTTTGGTACATATCCATTGTTTGAAAGCTAGTTAAAGAAATCCAAAGGAACAACACAGATCTGCACCCCCTCCTTCTTCCACACCAAATATTTTCAACATTACCAAATATTTTCAACATTTGTTGATTCCTAGATCTGAAAGGTGTATTCTCTGTAGACACATAAAATATTTATGAAAAGGATGTCCTCACCCCTTTCTCTGGCTTGTAGTCTCTCTTGCTCCTGTGTGCTTCCAGAATATTGGTAAAACCCAGGAGCTTTCCCAGAAGAGCACATATGTGTGACCAACAATTTGTGAACCCTGCAGTGCAGATTCAAAGCTAATGCATTATTGCAAGCAATGACTGCATTAATTACAAAAATGGGTTGAGATTCTTCCCAGGGCATGGTTACAATATAATGCAAATATTTGTAGCATTCGTTAAGTGAAGAATGTTTGCATTGACACTTACTTAACTGGAATTCTTGAGTACCTTTTGCACCTGCATGTACTCTTTACCTTGGCTAAGTAAAAGAACCTCTCTTTTTGTGCATGGTTGGGTAATGTATATTTTTAAATGTACTAGCTTTCACTGCCAGGTTAGCACTCTGGATATAAAGATAAAATAGGCATGCGTGTAAGCCCTTCAAATACAGAATATCTCAGTCTTTACTATTCATCAGACTTTCCTGGAATTTTTGGTTCCCATATATCTTAAATTGAATATCTGGGATGGGACCTGAGAACTTACATTTCTCACAGATTTCCACGTGATGTTGATATGCTGTTCCAGGCAAGACACTTTGAAAACTACTATAACAAATCCTTTTTTGTAAATGTGAATATAAATCAGCTGACTACATGCACAGAGAATCTAATGCACCTGCTGGTAGATACTTTGCAAGCTTTCTTTCACCTTATTTGACTTTTCCGGAAACTATATAGTTGCTGAGATTGAGTTTGATACAGCTCACCTTGGATTCCCAAGTGAAGTGGTTATCAGAAGGTATGACCTGTGTTCCAGAAGACTCTCCTCCTGACTCTGAGTCTCCTCTCTTCTCTTGCTGTGCTCCCCACCAATGTATCATCCGTCATCTCAGGGCTGTTGAGAGGATTCAAAAGTGCATGTGCCAGAAAATGAAAAGCACTATAAGATGTCGAGGATTTTAAGTCATTCCTTTCCAGGAACATGGAGTAGAACGCTCCTCACTAAGTCACTCTTAGCCTGTAACACGTTTACGTTTACTCAGAAGCACTATTTATGTAACTACAGCATGACCCCTTCGCAAAATGGCCAGCAGGTGGTTACCACACAAACACATAGCGTATGTGTTTCTCGTGTTATTTTTTTAAAGGGATAAATTCTATGTGTGTTACTTCATTTCCTCTGCCATGTTTTTCAACGATGTGCACATGAATCACGTTGGCGGCTTATTAACATGCAGAATCTGATTCCAGACGTCTGGGGTTGGGTCTAAGATCCTGCATTTCCCGTCTGTCCCATGAAACGCTCACGCGTCATCCTCACAGGCTGTGGGAGGCAAGGACTCTGTAGACTCAGTTACATCCCTCGGTGATGGGTCCTCAACCGGCGTCTGATTTACATTCTGCAGCTGTGTCTGTGTGTTTGTATGCGAGTGCGTGTGTCTAACCCATACTCTGGTGGAATGAATTGCCTAATGAGAAGCACTAGGTCTTCTAAGTTATCATCTTCCCCCACAATAAAGTGAAAATATCAACGTGAGCACATTACAGCCAGCAGGAATAATATTCATCGAGAATTAAATTAAGGCATCTCACACTAACTGTTCGACATGGACCTAGATTTCAGTTAAAGTGTTTTTAGAAGGTCAAGGTGTCTCTGCTTTGACTGGTCCTGCCCCGCGCAAATGACTGGGATCTCAGTCCAGCTATTCTCTTTCGCTGCAGGTGAAAATCGAGCTACCAACCCAACTCCATGAGAAACACCATATTTTGTTTTCTTTTTATCATGTCACATGTGACATAAATGCAAAAGCGAATGCCAAGAAAAAGGAGGCTCTGGAAACATCAGGTATGGACAGGGTGAATCTAAAATAGTTTCCATGTCATCTTTTGGACTTGAAGTGAACTGTGTTTTAAAAGCCCTGAATTATTAAATTTTTCAGTGAAGTTTTGTATTCATAAATAATAAATAGCTTTACTTTTACTCTTCACCATGGAGGTTTGTACGCAAAAGTTTTCTTTGTTGTTTGTTTGCACAGTTGGATATGCCTGGCTTCCTCTGATGAAACACGACCAGATAGCTTCTCAAGAGTACAATATCCCAGTAGCAACAAGTCTGCCTCCTAACTATTTAAGCTTTCAAGATTCTGCAAGTGCAAAGGTATTCGCTGATGTGTAATTTAAGAGAAAAAAATGTCAGTTATTTCTATTTCAGTTAACCCAGCCATCTTATAGGCATGCGTAATAGTTAGAAACCAAGCGCCCCTACAATATTTCAAGCATCTTGTTTAGTTTACAGCTAGTAGGAGTGATCTATTAACAATGAGCACTTTATAGCACATCAGTCCCATTTACCAATACTGCTAAATGTGTTTGTAGTTTTTTTTTTGATTCCTTCTCTAAAGTAAAATGAATATGACAAATGAACACAAACTAAGTAACCTGTTTGTTTTTCTCAAATTGACACAGTGAAAGTGACAATCTTTTTTTTTTTTTTTTTTTTTTTTGCAGCAAGGTGGGAGTGACATTAAATGGGTGGACGGTGGCAAACCACTCTTCAAAGTATCGACATTTGTTGTATCAACAGTGAATACTCAGGTGAGCCAGTTGTCTGGAAATACCAGCATCTTTCTATCACATGGAACCAGGAGGTGCCCCCATATATACAGGAGAAACTCACCATCTCATAAAGTGTCAGAGAGCAGGAGACTGAAGAGGGAGGTGTTTGCCATATAACTTTATGCCTCTCCTGGGAGAGACAGGAGGTCCTCACCCATGAAGGCCCAGCCACATGACACTGCAGACCTAAGCCCCAGCTGGCACTGCCGTTGGAGTATGGTTTGTTTCCAGTCACAACATCCAAGCGTTGAAAATGTGAACTGTCCAAAGTCAGGACTTTGGATCTTTACCTCAGAACTAAGTCTAGTACGCAGTGCTTGCAGGGCTCCCTCGTCGGAGGGCCAGGGGGTGGGCAGCACTGCATTTTTAAATTTTTTTTTATTTACACATACATAAATATGCATAAATGGGTGTAGGCCAAAGATGCGGGGGGTGAGAGGATTCACCAGAGACAGAGCGGGGAGCAGAACAGGCAGATTGACTGAAATACACTGCTGAGGGGAGCAGTAGGCGAGACAGGAGAGGTCTGCTGGGCCATGGGGGTCAGCTCCCTGGCCGGGGATCGATCTTAGACCACGGAGGTGATAGCGCTGAGCCTTAACCCCTAGGCCACCAGGGAAGCCCCAAGGGCAGAACTACATTTGAAAGCCCCCTTCAGTCCAGTTCTGCCTGGTGACTCTGGGTGAGGCGTTTCACTACTGAGTCCTTATTTCCTCATGAGAAAAATGGTAACAATAAAATCTCTAAGCTTGTGGGAAGATCAAATTGAGAAACTGCATGTGAAAATACTTTGTGAACGGGGCCTCCCCCGTGGCGCAGCGGTTAAGCACTGCGCTGTGGAGCTGTCGGCAGCGGCAACGCGAGTTCGACGCCCGGCTGGGGAGAATCCCACATGGTGCGGCAGACCTCTCCTGCCTCGCCCGCTGCTCCCCTCAGCAGTGTATTTCTGATCTGCCTGTTCTGCTACCCGCTCTGTCTCTGGTGAACCCTCTCACCGCCCCACGCCTCTGGCCTGTACCCCAACTTGTATGTATAAATAAAAAATAAATCTTTAAAAAAAAAAAAAAGAAAATACTTTGTGAATGCAAATGCTAAACAGATGTGATTATCCTCACTGTTCACGGACTCACTGCCCCCCTGCGCGGAACGCGACGTGAGGGCTTTCGTGGTGCGATGATGCGCTGCCAAGCAAGCCAAGCAAGTGCATTGAATATGTATTTCTCCTTTCTTAAATGTACTGTGTATCTGCATTTTTGCTGTATGCTCCTGTAGCCCTGGCCCAGACCCAGTTGCTAAGGAAAATCATATCATTTAAGTACCACTTAGTCAGTGGATCAGAATTTCTCTCAGTCATCTCTTGCATCAAGTTGAATTGCATCCTCCTCCCTGGTCCTGTGTCCATAAATCTATCCCCATCTTCCCTCTGATGCCAGCAGCCCTGGTCCAGTCCCACAAAAAGATCCTTCTCCACCAAATCCTGCTTTCACATGTCTCAGAAGGTCCCAGTTTTCTTTCTTACCCTTCGCTGCTTTTCATCAAACAGCTCAGGTCTCTCTCACTCACCGATTCTCCTTTCTCCTCCACCTCCCATTTGCTCTTCACCCGGCGGGGGGGAGGCGCATTAGTCTTTCCTCAGCACAGAACATCTCAGTTTTCACCTGCTGGGGTCTCTCACAGATGCCTCCGTCTGTTAGTTCCTCCCAAACCCCACAGGAATCCTCTGTCACCCAGTCTCTCCCTCTCGACCTCACTCATTCTCCTGGTAGCTCCTACATCCTTCCGATCTTAGCTCAACCGCCAGTTCCTCGAGCAGCGCTCCCTGTCCCTGACCCCAGAGACACGCTGGGTGGTCTTGTCATTCTCCAGGGGTCGCCTCTTCTCTTTGGAGAGTTCTTGAACTGTGATCACCTTGGGGTATGTAGGAACCCTACTCTGGGACCTGTCTCCCTAATGTCACAGAGGCTCCCCAGAGGAAAGAACCGGGCTTCTCTTGCCTCTGCTCTGTTGTCCCTGCATGCCAAGCACCTGGCCCCCTGTCAGCTTTCAATAAAAGTTTGTGGAATTCATGAAAAAATGAAGTGATATTTAAGAGGAAAAAAACAACAACAATGGCCTGCAGTCAAAAGCATAAGGACAACTAGGAAACTAAAAATAATACATGAACACACTGACAGGGGCCTTTCTGGGAACTGAGAGAACATCAGAGAAACACCCAAGTGTGTCTTCCCCCAAATTCTGTATCTCACCTCCTGATGGTGTAAGTTGTACCTGCAGTACTAACGTAGAGAATTTCCAAGGTGCCCCCCTCTTCTGGAAATAACATTAAAGGGCATGATCATCTGTTCAGGCTCCGTAACTCAGCACCACAGATGGAGGAGCCAAGTGAGAAATTGACTGCCTCCCGGCCTTGGAAGCTGACGTCCAAGATCAAGGTGTCAGCAGGCTGATTTCTTCTGTGGCTTCAGTCCTTGGCGTTTAGATGGCTGTTTTCTTACTGTGCCCTCATTGGTCTTCCCTCTGGTGATGCTCTGCTCTCCAGATTTCCTCTCTTATAAAGATATCAGTCCTATTGGGTTAGAGCCACCCCAACCGCCTCATTGTATCCTAATCACATCTTTAAAGATATCTCCAAATGTGGTTATGTTCTGAGGTGCTGGAAGGTTAGGACTTTGACATAGGGGTGTAGGGGACACAATTCAGCCCCTATCAAAGGATAAGAGTCCATTTTATCTTGTGATGTTAGTGTGGGCTTCCTAATGTTTTAGCTACTTGGGCAGCATAGTCTGAATGTCCCCCTGAGTACATTGGAGAGCACACAGTTTCACATTAGAGGGCGCACAGTCTCACATTAGAGGGCACACAGTCTCACATTAGAGTGCAAAATCTCTTGTGTGCTTAGGACGAGGTAAGAAAAATTGACCGAAGTCTATGGAAGAAGCAGGAAGATGAACAAAGGCAATTTAAAAAAAAAAAAAAAGGAAAAATAGTTAAGGGAATAATTATCTACCATTGTCCTCTGACCAAGAAGGAAAACGAACCTATGAGAATGAGAGTGGGGAGGAATGGGCTTGGTGTTCCGCTGAGCCTTCAGTGTGTCTGCGTGACTAGTGGAAATGAGACCCTTGTCCCTCCGGCATCGAGGCCTCCCCCTACAGAAATGCTCCCCTCCATCACCATAATAGCTACAGAGCTCACGCCCCATCAGAAGTAAACACTTTCTGTGCTATTTCAGGATCCACATGTGAACGCATTTTTCCGACAGTGCCAAAAAAGAGAGAAGGATATGTCTCAGTCACCTACCTCGAATTTCGTCCGCTCTTGTAAGGTAACATGACAAGCAAAGCATTTCCCTGGTCTCCAGGGCGGAAATGGGCCAGAGACCTTACCGTTTTCCATTGAGTAGCAAACTAAGAGGTAATTATTATGGAAGATTGTTAAATACCTTATCAATTCAGAGCTTAAAGGATTTTAATCCACAGTTCCTAACTAGTTTCTGCCTTTTGATTCAAAATTATGCAAATATCAGTTTTTCCAAAATAAAAATGATTGAAAATCAGAATCAATTGATTTTACGTTAATTAAATATTCTGCTCTTGCAACATTACCCCATGTCTTTATGCCACACTAGATACAATGAAGATAAAGCCAGACAGAGCCACATATTCAAGTTCTGAAAAACACAGCAGCTTGTGCTTTCCATCTAATCAGTGTCCTTTTTCTTCCCCGCTAATTTACTACAGAACTTACTGAATGTGGAAAAGATTCAAGCAATCATGAGTTTTCTGCCTATCATCTTGAATCAGCTCTTCAAGGTTCTGGTACAGAATGAGGAAGATGAAATCAGTACAACCGTGACCAGGTACCCACACACACGCTGAGACCGCTGGGTAATCTGTGGTTAGGCGGAGCTGGGCTTCTAGCACACCAGGTTCCTTTTGGGAGGCTTGCCTTTCCTTGAGCCCTTAGTTCAAATTTACATACTTCTCACTCTTGAATTCTTACCTCTCATCACCTATTATTATAAAGAAAAGTGTTAGCCCTCTTTTTAAATTTTTATATATTCTTTAATTAAACATTCTTTTAGCTAGTTATAGATGCACATGCAGTTATAGGAAATAACAGAGATCCCTGTTTCCCTTTACCCAGTATATTCCAACAGTAACACCTTGCAATACTCTAGTACAATATCACAACCCAGATATTGCCATTGACATCAAACGGATCGGGGTACAGAATTTCCATCCACAGATCCCTCATGTCATCCTTTCATCCCCACCCACCCCTTAATCTAATCTGTTCTATCTCTAAAGTATTGTAATTTTCAGAATTTTAAATATATGTATGCATGTTAAATTATTGTTTATCAGATATATATGAATATATAGTAAATTATTAAATACGTATGTGTACAGACATATATATTTAAAAGTATGCAACCTTTTTGGAATTGGATTTTTTTTCACTCCGTGTAATTCTCTGATAATTCATGGAGGTCGTTCTGTCTGGCACTAGTTCATTCCTTTTCATTTCTGAGTGTCTCCCACACACTAGTATGCTTATCATATCACAGCTTAAAGACGACCTGGGTTGTGTCTGGTTTGAGGTAGACTGTGTGTGGGTATAAATTTTAATTTTGTGGGATAAATGCCCACAAGTACTGTTGTTGGGTTGTGTGAGAACGCATGTTTAGTTTTTAAGAAAATGCCTAATTATTTTTCCAGAGTGCTCATATCATCTCACATTCCCACTAGGCCTTTATAAAAAGAATATTCAATTTTTCCTTAACTGTTCTCACTTCAGTCTGGCTGTGCTGCCTACATTCTCACACCATCATTATTCTATCTGGTGACTCTGATAACCGGAGTGTCCTCTTTATGAAAACAATGTTTTGAATTATTGAATCACATTCCCCTGATATTTATTCTAAAAATATGTTACTCCTAGAATTCTAAAAAAAAAAGGAAAAAAATACTCTTGACATTGAAATGTTTCTAGGCCTTTCCTGACGCTCAGGCATATTATTAGCATTTTTCCAAATCAGTCTTCCACCTCATTTTGAACACCTAAAGCCCTAGAAAATTCAAGTATCTCTAATAGTCCCACAAACAGCTACTTTGGCTCCAGCTCCAGTTTCCAACAGTGCCTTCAGCTGATGCTCTTTCAGTATCAGTTTGCAAGTCTGTGCCAGCAAGACTTTAAATATTTCAGCTCATAGATCTGCCGAGATATTCCTAAACACTACAACTACGGAGTGACTGGAGTGGTAACTGAGTGAAAAACTCCAGCTCTGCACCCACCGCTACTTGAAACCCTGCCCCAGTTAAGGAAAAACAAATCCTACGTTTCAACATCATCACTCTTCCCAAGAGCATCTATAGTGCCTCTAGGCTGGAAGGAAAGTCCTTTTAGAATGGAAGATGTTCATTAATTAGATAGGAAAGATATTACATTTTAATCAGGTACAAAAATGATCCCTTTTCCAAGAAAACAGCATTAGCCAAAGTGCAGACAATAATAGCACACTCAACTCGGGCAAAATGTCTCCCATGTTCAATTGCAGCTGTCAGATGTGACTTCTTAGTGCTTAGAGGTTTCTGGATTGGAAACAACTAATAGGCATCATAGATTTTAAAGACCCTATGTAGAGGGATCAGGAGGTGAAGGCTGTCTGAAATTGGCCTTTTCATTCATACAGTAACTAGTGAGCAGTCAGTTTACCAAGCACTCAGGGAAAACCAAGAGATAGTTTCCTGCCTTCTTAGAAAGAGCATTGAACAGCTTTGTTTCACCAGGGTGCTGACAGACATCATGGCCAAGTGCCACGAGGAGCAGCTGGAACATGCCATCCAGTCATACATCAAGGTACGGAGTCGCCACTTGCACGTTAGTTGTTGCCCCTCACATCCGGGGCTTGTCGTGTTTACTGTCTGTCATAGTGGGAAGTCTCTCCTTTGGCTGGACGGTGCTACCACTGGCATGTCCAGCGTACACTTTAGCTACTTGCAATGCCTGCTCTTTCTTTGCATTGATGAGCTAGAGGTAACATTTAAATATAGAAATGTATCAATAATATGTACATGTGCCAGTGAATTTTTATGTGGGGAGAGAGAGCAAAGAAAGAGATAGAAGAGAAAGCTATAGTCCTTTTGAAGTCCACATTGCAAATAAATAAAATTCCTGTGTCAATTGATGGAAGATTTTTCCTGTTGGTTTGTTGAATGTGTTTTTTCTGTAATGTTTTCTTAGCTCTTTTTATTGTTTTCTCAGGCATTATTTCATTTTCCCAGTTACTGTATATTTGTACCTGCCTCTGGTATGTTAAGTCCTTTATCCTCCAGCATGAGTCACTAGTTCATTCCATCAGTGCGCACTGCTTCTTCCAGCGTCTTCTGTCAAGTGTTCACTCAGACATGTTTATATTCTCATTTCCAGTTGGCCTGTGAATTAATGCCAGTGAACTTGGGATGATGTTTGCACATTCTAGTTCATGCCTAAATGTCATTTTCTTGAACATTAAAAGCACTTTGTATTATAATACACAGAGGACCTCAATTTCTATTTTTTCTGCTCATAGGTTAAATCCTTTTGAGACAGACATTTTTTAATAAAAATATATTCCATTAGTGTATATGAATAGACATATATCCATATATTGTAATGTCTAGAAAGATGACAAAAGAAATAATTGGGCTAGAGAGTTACAAAACAAAGAAGAAAAAACCTCTTGTTAAAGAAAATAACTAGAAATTTCACTCTGAATTAGATCCCAGATATCCGCTAGGGTTTTTATATCTATATATTTTCTAGCTGCTAGATATTAGATGATCTAGCAGTACGTGATTTACCAAATACCTAAGTATGGGTATTTGCTCTTGTTTAAAATAACCCTTATGACAAAAATAGTCAGTAAATTATGGTAATTTCCCAATATGATCTATATTTCAAAAATTCAGAATCCAGTTTTACCTACAAATGCCTTTTTAGTTTGTTCTCTGTTTAGCATATGCATAGCTTAATTTTTTAGGATATTGGTGAATTTACCACTAAACAGAATCACCAACCGAATGTTTACCCTCCCAATTGTCCATTTTAGACTCCAAAGGGACTGAGAAAAAAAAATTGTCAAACCACGTTCACACAGGTGTCTTCATTCTAGCACAAGTATAACTTGCCTTGTTCCAGTGCAATCATTGAAAATTACATCAAGAACCTGCTGATGTGTGACTAGTTTTGTGACAACCGAGGCCAGTTTCTATATGAACTTTATATCAGATCCCAAATTCTACCTGTGATGCTCTTGGCAAGGTGCACTAGAAACAAATGCATCCTGGTTGGTCTTTATTTTCAGCCATAATGTCTGAAATATCCTGATGAGACCATTGGATCTTGTAATACAGGAGTTTGCTTATTCAGTTTGCTTTGAAATTGTTCAAATCCAGAACACCTATGTGGATTTCCAGCTGATAACAATCCCTAAGCTTGTTTTATAACATATTTTATATCCAAAATAAAGACAGCCCAGTAACTTTTACTGGAATTTTACTCTTGAGACAACACTAAATAGCATGTGTGAAACTAGATTCGAGTTAAGGTAAAATACCGAACTTAAGTTTTCAGCTCAAAAATGAACCTTATTTTTCTCCTTTGTGAAGTGAGATGGGATAGACCAGATGAACATCCAGTTCTACAAATCTGTGATTGGACTCCTGTCACAGTACATGGCTAACAGTCTGATCTTGACCAGGGAGTCTGAGTTTTTTACCCTCAATAGGAAAAATTATTTTTTGACATATAGATAGGTATACATGAAGCTCTACCTACAAGTAGGAGTTTAATGAAACCTGATGGGCTGCTACCAACACGTCCTTTGACTTTCTTGAAAGTTGTGATATTCAATATAAAATGTTTATTTATTCAGAAGTAAATGAAACACCATTTCAAGTTCAGTGGTGCTAAATGCTGCTAATTCACCCCATCTCCAATATCCAAAATGCACACATGCACTATGTCTATTTCGAAGATATATGTCTGAAGTTGACATAATTAAGTGCTGTGGTTTACAGCAATTCATGGCGCTGACATGTTGTAGCCAAAATGTAAAGGAAAAATATTTCAAAGCTATTGAAATGCCCTTGAGGCTAAAAGCTGTGCATGGGATTAGCTGGTTGATGATGACATTACCATCATTTGAGTTAAAATCCATGAGGAAGAAAAATAATATTTCTTGATTGTAGTTAGTTTCATGTATTTGTTAGTTTTGTCTTTCTCCTTTGTGATAAAATATGGAGAAGTCAGGCCCCATTGAGATGACTTAGGTGTCAACATGCTGTGAAGTTCAAAGAAATGGTTATAGATCCAAATATAAATGTGCCTCTGCTTTGAGGTAGTTTCCCACCTGCCTTTGCTTTTGCTTTTAGTGAACGCTGAATTGTGAGCACAACAAAATGACCTTCCTTGAGGCAAATACAACTCATATGTAAAATATTATAATCCAGTAATAGATGCTTTATGTTTGAAATATATGTACATAAATTGAGATTGATATCCTTAAGATCTAGGAAGAAATACTGAAAGGTAAGCCATTACATGCACTGACTAGAGCTTGCCAAAATCGATCTCTTGAGAGAAAAAGAAGTGAGCAGCATTTGTTATCTTACTTATGGCCAATGTTCATGGACACTTTGGTAGCTGTGCCTAAGCATGAGACGGTAGACCCTGGGCTGGTGGGGAACTCACCTACCAGCCTCTGGAAGGCACCTGCTTCCCCACTTGGCTGTTTGAGTGGGTGCTCTACCCTTTCAGGATGAAGAATTGCTACCATGCTACCTGTTACCAGTGGAAGGAAGAAGGGAAAAGGTGTCCTAAGTAGGTGGGTCAAAGCCCTCCATGTTTCCTTGAACCTGCTAAATTGCTCTCTGATTCTTTCACTTGATTGCTACAAAAAGAGTTTCAATGAGAGCTTAGTGAGCCAGGCCTTACCTGTGCAAAGCTCTAAATAGGAGCAGGTGTGGACTACACTTATCATGGGGTCTTCATTTATGTCATGACAAAATCCAGCATGAGCAAATAATTTTTAAGACATGAGTTATTTGTTTGACATGACTTTTGAAGCTTTTGCTTTTGAAGTGTTTAACTTTTTTCACCATTTGGATTTTCTTCAGTTTGTCTTCAAGACCAGGGCATGCAAGGAGAGAACTATACACGAGGAACTGGCTAAAAATGTGACTGGTCTTTTGAAATCAAATGACTCAACAATAGTGAAGCATGTCTTAAAGGTAAAGAACCTAACTGTGTAATTTTAGTATTAGGGATAGCTCCCTTTCACCTCTAGAAGGCGATGGGATACACTGATGTTCTTATATTTTCCAGCGCAAGCTGCCTATGTTGCATGTACAAATAGTAAACAAAATAGATCTATGCCAAGAGAACAGATCACTTTGAAAAGTGGGATGGACCCAAGTTAAATCCTTGGCCTAAATGCAAAATCATTGACTGTTAAGAATGATCTAAAATATTCAAAAATGCTAGTTATAGCAAAAATAAAGTTTGCTGAGTTTTTAGTCACAGTAAGAAGAAAAATTCCAATGAAAAGATTAGTGGCAACACTAATTTATGATTATACTAACAGAGAAGAAGTAGAGAAACAACCATTCTTTGACCCCAAAAGTTTAATAGTTTGTATTTGTAGAAGCAGAAGGAAGGCATGGTAAGAAGCTTAGAAAAAGATAACTAAATTTTAATACAATTGTGAATTTAGTCCACAGGTAAATTATCTATCTTGACTTGACAGAGGTATGATCGATTAGTAAGTAGCTAGAAAGAGAAACAAAAATCAATGAGCATCAACACACATTAACTAAAATCAATTATCCATGACCAAGCAATTTGCTTGTTTAAATTAGTCTTAGGAGTACATTCATTCTGTGTACTCAACAAATAGGTCCACTTGCTTACCGTATGGAGGCACCATCCTCAGTCCGTAATGTAGAGGATCAAGATGTCTGCCCTTGGGGAGCTTACATTCTACTCAGGGATAAAAACAATAAGCTACAGGCTTAATGACAAGAGTAATTACGTTGTGTGTTAGGAGGTGAGACGTTAGTTGGGGAAAGAAAGGGAAATGGGAAGGGCTAAGAGTACAGGATGAGGTTTGCAGTTTTCAATAGGATGAACAGGATGATCAAGACGGAGTGGAGATGAGAGCTCTGGCCCTGTGGGTGTTGAGAGTAGAACAGAATGGAAGAAGGTAGAGCAGGGTGAGTCCTGAGGTGGCTGCACACCTGCTGTGCCTGATGGATGATGGGGAAGTCAGTGCAGCTGGTGCCAGGTGAGCCAGGAAGAGAGGAGGCCAGTGGAAGTGAGAGAACTGAGGAAAGTGGACAGGCAGTATAAACCCACGAGGGCACAGGCCTGCAGTCAGAGGGAAATGAGGAACCTTTAGAGGGCTCTGAGCACAAAAGTGAGCTAACTTTGGTTTAAAAGGATCACTCTGGTCGCTGTGGAGAGAAGGGGCTGTGGGGTGGGGAGGAAGGAAACAAGGACGCGGCGGGGCCATGTGCTGGAACAGCGAGGGGTCTGGGGAGAGTCTGTTTCAGTTCGAGGACAAGGTGAAGGGAATGCACGGAGGAGAAATCAGTTCGCCATACTTTAGAAACTTCCGGAGGCAGCTCTGCCCCTTGACATGCCTCGCCACACCCAGCACCAAGGTCCTAGTGCCCTTTTGCCACGATTAGATTGGCTCCTCCATTCTTTTCTCCCACCCCTTCCCATTGCTTTCTGGTAACCACCATATTTCTCACAGAGCCCAAAGGAGTTATTGATGTTGTTGCGACTTTTTAGTGGATTTGCTTTGGCTATTTATGTGTCACGTAGGGGTGAAACCCAGCAATTGCCTTTCACTCTCTGGCTTACTCAGGTTCAGCCCATATTGTTGCACGAGGCAATATTTCATCCATTTTGATGGCTGAGTAGTATTCCCTTGAGTAGGAGCTCCTACTCCTTAAGTGGAAGCACCACAGGCAGAGGCAGATCTTGATGTCTGAGGGCAGCTAGACCCAGAGAGGGTCTGCTGTGGGGACAGCACTTGGATGTGCAGACTCGGTGGTGCACAGGCCCCTCAGGGCGCAAGACAGAGCCTTGGGTGAGAAGAGGGGAGGCCAGTGACCTGCTCTCCCCAGGCATCCCCCCATCCTGGAGTCACATTCCAAGCTGTCCCAAAGTCACATTTGTCTAGGTGCCAGGGACAGTTTATTTAACCCTTCATTAGCTTAAATTCAAACTTTCCGATCTGTGGATGGTTGACTTTTCTCTGGCTTCTAGTCCGTAAATGTTAAGTATGGGCCTACTGTGCTGTTTTTCATATAAAAAGTTTTGTTTCACTGAGTGAAAGACCACCCCATAAATAAATATTTCCTAAGATTGCTGTCTCGTCAGCCATGTTGAATAAACCAGATTGTGGTTTAGTGTAAACATTCTTGAGATGACTAAGGAACTTAAATGCCTGACACTTACTTTTAACATTAGACTTTTGATAAGGTTCCACCCTAACATAATAAAGGATATATTGGGCTGTCGGAGAAGTCATGACACATTTTTGCTTGAAAAACAGAAAAATATATGTCATGACTTTTCCGACAACCCATCATTATTGCTCAAAGGATATATTTTAGGATAAAGATTATATATATATATAATAATAAGAATTATCGTTATTCTACCATAAGATAATAAATTCTTTGTTGTCTTTTCTTTCCTGACAGCATTCCTGGTTCTTCTTTGCAATTATCCTAAAATCAATGGCACAGCACTTGATTGACACAAACAAAATTCAGGTAGGATCGTAGGTATTGTAGTGTCCTCCAATAATTACGCTGATGAATATGTTCTCATCAAGTCCATTTTTATCGGTGAACCTTAGCACTTTATGTGAATTTCTCTTTAAGAGGCAGACATGTCTGGGTGTGCCTTTTTAGGTCTTTCAGAGATGAATGCCAGAGCAAAATTAGGGCAGATGGCTGCAAAGGCTAAGGCAGGAGGAAGGTCTCACACATGCAAAAGGAGAGAGGGAAGGAAGGAGGGTAATAAAGAGGGCCTTGCCGTGAGAAAGGCTTCGCTGGGTCTCTGGGGAAGACGGTTCAGCAGGAGAGTCCTGCATTGGGGAGAGGGTCTGGTTTGGACTCTGCAAGCTGAAGTATTGAGGGGCTTGTGACCTTGGCACGAACCATCCTTGAGTGGAGCCCAGATGTTTAACAGAATTCTGTAGAATGTGTCGTGAAGGAACAACTGAGTTGTGCACCTGCTTGAACATCGCCATCCACAGTTTGCACCACATGTCACACCCACTCATGAATCTGCTCCTCCACAGTCCCCATCAGCCTCTCTTCCTCAAAGGAGACTTACAGGATGGAGGTTGATGGGGCTGACTGTGGCCCCTAATACTGCAGGTGGTCTTGGACCCTGCATCATGTTCATCATCTCTCTCCTCTCCCATCCATTGTCAAGTCCTCTAACCCTCAGCCAGCAGTTCTGAGGGTCTTGGTGACTTAACCTGTGTTGTGACCCTCGTTCCAGAGTGACCCATTTCAAAAAGGAGCAGTGAAGTCTTGGACCTGACGGGGACATGTCACACACACATAGGGTTTAATCAGTGTATGTTATGCTGTCTCGCAGGCAATGCATTCTGCAACGTGTGACAAAAATAACTTGATTGTGAGGTCCTGCTGGCCCCGTGGAGTTAAATCCAGCTGGAACTCACCACTCAGAGGACATTTCAAATCATTATCTGTATTTATCAGTTAATCACTCATTGATTTTGCGTAGTTGCTTGAGAAATCTGGTTTGAAAAATCAAAATAATTGATGTTTAAATTACATGAGAACTCTGTCAAAAAAATCTAGAATAATAGTCACTAGGCCATTAATAGTAGCCATTTCCTGAGGGGAAAAAATGAGGAGAAATTAAAGTATGAGAGGTCATAGAAAATGGACACATTCTACTTTGTACATTTCTACTTTGTTTGAATATTTTTCAATGAATATATGTTATAATTTACTCTTTGATGACAAGGTGAAAAAAAATGTTGGCCAAAATAGAAAGAAACCTTAAATGAAAATGATGGGAATAATGGCCTTGAAATTAAAAGGGCTTCTGTTTTATTATTGCTTTCAACTTTTCAAAAGGATTATTTTTGTTTGATGATATATAAAATGAAGTAAGTCTATCAGTTTATTTTTTTCCAGGTTTGCAGTATTTCACATGCCACATTATAAACAAATGTTCCATTCTTTCCTTAGTTTTCTCGGGTTCAAAGATTTCCTGAATCTTACCAAAATGAATTGGACAATCTGGTAATGGTCCTATCTGACCACGTGATTTGGAAATACAAAGATGCACTTGAAGAAACAAGAAGAGCCAATCAGAGCGTCGCGAGGTTTCTGAAGGTATAGTTTTATGCAACGTCACAGTTCCGTTCACAGCCCCAAGAGAACAGATGCCATATAGTCTAAATGTGACTCGATCACATCTTCTTCTGTGACAAAGAGTCAAAACCAGCAGCTAGACAAATATTTAACATCTCCCATCTTTACTGCCTGAAATGCTTTTTAATTTTATTTCCAATTTGGAGTCTCTTAGAACAAAGACCAAGGTTAGATAAAAGTACCCATTTGAGTGTTGTCAAATCAGAGCACTATTAAATATTTTAAAAGAAAAATAATTCAAGTTTTGAAAGAGAATCTTCACAGTGCAATATTCTCCTCTCGGCCATTTCTGTCCTTGAAGTGGTGTAGTGTTTGGTTGTAGCTCTAAGAATGATGCCATAGAGCATGAGAAACTTTGAGGGATTTAACATTTTTGTTCTATGACCTCCAGACTCTTTTTTAAGTTATGGAAATATTATGCACTAATCACATAAAAGGAATATTATCAATTAAAATATTGAGCAATTACTTACTGTACAGGATATACATGTATGTGTATATATACACACAGAAAGCAATATATATATGCACCCACATATATGATTATATATTTACATATACAATAACACAATTTTTATAGTTCTTTGGTTTTCTGACATGCATACTGAATTGAGAAGAAAAATGCAAAGACAATAAAAAAACTAGTAAATTATCATTTACCAGATAATTCACCCAACTAAAAAGTTAGTTTTTCTTCTTTTCTTCTTTCTCCAACTATTGACTACCGAAGCCTTGATAAGCCACTGTTCTTAATTCTTTAAAGTAGACACCAGAACATGCTACAGAGACGTAAGGCTTTATAGATAATATAAACTAACAATATAAAGTTAAGAAGCTGTGGAAGTAGTTGGAAAATTATCCTGAGTTGTCTTGGTGAGTCTTAATCCAGTCTAATTTCTAGTTTAGTGTGTTAAGCACTATTTCAAAGTATACACTGTGTTTTCATACCTTGAATTTATTTTTTTCTTCAACATTTCTCCTCTCATTTTTGCTTTTGTATTGCTTCCAGAAAGAGAAAGGAACAGGGCTAAGGGGACTAGAGTAAAGGAGAAAAATATTACTCTCATATTCCACCACATTTTAAGACCTATGGGAATAAGGTTTATTACTACAAAGAGCATTTATTCAAAGCCCTTAATAGGAGAGAAAATGATATAGGGTCCAATCTGTAAGCAAAATATACTCAAAGAAACATCTGTAGTATTCCTCCCTAAAGTTCAAAGAATGATGGGTAGGGATGTCTCCAAAGAAAAAAGAAAGGAGAACCCCTTACCTATTCTCCTTGGTTTAAATAATCTGTAACTGTTGGAATAAATGTATGTTTTCCTTGGAGCTCATTTATGCAAAGATGGCTGCTGTTGCTTCTTAAACTAATGTCTACAGGAGAGCAAATAAAAAATGTCCAAGTTGAAAAATGTCCAACAGCTGCTGGTGTCGCAGGAGGTTCTCTGAGATTTGTAGGTTAAGAGCACAGCAATGCAAATTGAGAGCAATGCTTATATGTGGAGTTTATAAATGGAAACATTAGGTTAATGACTGTGCATTAGAAAAATCCATCACGCACACATTGTTTTCAAACAGTTTCAAGAGCATTTGTGTTGGCACAGAAAAATTTTTTCTTTTGACTTGTGGTTTATGATTTGATTCATTTGAATTAGGAAAGAAAAAGGGAAAGGGAGAGAAAGTGATTTTTTCATGCCAAGTGAATGTAGTCATTTGCCCTGATGCTTCTAAAGAGATGAGCTCTGAGCTTGCAGGTGTTCGACGGTGCCCACTGCCACTTGGACTATAAATCTCAAATCTGGTGACATGGACTGACTTAACCAATACATCAGAAGACTTTGACCTCTTTTGTTTTCTTTAATTCTGCATTCACAATCAAACACTGTGAGTTGGTTGTCACTGGAATTTAACAATTGGAATAAAATTGGACTACCCTACTTTGCCAGAATTATTTCCCAAGAACAAAGAGGGGGGTCTTGGGTGTAGGTATTTACAGACACCCTGGGAATGAGCCATCTTTCACTTCATGTCTTGAGAAAGTAATATTTTTACAGCAATTATGCAAAATCATTGTACATTTTTTCTGACTGTCCTCTCAGTGTGGCTCAGAAGTGAGACATGTGACTACTTAGGTAGCGCTTGTATTTTTTCCTCTTTTGGGGGCCAATCTGGGTCACACCTACTCACCTGAGCCTCCTGTCTAAATACTCTTCTTTTGTAGGTCTCTTACAAGGAGGTAGCAAAGAAGGTCATACTGATTTTTACTTTCCTTCTCAGACAACCATATCTTTTACCCGCTTGCCTGACTAATCACTTCTTTTTTTCAATTAGCTTTGGGAAACCACTTTGAAATTTTTGAATAGAAGAGACTTAATTTGTTAGCAAACTATGTTTAAAAAATAGCAGTGCTATTTCTCCCTAAACATCAAAGAAGTATGGTGAAGTGAATTTCTGCAAAGGGAAATGTCTTCTGCAAAGGGAAATGTCTACTTTGACTTAGATGCTCTGTGCTTTGGGGATAATCCATGCTTACCATAGAGCTTACCTTTCCAAGAGCTGCTGTGAGCTGCCCATAAGCTAATATCTAAATAGGGACAAAGGACAGTGTCCAAGATGAAACACAAACAAGCGGGGTATGGTTTGTCAATCACATTAGAAACGGTGAGGACACTTAGGGTTTGTTTCGCAGTTTGGGCTTTCGTAGCTCATCCCAATCAGTTACAGAAGTAAATGCTTGCCGTTCTCACAATTGATGGAATGAAAGAGGTTTTGTTTTTTTTTTTTTCAGCAATCTGTTTTTGCATTAACTTTGGGATATTTCACTTTCAATTTATTAAGCTAAAATGAGAAAAAGTTGGGTGAGGTCTAATTTATCCTCTTAATCTGGAGTCTAGAGACTTTTTCTGTATAAGGCCCAATACTATATCTCTTTGGCTCTGCAGGCCAGACAGCTGCTGCCACAAATACCCATCTCTGTATGACAGCTCAAAACAGCCAGGGGCCGCTGACACAGACAATATTTAAATGACTGACAAAAGGCTCTACTATTTAATTACAAAGAGCGAAGTGATGTTTGCTAAAATTGATAAATATGGACTTGTAACTTTCTGGCCTTTATATGATTTCTAATATTGTCATATGTGGATGAGCACATGAACATATTTTAGGGATTTTTTAAAAAACAATGAGATGACATATATAGGAAACTTGTTTCACTTCAATGTGTTTAATCATTTTTTGGAAAATCTTTCATGATCGTTGAAGTAAAAATGCCTGAATTTATCTTCAGCGTTGCTTCACGTTCATGGACCGGGGCTTCGTGTTTAAGATGGTCAACAATTACATCAGCATGTTCTCCTCGGGAGACCTCAAGGTAAGAACCAGCACAGGAGCGCGGCCTTCCTAGTTTAGTAGCAATGGCATTATAAATAAATAATCTCTACATAGATCTGCCTGAAACATGAGCCTGTGCATTCTTGGCATCAAAAATTAACTTCTGTGTCAGTGAGACGCAACCTTTTAAAATGCTTCATCCACTGAGTGTGTCTCCCAAGTCTTGGTTCAGGGGACAAAGGCAAGGGGAATGAAAGTGTTTATGTTTTATGTCTATTTCTGGTGGGTGGGGAAGGAGTGCTTCTCTTGGCTACAATTCCTGGTACTCCAGTTTGCTTGAACTCTCTGGGTTTTAGCACTCAAAGTCCCACTTTCCTGAAACACTTGGGGAAAACTCAAACTGTGGCTGGGCCTCCCTGGTGGTGCAGGAGTTAATTCTCAGCACCGTGAAGCTATCCACAGCCACCGTAGCATGAGTTCGATCCCTGGCCAGAGAGCTGACCCGCATGGTGCGGCAGACCTCTTCTTTCTCACCCGCTGCTCCCCTCAGCAGTGTATTTCAGTAGATCTGCCTGTTCTGCTCCCCACTCTATCTCTAGTGAATCCTCTCACCCCCACACATCTAGCCTACACCCCAGTTCTTGTATGCAAAAATTAATAAATCTTTCCTAAAAAAAGATCAAACTATGGCTGCTCTTCCTAGGAGAGTGTGTGCCAGGAGACAGGCAAGGACACTGCCCCCCAGGTACCAGTGATTGTCCAAGTGCCGTCTCCACACCAGCGAAGACATCACCTCAGAACTGAGCGGCTACACGGAGGCCCAGAAATCTGTGTCAGACCAAGACTCTCAAGTCTGAGAGCTGCTGAGCTGGACTCTGCCATGTGCTGGAGGAAAATAAGACTGAAAATAAACCAGTTATAAAGTGTCCATTAAGGTTCTTTGAGAAGCAGTTTGCAGAAACTCACTTCAATTAGAGCAAAAGAGGGCTTATTGGCAAGACATTGGGAATAAATAGCATTGGCGAAAGGTCTGGAAGACAGAGGATGGAAAGAGCAGGAGCCAAGGAACCTCCAGGGCACAAGAGTAACCCCCCACGGGAAGAACCATTGGCCAACCTCTGCCCCTGCTTAAATGAATCAATCGCAACCATCCTCTCCCCCTCAGAGCTCTGCTTACGATTTACATTTCAGAGAGGCTGACCAATTGGGGTCACATGCCTGCCTCTTAAAGAGGGAAGATGGAGCACCTGAGCTAATAGTTCCCCATTAACCTTTACCCTTCGGGAGCAAGTTCGGGCCCCAAAGGGAAGCAGTCTAGGTACTGAGAAGGAATAACCAATGTAAAGAAGCCAAAAGTAAATAATGATTTTACAGACGTTCAGCCATGCTCAGGAGACTGAACTTGAATTCTTTGGCAGTGGATATTGACTTTTGACAACAAGGATTATGAGTGTCCAGTTCTCTCTGTAAATATTTTTTTGAAAGCATCTCCTTCACTAGTGCTCCAAGTATACATACCGTTTACAGCATATCCTTTTCGATATAATCCCAGTGGACCTAAATTACATCTATTCTTCAAAGACCAAACAGAATATGCTCTATGAGGAATAATTAACATAAACTTTAATTATACTCCTATTCACTTGATATTCAAAAATTAAGTCAAGCACTATCCTTGTTTGGAACGACAATTTTTTAAATTATTGAGTTAAGTTGCTTCAAAAGAGAATTCTAAAATACCGAGCAATTAGAATATATTTTATTTTGTGAGTTGATATTCATGAATATGATGAATGTAATCTGAATCTTAAAAATGTGTTCCTTATCGGCATGGCAGTGAATAGGATAGTTATGAATTATCTGTGCTAATTATCCCTGATTATGTGATCGCTTTTTGGCACACATATTAAGTTGTCTTAGACCATGTTTGGACTGCATTTATCACCATCCTAATCAAAACGTAATTGAAAAGACAGAACTGTTTGCAAGGACAAGGAAAAGGTAGAACTAAATAGTGTGCTCCTAAGACACATGGCATCCAAGAGAAAGACTGAGTTTAGGCGTGTGCACATGGTCTTCTTTAGCTCCTGGGATCATAGGCGTGTTGTAAGGATCTGTTCAGTCATCTGAATGTAGTTTCAGAACTCTGCCTATGTGGGGAGGCACTGTTTTTCTTGAAATAATCATGTTATGATACAATATAAAAGAAGTAAAACAGAAAGTAAAAAAGCAAAAAAAAAAGAAAATGACTCCTGAGATCAAAGCTCATAGAAACTCAATGTGGGTAATGAATGGGGTCAGTTCCTGAGGTCTGGATCGATTTCCAAAGGTAGGGAGCCCAACTGTATTTACCATTTTTAAGGAGTCCTTTAAACTTAACAATTACCTGGTGGTCACACAAAAGTAGCTTCATCTTTTTAGGTATGAGTCAAGCGCAGATTGTCTTGGTTTTGCTCACTTTCTTCACGTCTAAATAATAATCCTTCTGTTTGCTTCTTTTTCAGACCTTATGCCAGTATAAATTTGATTTTCTTCAAGAAGTATGTCAGCACGAACACTTTATTCCTTTGTGTCTCCCCATACGCTCAGCAAACATTCCAGGTAATTATGCCCAGAATTTTCATCAATTCCTACAAAATAGACACTTTTTTTGTTTGAACTTTTGTTCGTGGTGGTTTTCCTGTCTCCTCAGTTGCGGCTTGGGTGTTCCTCCCAGGTAATCAGATTGAAGTGCCGCCTTTGGCCCGTGGTGATGAAGAAGTTCTGTGTTTCTGTTTCTGTCTGTTTCCTTTTTCATTAACAGCCAACAGAATTATGAAACAAATGATCATAAATCACAGACTTAAACTAGACCTGTATTGTCTTTTTCTGAATGACACCAAAAAACAGCTGTCCTTTGATTTTCAGAGTCAACAGAGAGGCCAGTTACAGTTTGTGAATAACAGTTCATTTAGAATTATCAGTTAATGTGTGCAATTATGTTAACACGCAGTTCCTCAAAATGAGTTTTGTACAAAGGAAACTGTTACCTTAAAGGAAGGTAGGCAGGCAGGAGGGCAGCACTAAATACCTGATTCCTCTAGGTCAGAAAGAAGCAGAGATGGATGTGTGCAGGTAAGAATGACCTTCACATCTTGTTTACTGTACTTACTATAGCATAAGTCTATAGCAAACATTTCAATTTATTACTCTTGTTAAAATATGTATATTATATGTTAATATTAAATCTATACATACCAGGATAGTCACGGTAGAGAATGACAATAAACCATCTAGACACCAGAAACTAATTAAACATTAAGATGCAAAGAAAATTCTAAAATGGGGGGCCTCCTTGGTGGCATAGGGGTTTAGTCTCAGCACTATGAAGCTATCCACAGGCACTGCAGCACAAGTTCGATCCCCAGCCAGGGAGCTGATCCACATGGAGCAGCAGACCTCTCCTATCTCGCCCGCTGCTCCCCTCAGCAGTGTATTTCAGTAGATGTGCCTGTTCTGCTCTCCACTCTGTCTCTGGTGAATCTTCTCACCCCCCCACAGCTCTGGCCTGCACCTCAGTTTTTGTATGCATAAATAAATAAAAATAAATCTTTAAAAAAAAGAGAAAATTCTGAAATGATTTAGGAACTTAAAATACTTTTCTTCTAAGCAGTGATTAAATTAGTTTTCATATTCATGGAAAGCAGAAACTAAGATGGTCAAAAACCTCCTTTTTCATACTATAGCTTACACTAATGTTTTAAAAGGGAAAAAGGTATATTATCAAGCCTATAAATTTTTTATCATTTTAATCTTAAATAGGAATTATAGACATTTTTCATTATTTTTCTAATTTATAAAGCACATTTAATCTAAATGCTTTCATAGGAAAAGGTCTAGAAATGTTATTTTGGACAATTCCATTTTTAGCTTTTTGTTGAATTTTATTTACTTATTTATTTTTATGAACTGTCATTATTGTGTTAGGCAAATTGGTTAAGATGACCCAGAAGAGCAATTCTGGCTTGTCATTTCAATTTCTTTTGATTACTATTTGTCTAATAATCCCTTTGTCAATATGATATTATTAATAGTAAACATAAAAATATGCTCTATTTATATAGCAAATAGTTTCTAATAGAAAATTAGGTGCTCAAGTAGAAAACTAAGAATTAAAACAATTCTATCCACTTAATTTACAATATATTTAATAAATATAATTCTGTCCACTTAATTTACAATATATTTTAATTGTCCAATATAAATTACACAGTTAATGAATATACTGTCTATCTTAGTATGAATGTATCTAAACTTTTGTTTATTTATATTTAATCCAGATCCTTTGACACCTTCAGAATCAACTCAGGAGTTGCATGCCTCAGGTAAATAGTGATTATTTTATATCATAATATGTCAGCTTCAGTAACCACAGTCCAGTAATATCAAAACACATAGGTACTACAAATTTCCAGTTTCCAAATCCTAGTAGTCATTTACTTAATACATGCAGTCAAAATAGTGAAGAAGTTAACTGAACTTTTGCTTATTATAGATAACTCACATTCCTCCAACTTGAAATCTTTCATATTTTAGTCTTCAAAGTTTGAGAATTTTTTTAATTTTTCCCAAACATTGGAAAATTCCTTAGAGTGTGACATAAGTAAAATTCCCAGATACATGCCTGCTCACTGTAACTAACTCTAAATGACAGATGTCTGTCAGGAAACCACAGCCTGGGTTTTTTCTCAAGCCTGGCAGTCTTCTCAGGATTGAGATCATTAGTATCATATAAATTTAATTTTACTTGGACCTGTTCCTATCTTATTGATAAAATGGTCTGGGCAAACCTTTGTTTGGGAATTAAAGAGTTTTTTGTTCTGTATCTGACCCCTCACTATTCCTCACTCTTTTATGAGGAAATTTATTTAATCCAATTAAGAAGCCTTTGATGTTAGCTTCCTTAACTCCCACCATCAGTAGCATCTCTGTGGACTGAAAAAGTCAAAATGTTTAGTTTGTTCCTGGTCAATTATGAACTGGAATATTCCCATAGTTCATTATACTAGTGATAGCTACATTGTGGCCGTCCTGAGAATTAAATTATTCAATCTCTATAAAGTTCCATAAGCAGTGCCGATGGACAGTCCCTGCACTCTCACTGCCCCTAGCCCGCTAATTAACAGTTATGTTTAGGAAGTGCTTTGGACCATGGTGTATTCCAGTAATGTTACTACTGGAAATTTTAACATTCCTTTCTCCGTAATTCAGACTCAAGATTTTCCAGCCCTCTTTGATTTTCCTCTCCCAAAGGTCCCTCTCATCTTGCACTAGCTTGCCCTGATGATTTTATTTCTTCTCCTTGGTTCTTCCTTCCCATCTCACATCTCCCCTCCCTCCCCTATTGCTACTGCTTCCTGTACTATAGTCTGCACCTCA
This sequence comes from Scalopus aquaticus, assembly GCA_004024925.1. Lineage (NCBI taxonomy): Eukaryota > Metazoa > Chordata > Mammalia > Eulipotyphla > Talpidae > Scalopus > Scalopus aquaticus. The sequence goes on along the minus strand of PVIJ01001451.1, from coordinate 157,432 downwards.
TACCTTCCAGTGGTCTAATTCATGTACATCCTGCCTCCATATTGATAAGTCAAGAAAATATGGTCTGCTCAGTTCACAAAGTCACTAGTGATGTTACCTTTCCTACAGAAATGCAAGTGGTCTCCACAGAATTAGTTCATTTAGTTCCAGTCTCTTTCCCTGTTCTCAATTCTCCCAGTCCTTTCTTGGCTGCTATACTTTCTGGGTTCCCCACACCTATACCCCTCATACCTGCACTTTCAAAATTCTGTGCCATCAGAATCTCCATCCCTTCTCCCAATCTCCTCCATTACCTTCCTCTACTCCCACAACTCTCTGCACCTCTAAACCTTAAAAATGTCCTCAAAGACCCATCTTAACATATTCCTTCCAGGAACATACCCTGATTCCTCCATACAGGAGGTAGTACTGTAGATGTGCCACACTGGGGGATTTGACAACAGGTACTCTTTGTATTAGCAGCCATAGAACCTCCCCCTTGGTCCTGAATGGTCCTCTCTTCCATTTCTCCTCTTTGAGGCAAGATTGTGTTACTGGATCCCTCCCAGGAGTGGGAGCAATTATTATGTCTGCCTTGATGATAAAGTGATCATTTGCCTTCCGATAACATGACCCCTTTACATTCCCCACAGAGATGCCTGAATATTCGGTCACCAATGAATTTTGCCGCAAGCACTTCTTAATTGGAATTCTGCTCCGAGAAGTTGGTTTCGCTCTGCAAGAAGATCAGGATATCAGACACTTAGCATTAGCTGTCCTAAAAAATCTAATGGCTAAGCATTCATTTGATGATCGATACAGAGAACCAGTAAGTGACCTTTCTTTTTCCCTTCCCTAAGCACCATTTAATGGCTCACTGCATTAAATGCATATCAAATCTACCAATCTCTTGATTTCTATGTGAATCATTTCTTTGGCTCCCTTTCCACCTAGGGGAGGCAGGCCCAGATAGCAAGTTTATACATGCCCCTCTATGGCATGCTGCTGGACAACATGCCCAGGATTTACCTGAAGGACCTGTATCCTTTCACCATCAACACGTCTAATCAGGTGAATTTGCGTCATTTTTGAATGTCAGTTTTAATGAAGAGTTTGCTTCCTTTGTATCTTTGCACTGAATGACTGTCTTCCCCAAACTGAGTAAACCAGGGCTGGGACAGCACATCTTGCTGGATATTTTAAGATGTTCACATCAGTCTCAGTTCTAGACTGGCCCCTGAAACCTACTGCCTGGTCCAGCTCTTTAGCATTTTGCTTTCATCTCTCGCTTTTCTGCTTGACCTTCCAATTCTCTGCAGTTTTTCGTTTTTCCCTTTCACTGCCTACTTTGGTAGAAGATCTTTGCTGGGATATCAAACACCAAATCAACTATGGTCTCTTTGAAAGTACAGTAAAGAAGATATCTGTGGTGTACAGTGTTGGAATATGATGAGTCCTGCTAATCTGTTCTGTGCTTTGAACACAGGGGTCTAGAGATGACCTCAGCACCAATGGAGGATTTCACACTCAGTCAACTATGAAACATGCGAATTCCATGGATACATCATTTTCCAAAGATGTTTTAAATTCCATAGCAGGTATATAAGAATTTCCAAAAGCACCTGTGTTAACACTCATGCCAGTGTACATTGTATCTCCCTGTACTTTACTGCCGTGTTATGCCCATCATTGCACATCATCTCCATGGTAACAGTATGATATTCCTCCTATAACTAAAGAGTCTTTTTACATATTTCTTTGAATGCCTTCTAAGCACTTCCTCTTCCACTTAGCATTCATTTATACTTGACTTAAGGAGTAATTTACTCTGATGTTACCAAATTGCTTAATTCTGGAAGCAACCTTTTAAGTTTTCATTGCATATAACCTTCTGAAATATAATAGCCCTTCAACTTCAAAGATTATTCTTAAGCTCTATTTTGGAAGTGTCAACTTAATTTCTTATGAACTGTCAAAAATTGAAAGCTTCTTTCCCAAAACTATCCTTGTGAACTTTTATCAAAGCATTTTTTAAATGGAAATGTACTTGGAAAAGCTTTTTAAGAAATCAAAGAAACGAGCTTTACTTTATTTCCATTTATTTATTTTTTTTTATTTTTTTTAAGATTTTATTTTATTTATACATACAAGCTGGGGTACAGACCAGAGGCGTGGGGTGGCGAGAGGGTTCACCAGAGACAGAGCGGGTAGCAGAACAGGCAGATCAGAAATACACTGCTGAGGGGAGCAGCGGGCGAGGCAGGAGAGGTCTGCCGCACCATGTGGGATTCTCCCCGGCCGGGCGTCGAACTCGCGTTCCCGCTGCCGACAGCTCCACAGCGCAGCGCTCAACCGCTGCGCCACCGGGGAGGCCCTTTATTTCCATTTATAATGGTGTAAATTTTCCTAAATCCTTAATGCTGGCACAGCCACTATAATAATACTAAAAATGTCACACATCTTGAATACCAACCCCATGCTCTGTTATGTCAGCCTTGCACAACACTAGATGTGTTGATCTAGTCTTGTGTTTGATGACACAACAAACGATGTGATCAACGTCTGTTAGCTTTTCGTGTGTGTGTGTGCTCATTCATCTCATCATATGTGTGCTGGCTTGTGTTTCCAGCCTTCTCATCAATAGCTATTTCTACAGTAAACCACGGTGACTCCAGAGCATCTCTCGCAAGTCTTGACTCCAATCCAAGCACCAATGAGAAAAGCAGTGAGAAGACTGATAACTGTGAAAAGGTGAGGGCGTCCTCTCAGACATACTGATCTCACTCCACAGCAGAAAGCTCTCTGGTCGCTTCATCCTTACTGGTTCTTTCATTCCTAGATCCCCAGACCCTTGTCTTTGATTGGCTCAACTCTCCGATTTGACAAGTTAGATCAAGCAGAAACTAGGAGTCTTCTTATGTGTTTTCTTCACATTATGAAAACAATTTCAGAAGGTAAATAGAGCTCTTTAAAATTAAATTGTAAAAAGTTTTTGAGTTTCAGAGTATCATGCTTCATGCTGTTTCCTTCTAGAAACGCTGATTGCCTACTGGCAAAGAGCTCCCAGTCCAGAGGTGTCCGACTTCTTTAGCATTTTGGAGTAAGTTTTAGAGCTGATTGTTTAATTTTTTCTGGAATCTTCAAAATAGTACAGTAAACCATCCTTCATTCTAAGTATAAATACCCATATGTATTATTTATGTACTTATCGATAATGCATAAAATGATTAAAGAAAAATTAACATTTTTCTTTTAATATACTTAGATAAACAGGTAATATAAATAAAAGAGTATGAATAATTAGAATGTGACTTTTTTTCCTTTCTAGTGTTTGTCTTCAAAATTTCAGATATCTAGGAAGACGCAACATAATGAGGTAATCATTTTAAATGCCAAAGGATTAGTCTTGTCTTTTAAATAGAATTATGACATCTATTAATACATCCGATTTAGACTGACATGTCAGAAATCTTAAAATGCCAATAAAGATTGCAAGGTTGACCCCAATCAGATTTAGAAGATGATGATTTCCCTATTCCCACAATGGATCTAGGGATAATTCAGACCGTCTAGGATAAAAGTACAAAACACACAATAGCTAAGAGGAAACCACATTTCAAATGTGTCTTCTGAATGCACTTATCATTATATAATATATATTTATTTATAGCCATATATATAATACAGAGTTATATATATTCATCTCTCTATGTAATTATATATATATATATATATAGTTATAGTTATAACTTTTTATTTAAGGAAATACATCCAGTAAACAAAGTTGTAATCTTTGTGCTGTCACGTTCTTCTCTAGCACGCACCTTCCTTAAACTCCAATCCCCAGAAGAAAATGCGATATTATTTTTAATAACATGAAATATTTCATTGTTCAATAATCACCTTGTCGAGTGCCATTCTTTACTTACATATAAATTTAAAATACTGAGCTCTGATTAAAACTTCAGTTTTCCTTTGCAGAAAACTTGATGCTGCATTAAAATTCGTGCAGTCCGCTCAGAATAACGGGACTCTCAAAGGATCTAATCCTTCTTGCCAAACATCAGGCCTCTTCCCACAGTGGTAATGTAGCATTTGCTTCATATTTTAAGTTATTCATATGTGTGACTTTTTTAATACATATATGTATATGTGGGAGGTGTGGACACTGTGCGTATATATATTTCAAATGAAATGCAGATTTTAAGTAACTGTGTATCTGAAGACACTTCTAGATATTTCCTCATCTGCAACATTAGCTTGTAAAGACCTAAGAGGTTAAGATTATACTTATTTATATGCACTATAGCATAATGTGTTGCATAAGAATGCAGCTTAATCAGTATGTTATTTTAATTGAATCCTTTCAGGTAGACATAATTCCAATAAACACCTGTTGAGATTTGCTAGTCGCCCAGTGACAGAAATGTGGGATCGCATCTCCTTATTCCTTTCAGTATTGTAATGTTTCAGCAGTGTTCTTAAAGCTGACATTGTTTTGTAAAAGGCCAAAGGCAATGAAGACTCATGAATGCCCCATTAGACTAGCATCTAAAGAGGGAGGGTCCTTTTCATTAGTCCATCCTACATGAAACATTTGCCATGAGATCCTACTTTAAATTTCCTCTGAGTTTAGTAAAGAAGAATTCTCTGCCAAAATGTTCCCCAATTTGGTTTATTCTTCCCAAGGGATATCATCCTAATATATAATATGAAAATGGCCGTATTTTAGAAAGAGTTGTAGAAGGAAATGTAAAAGTGTTATATTGCTAATAAATCGTAGAATAAATTTTGCCTCTCTGTCCATGGAGACTCTGACATTTTCCCCTTGTGAGAAAGTAAATGAAAAAACTGCAATGGGCATGTTTTTGCAAATGGCAATAGACTAGAAGACTATAGACAATTACTTTCCATGTTTAATGGAAACGGCTGTCCCTGCAGTTGTGTAGATGTTTGGTGGGTTGCATTTCAGGTTCTTTCCTAAAGCACCCAGACAGACCCTGGCCGATTCCACCCCTGCCTTCCTAGAAACCAGAATGAAGTAGACTCAAAACCTAGAACAAAGCAGCCCACATGCCCAAGCCATGCAGCACAGGACCCATTGTTCCTGCAGCTGCAGAGTAAGTAACACAGACTCCTCTGGCACCTGAAAGCCGAAGTCAGAACCCCGCGGTCTCCATCCTGACAGACTATTTGATTAAACCAAAACCAAGTAAGCCATGAGGAGTACCACAAAGAGAAAGCCACTTCCTTTTAGACCTAACTCTTCAGGGTATCTCTTATTACCTGCTTTCCTCAAAGAAATGTTTTATTATCAGGGTCAAAGAAGGGCATAATAGAAGGAGAAAGATAAATATCAGATGGTATCACTTATATGTGGATATAGAAAAACCAAACAAAGGGTAAAAAAAGACGAACTGCAAAAACCATCCCTTGAAAAGTGACCATAGCTCTTCAGCAACCAAGAGGAGAGGGCGAGCGAGTGGGAGAGGGGAAGGGATGAGAATGGGGAGAGCATAGAGGACCACAGTGGAGGAGAGGACTATGGGTATTTTGGTGGTGAGAGAGCTGTGATGGCCACACCGAAGGGGAACAAGCTTGTATTATCAAAATAGTAATAAAGATGTAAAACAATGGCATTAATAAAATTCAGTACCAAGCAAAAAAATAAAATAAAAATGTGAAAGTATAAAGGGCTTAAATGAATGTCAAGAAGGGAGTATTCCCCCTTCCACAGCCATATTGGCTCTGTCCCCAGCTGGCAGTGCCCCGAGGGGCACTGAAGGAGAGCCGGGGCAGCTCCCTCACTCTCCTGCACAAGGGTCCATGTCAGCCACCCCTTGGGCACCCCCACAGAATGTTAAGGCATGAGGAATTTCCAAATACGGAGAAATAGGAAAGCGAGCACTGTTTTAGATCAGATTTTACTTTTTGTCATTACACTGCCTAAAAACAATTTGGTACACTTGAGCTAGACAGTATTCAGTATTATATTTTCTCATGTCAGCCACTTGCCTTCCTCATCAACCAATAGCCAACTTAACATTCATGAACCCCCAAAGCTTCATTTAAAAAAATAATGAATATGTGTACGGCAGATTTAACTGTTTCATCTTATTCTTCTATTTGCCTTTAGTAGCTATATCCTTTCGAATCCTTTTCTGGCTTAACCCAAAAGTCATTTCTGAGTTCCTTTCACCATGCCACCTCTAATGTAGATTCTTACTAAAGTCTGTATTCAGATTTTTTGACTGAATCTAGAATATTTGTATAAACTTTTGATATCCCATCCTTAGAACTTTAGCCTTTTTTCTTATTTGATCTCCAGGATGCATACCACATCCAGCCATGAAGGACATAAGCAACACAGATCACAAACTCTACCTATAATTCGAGGCAAAAATGCCCTTTCTAACCCCAAACTCTTACAGATGTTAGACAACACCATGACCGGTAAGTAAATCAGAAAGAACAGGAACGAGCTGGTTATGGGTTTTTCTCTGGATACATATGGGGCTTGCATATGTTGCAAGGTTTCAGAAATGTAGCTGTGTGGCTGAAACACTGGTCTTCACGCTCTCGGCCAGGAGTGTTTCTTAGAGGAGAGAATCACCAGGGAGTGGTTGACAACATGGATTGTCCTTATGAGGAAGAAAAGGGGGCGAGGCAAAGCTCTCAGTATAACGTTGTAAGCACAGCTGTACTGGAAACATGGCCTTTGGGGGTGGGGCGGGTTTTGGGGGCCTCCCAATTAGCTCAGCGCCACCTGCTCTGTGGTAGGAGCAGAGCATCCTTGTGTCCCAACATGAGGGCGACATCTTGGATCCAGTGACATGTGATATCTTGGATCCAGTAACTCACCCTGTGTCCAATGTGTCACTGAGGAAAAAGTGGGGTCCCATGTTTTATATCCATATATGTTAGCAGCGGTGGCCATGTGACCACAGGCAGCCATTTAAAGGCAGATGCCTTGCTCTGTGAATCTATTTCGGGCCTTTCTGAGGATGCCCTTAATGGACACTGTCCACTGAGGCTGCACATTTGCTCTGTCAGCCTAGAAGCATAAAACTTGACCCAGATTGATTATGAAAGAAATATGGTGCTTTCAAGAGTGAGTCAATGGATGAGGAGTAAAAATTAATGGAGCTAGACCACGCAGGTCCTTTGGAAGCCCTGCAGTGATGTAAGAGTGGGCGCACCCGCTGTCTCAGCCCAAGCTGCTACAACACAGCGCCACAGGCTGGGTGGCTTAAATGGAGCATTTACTCCTCACTGCTCTGGAGTCAGGAAGAGCCACTGTTAAGGTGCCAGCAGAGCCGACGCCAAGTGAAGGCCTCTTCCTGACCTGCCCACGGCCTCCTTCATGCTGTGTCCTCACATGATGCAAAGAGATCATCTCTCACCTCTCTCTGGAGTCTCTTCTTATGAGGACACTAATCCCATTCATGAAAGCTCTGGTTTCACAACCTTTCAAAGACCCCACCTCCAAATGTTATCACATGAGGGGATTAAGCCTTCAGCATAAGAATTTGGGGTAGACACACGTATGCAGCCTGTAGCACCCACAAAAGATAATCTAGTGGTTTTGATTCAGCCAATAAGGGAACTGCACAAGAAGAAGCACACTGAATACATTATTCATCAGAATACCAGTAGATGCTGAATATGCTGTAGTAGAAGAAAGCTTCTTCTAAGGCACAAAGAGTTGTTCTAGGCGTTTCTCCGTAGTACAAGCTCCACTGTGTGTTTTGTAGGCAACTCGAAAGAAATTGACATTGGGCACCACGTGGACACCGAAGCCAACACGGCCACAGAGGTCTGCCTGACCATCCTAGACCTGCTCTCCCTCTTCACACAGATCCACCAGGTGAGAGGGGTCGCGGCAACCTCTGCAACAGGAGCAGCAGGAGGTAGAACAGTCGGGTGAAGTCAAGAACATGTTTTTTAAATGTTTTTTGAAATCCATTAACTTTACATAAAAAGTGGAAGTGGTGGGGTCTTGCAGGTGGCACAGGGCTTAAGTCTCAGCACTGTGAAGTGATCAGCAGCCATTGCAGCACGAGTTCGATCCCCAGGCAGGGCTTCCCACATGGCACAGCAGACCTCTCCTGTCTCCCCGCTGCTCCCCTCAACAGTGTATTTCGGTCAATCTGCCTGTTCTTTTCCCCACTCTGTCTCTGGTGAGTCCTCTCACCCCCCCATACCTCTGGCCTACACTCCAGTTCTTGTATGCATAAATAAATAAATCTTAAAAGAGAGAAAGTAATGGGAGGTGGGGAGAGAGAGAAAGGTGGAAAACATTAATGTACCTTAGTGTAAGTGAAGAACATGTTAATGAAGAGATTAAAATTTTATCAAAAGTTAACTAAAGCTCAATTGATATATATATGCATATTTCACTATTGGGAAATAGTAGACACACTTTATTCCTGCTCTCTCCTATTTCACTGTCAGGTCAGCAGAGCCAAGTAAGAGTGTGTCTCTGTCTTCTCCACCTCAAAGGCAGAGATGAATGACAGATAATCCAACAGACTAGTAATATCAACATCTTTTTGTATGCCTGTTCACTACCTGTGTACCTTTGGTGATATAATACTGCTACCTACTATCAGAATGGATAAAGCAAAGATGGGCCAGACCAAGTTTCAGCAAGCATATGGAGAAGTGAAGTCTCACTCAGTGATGGTGGGAATGCAAATAGCATAACACTTTGGAGAACAATATAGCAGTGTAGAAAGTTCAATGAACATCTGTCATATGAACAGCTATTACAATGTTAGGTATTTACTCAGGAGACTTTTTTCCACACAAAGTTTTGAACACAAATATTCATAGAAACCTAATTTTTAATAACATTGGAAACAACTCAAATGTACATCACCAGGGAAATGGGCTCTCTTAGTGCTGCTGTATGCATGACCTAGAATGCTGAATGGTTACGCTCCCTGAAAGGAGACATCGAAAAGGCATAGATGCTGCAGAATTCCCTTTATGTCTCCTGTCATAAAATGCAAACTGGAAATTGTATGTGAATTATACCTCAAGAAAGCTATTAAAAACATTAGTTCAACCTAGCGAACTTACGGACATTAAGGATGGAACTGGGAAAAATCAGACCCAGTGAATAAAGTCTACACCAACAGTGTGATAACAGGAAGGAAGACCTCCTCTTGGGGGAAATGCCAGCATGGTGGTAGAAACGGTGAAAACCTTGTTTTAACTCTTTATTGCTCAATGGAAATGTCACTTAAATCTCATACAGCTCATAGGTCCTACAGCATCCGTGAGGAATGCCTGTCCATCACCTGTCTCTTCCCCTGTCCGGCCCCACCCCACTCACTATGCTCAGGCTTCTCTGTGAACTCCCGGGCGCCCATCCAACCATCCCGGGCTGGTGCTAGCTGTTTCCCCCTCCTGGGATAGTCCCCCGAGATCTGCCCAGGGAAGACTCCTTCGGCTCAGGTGTCAACTCGTCCAGTAGAGAGGGCTGACCTAATCACACCGTCTAGATAATCCCGTCCTGAAGTAGCTGCTTTCTTTCTTTTTTTTTAAGATTTTTATTTATTTATGCATACAAGCTGGTGTGCAGGCCAGAGGCGTGGGGCGGCGAGAGGGCTCACCAGAGACAGAGTGGGGAGCAGAACAGGCAGATCAACAAAAATACACTGCCGAGGGGAGCAGCGGGCGAGGCAGGAGAGGTCTGCCACGCCATGTGGGAATCTCCCTGGCCAGGCGTTGAACTTGTGTCACCACTGCCAGCAGCTCCACAGTGCAGCTCTTAACCGCTGCGCCACCAGGGAGGTCCTGAAGTAGCTGCTTTCTATCTCATCATGTCTTTCTACTTTGTTTTCTTATGTAATGTTTTTTTTTTCAACCACTACTATGTGAGTTTCATTCAAAACATAAAACTTTATCCTCTTATATAGCACTTCAATCCAGTACCCAGAATTGTGCCTACTGCGATAGCTTTTGAAATACAGGGTCCTTTAACTCATCCTGGATCACTTCTGTGTTAAATTTCCAGAGACAACTCCAACAATCTGAGTGCCAAAATTCAATGATGAAAAGAGTGTTTGATACCTACATGCTCTTTTTCCAAGTGAATCAGTCGGCGGCGGCTCTGAAGCACGTGTTTGCCTCCTTGAGGCTGTTCGTGTGCAAGGTGAGATCCCCTGGGTTCCCCTGAAAGCTGTGTTAAGGATGATAATAGACACGTGCTGATCTTTGCATCTCTCATTATGGAAGGAAGACTTGTTTTATTTTGCTTGATTTAGTTTTATTAGCATTAAGTAGATTGTTTGATTTTATTAGACTCTTCAACACATGTCTTAAGTATTTGCAGCAGAAAGATGGTAAAATGCTCTGAAACCCACTCACGGCAAGTTAAAGGCTCCACATTAAAATGGGCATAGCTATCCCCTTTGAGAGCTCTGTAAATGACACCTGTAGATGGACGTGTTGGGTGAATAGAAGCCCTTCAAAACTCTCACTCAGCTTTTCTTTCAATCTTTCTGTGTTTATCCTTCCTTCTAATTTTCTTTCTTCCTATCTTTCTTTCTACCTTTCTATCTTCCTTCCTTCCTTCCTCCCTCCCTCCCTTCCTTCCTTCCTTCCTTTCTTTCTTCCTTCCTTCCTTCCTTCCTTCCTTCCTTCCTTCCTTCCTTTCTTCCTTCCTTCCTTCCTTTCTTCCTTCCTTCCTGCCTACCTATCAAAAAAAAAAAAAAACACCTCTCAGTTGTTTTGGATTGTCATAAGTTCATAAGTTATGATGCAAGAGAAACTTACAAGGCAGAGACAGATTATTTCTAGAAAGAAAAGAGAAATACTAACATAGACTTTTAATAAATAAAATTATATCTTCATTTGCAAGTATAAGAAAAACATTAGATTAAAAAAAGAAGAGGATTTTGTTCTAGAAGACTTTAAAATATGCACAGAGCCAAAAGGGAGAGTGGTCCTCACTTCATCAGTACTTCTATTTCCACAGTTCCCCTCGGCATTCTTTCAAGGTCCCGCTGACCTCTGTGGATCATTCTGCTATGAAGTCCTAAAATGCTGTAACCACAGGTCAAGGTCAACTCAGATGGAAGCATCAGCACTTCTGTACTTTTTCATGAGGAAGAATTTTGAATATAACAAGCAGAAGTCAATTGTCCGGTCCCACTTACAAGTAAGCGCTGTCAGTTGTGAAAACATCCATCTGTTCCGGCATTGACGTAAGCCTACCGTTTCCAAGACAACCATTTCCCCTGCTCCACCAGAGTACCCTTAAAGATACCCGTCACACGCCTGGCCCAAGGAAGGGGCAACTGGGCAGAGGTCAGCCAAGTCCATGACCACTGTCAGTTTGAAATAGAAGTGGAGTCACGTGGAACACACATCTCAGGAAGCCGTGGCGGCATGGCGGCTCTGGAATGCCACGTCCCACCAGGTTTTAATTGTACACAGTTTCTTCTTCAAGCTTCCTAAGATCCCTGCAGTCTTCTTGAAATACTTAAGAGTTAGGAAATGCCCTAGATTACATGACCTTCTAAAAAATTGAATACAAAGAGACATCTCTCATCGGACCTGCTAGGAGAAGTAAATGATACTTTCACCCACCTCAGTGGATTTCTTAAATCCTCTTTGAAACTACTTCTGAGTTACTTACTTTTGTCATTTCACTTTGCTTTTCTCTTCCAGCTCATCAAGGCTGTCAGCCAATTAATAGCTGATGCTGGGATTGGAGGGTCTCGGTTTCAGCATTCCCTGGCAATCACCAATAATTTTGCTAATGGAGACAAGCAAATGAAAGTAAGACATGCTTTGTGGGCTTTAAAAAAATGGAATGAGTGAAACCAGATTTTTTGTGTGAGGTATCAAATTCATAAAACACACACTCTGTATTTTGATTATTGAAACTTTAACTGAGTACCTACATCAACTTTGATTTTTTGACTCAATAATTGGCTCTTAAACCCTCTCAGCATATAATCTATTTAGTGGAATTGCTAAGATGTGTGGTTGAATGATATATAACTCACCACAAGTATCCAAGAATACAGTGATTTTCTCATCATCCCGTTCTGACCAAATCCATCTCCACTTTCTTTTAGAGCTTCCTGAAGACTTCTCTAATCGTTGTGCTGGAGAGTCCAGGGATAAGTTCAGTCATGACTGAACTCGGGGATCAAACTATTTTCAGATCCCTTGCTCCTATGGCCTTGATTTCTGTCTCTCTCTCAGTTGAATATCACTCTTTGCTCACTTCATTCACAGACAAGATCCCCCCACCATGAGTTTAATCTCTCAGAAATTCTGAGGACACTGGTGTTTTATGAATGGAAAAAGCACCTCGTTTGGTAGGGGAATTAAGGCTCTAGAACGGAATCTCTTTGACCCAATTTGTCCCATATGCCTGATCCTAAGCCCATCACTGTGGCCTAGGGGGTCCAAGAATATGATAGATGCCAGAGAATTAAGTAGACCCATTGAGGTCAACCGAACTCACGCCAGGGAGGAGAACTTCTCAAAGAACAACTGGGATATTATTACCAGAATACTGTGGGCTTCAGGGAAAATATGGAGTCTATGGTTCTTTTTTTAATTTACTTTTATTATTTTGCTATAACTTTGGTTTATATCATTCTGTATTAGCAGTATAGGATTCCCCACTTCAGGTGTTGTTACTACCCTATGCCTACCTCCAAGACACACATAGCCCACACCATAGTCCATTGTGCTCCCTCCCCTCCTTGTTCTTGCCACACACACCCTCTTCCACCCCCACCCTCTCAGCCACCTCAGTTCTATAGTCAGCTTTCTAGGGTTACTTCTTACATTGAATTTGTCTGACCCTTTCCTGGGTTCTCTATATTCCACACATAAATGATTCCACCTGGTATTTGTCTTTCTCCTTCTGCTTATCACTGAGCATAATCCCCTCCAGCTTTATCCACGTTGCTGCAAGTGGCAAGAGTTTATCATTTTTGATAGCTGAGTAGTATTCCATCGTGTATATGTATCACATGTGCCTGATCGACTCATCTGTATTAGGGCACTTAGGTTGTTTCCACAGCTTAGCCATTTATAACCACAGTGTTTATATCCACAACTATATGCATGTATAAAGAGAGTAAATATTGATGAGCAAGATGTAGAACACACCAAGCTGTGATGTGAAGCCAGAATTTATACGATAACTGGAAGTTAACTGATGGATTCTAGGCAGTTAATGACCCAGGTGCTCTCTTTTCCAAAGAACAGCAATTTCCCAGCAGAGGTAAAAGATCTAACTAAACGTATACGGACTGTTTTGATGGCCACGGCCCAGATGAAGGAGCACGAGAAGGACCCTGAGATGCTGGTGGACCTCCAATACAGCTTGGCGAACTCCTATGCGAGCACCCCTGAGCTGCGAAGGACGTGGCTGGAAAGCATGGCCAAGATTCATGCTAGAAACGGAGACTTATCTGAGGTGATAACAAGACTGTCCTTCTCTTATCAGCATTGTTTTTTCTCTTTATCAGGAAGATTGGACTTTCATTTCTAGCCGGGATATGACATTTTATCACATTTTCCATAATACAAATATGACCCAGTTATATATTTTGTGCATGACATGTGCATGTAAGACTCAGGGTTGCCTAGTCCAGGTAAATGGCATCAAATAAAGGCCAGAGGGCACTTGCCTTTATAGGAATTGAGTGTGAATAGTTGAGACTGATGAGGGTGGTTGTAAGGGTGCCAGAACTTGAGAGTAATATAAGTTAGTGGTCTGTGTTCTGAAACTGGCGATTGGAGCTGAATGAGGAAGTCATCATGGTGAGTAAACTGAGGCTGGGGTAGTCTGTTCTCCGAGCTGGTGATGGAAACAGTAACTCCTCAGAGAGACATACAAGGAGAGTACACTGTGTGAGAGTTATAAATCAGTAGGCTTTTGTATCAATATAAACACTGGGCGGATTTGTATGAAGCAATTCACAGCACGCATGTGATTTATAGACACCAAGTAGGGAAATTCTGCTCTATTCCCAGAAATACACCCCCTTGGGGAACAAATCATGTTTCTAGCATAGTCCTAAAACCTTCTGCTCCTCTGCACACATGTAATGATCAGTCTCTGCAGTGGAAATAGAGCTGACTAGGGGTCTTACTTATAAACGCTTTGGAAAGACAAGAATGAGAAATCCCAAGTTTCCTTGGGTTGCCCTGAAATGCTGAGATCCCGCCATTAAACATCAAAAGGAAAAGAGCTGAAGTGACTGGAACTCAATTAAATCAAGATCTCATATGTAGCGAGCAGTGTTCAAGGCTTTCCAGGGAAGCCTTGAACTGATATTGAATTTGATATTGAAGAAAATATCACCCATATAGTCTGGTTGGGAAGCACACGTGTCATGTCAGGTCACTGTATCTTCATGTGTCACCTGGAGAGAAGACCACCTTCAAGGCAACAGGAATTTGAAGAGGTGCCATTTTGGAGGGAGAAAAAGTTAGAACATAGTTCATTTTTACTAATTATTTAGATCCAAACACGAGTTTCCAGTGTCAACAAGAAAAGAGAACTGTGGGTTTTAAAAGCTGGCAGATGGAAGGATGGATGGGTGGATGGATGATGGATGTTTGGGAGATAGATAGATAGACAGACAGACAGACAGAGATGGAGAGAGAGATATCTTAGATACTAAGATCATTCTATGGGAAAATTCTTCAGGTCATTTACTCACCTGAAAACTGCATCAAGAAAAAACAAAGTCCCCACATCTGTATTTTATTCTAGATTGTGACCTTTTTGGAAATCTAACTGAATCTTATTTTCAATTCTGTCATTACAAAGAATTCTCTCACATTTTCTGACATGGAAGACTGACTCATCTTGAAAGACTAGTCCTAACTAGATAAATAGTAAAGTCATGTCATGCCCTCCTGTGTAACTTTTATTCCTTTTTTTACCGTAGGCTGCTATGTGTTACATCCATATAGCTGCCCTCATCGCAGAGTACCTGAAAAGAAAGGGTAAGAAGACCAAGTGAGGGGGAGAAATTACAGACTTTAACATCTTGAATCCTAATGTAAAATTGTTAATTTTATATTCATTAATCTCTGTTTTGTTTTATTAAGTCACATTAATTTTCACAGATATTTCTAATTATACTGGATTTTTAAATGTTAACTGCCCTTAATGCTATTTATCATTTTTATTTTCCATACTACATGGCTCATTGGATAGTCAGCTTCTTAACTCAATATGAGAATGTGTTACTGGTTCATGATTTGTAGTTTCTTACGTTTGTATTAACACAAACATGTAGTGATGCCCTAACCTCATCTTGCACTACCATAGGTTACTGGAAAATGGAAAAGATTTGCACAGCACCCCTTCTTCTGGACGAGGGCTACCCCTGTGATAACAACCCATTACTAACAGCTCCCGGTGGAGGAAGTGAGTGGTCTAACTTAGCCCTTTTACTCCCAGAACAGTGCACAGAAATCAAATATTTGATGCATTCCTAGAAGTAAAAACTCCCTTAGACCTACATGACTTAATGCTGAAAAAAAACCAAAGTTCCTAGCATGCAGATATCCCATTTAAAATTTATGAAAGTTAGGTTACTGAAAAGTTTTCAGGGAATAGAAATCCATCTTACCCAACATTATTCTAAGTTATGACTCTATAGTTTGCTACCAATTTGCATGCTAATCTGTCCTTGGGATTTTATTCTGAAATTGATGACTGGAATTGTGAAATAAATCTATTTTAATTTTAAAATGTACTAAAACTTTACTCCAAATAAGGGGTGCAAAAGTAGAGGCATATAAAAATTATCATATATGCATAGATGTAACTACTTATAATCAGCATATTTCAATCCAATTTTAAAAATATTAACTGATTATAACAATTTATAATCTATAGTAATTTACAGTATTTATTATTTTAATTAAAAATACTGCATCTTTAATGTAAAGATTTTGTAACAACAGTAATAGTTAATGTACTATAGTTACAGTATTTTGGAAACATCATTGATCTCTTATTCATTCAAATACCTATGTATTTTTAAAAAACAGAAACATCCCAGGAAAGTATTAACTGTAACTTAAAAAGCACTGGCTTTATGGGAGACACTTCATTCAATGCTATACAAGACCCATTATCTCAGTTAATTACAAATAACAAGTCTGTGAGTTAGGTATATTATCACCTTCTTTTCATAGGTGAGAAAATCAAGAGACATTAATAGCCTGCTCCAGAGCTTGTGGTGGGCTTGTGGTAGGGCTGAAGTTCAAGGGCTGGTTTGTCACTGCAGACTGTATTCCCGGTCACTCAGACTGCACCACTCAGAACTGACCCCTCCTCTGGGGACATGACCCACTGTCATCAGTTTTCATATCTGTAAAGCTAAGCCTTTTTAATCTTGGTGGTCAAAATGCTAACAAAATAGGAGATTTCTAGGTAATGCAAAAGAGTGAAAACTAGCAAGTATTGAACATTATCCATGCACTGACCACATGAGTAGTTTTCTCAAATACTAATGTTTTGGAGTCCTTCAGCAGTCTTTTGAAATAGGTATTTATGTCTACAGTCTGACAAATGGAAGAAACAGGTCAAAGATATTAGTTACATCAGAACATTGTCTATAAATTGTGTTCTGCCCATAAAGCCAAGCCAGTTCCTTATAGAAAATAGGCCACCTAAAAATGATACAAATGCTATTAAAAGGGGAACCCTAGTTGTCTGGCAGCAAGCATTTATCAACAATCATATTCTAACCATCTTGTTGACTGTGTGAGCTTTACCAGGTCAGGTGTGTAATCTCTTATAAGGTTGTGAAGGTTGGCATTATCTAAGGCAAGCAAGAGTTGACTCAAATAATAATGATGCATTGTGCTTGGTTCTCCCTAGGTATGTTCTCTATGGGCTGGCCAGCTTTTCTGAGCATTACACCAAATATTAAAGAAGAAGGAGCAATGAAAGAAGATTCTGGAATGCAAGATACACCATATAATGAGGTTAGACCAGAATGATCTCAATAATAATCATGTAAAAAGATGCACTGAATTATAAAATTAAGCTAAGTCATTTTATATTGTCTTAGGCAAAATGAGATGCAGGCTGAAATTAAGCTAAGATTAATAAATATTAGATTTTATTGGTAAAACATAATTTTCAATGAAAATATAAATCAAACTTCTCTAAGATAGACCCAAATATATAAAAGCAACTCTCCCATAAATCTGTCTTGGTCAAGGTGACAGATTCTGAAAATTTTGTGAGCTAATCACAATAATTTTTTAAAGCATTAGAGAGTTTATTTAGAATTATACTTCAACAACAAAAGCTCACTGGAAACTTCATAATGCAGTGGTTATTTTTCATTTATGAAGATTTCTATTTAGAATTAGAGAAATAGAGTTCCTCTCGTCAAGTAAATGAATTATTTCATAAACAAAGTTTTTAAATCCTAATATTAATATAGACTTTTTAAAAGGGATAATAAGGCAAATTTTGGAGTGGATTATAGTGAACTTACATATAATTTTATATTAATTTAGCGTACATTGCAAACAAGTGGTCAATGCAACTACATATCTATACTATTTCAAATAATGTGTTAGAATCTTTTTTCAATGAAACATGCCAACAAAATTATCTGCTTACTTTCAGAGAGTGTATAATTCGAATATTTGTTAAACCACTAGCATATATGAGGCTTCATTTAGGCTCTCAATGAGTCTAGAATCTTGAGAAAAACAAGCTTCCTTCTGGGTGGGGAGTAGCCAGTTAAAACCCAGCTGCTATAAATCTAGGCACCATATGTGGCTGCAATGAAAAGGGAAACAGTTTTTTACATAACAGTGGTTGGATTAAAAAGGTTACCAGACTTTTCCACTGGGTCTTAACTTTTAATAGGACCAGAAAGTGTCAAGTGAGAAAATAATGTTCTTATAGGTGTAGCAATAGCATAGGCAAAAGTGTGGTGGTGATGTGTTCTAAGGGTGGAGTCGTACAGTATGGTATCCCAAGTACAAAGTCAGTGCCAGAGTGCTGAAAGAGGGGGTGCTGGTGTGGGGATGCTGAAAGTGGGGGTGCTGAAAGGGAGATTAGTGGCCAAATACGGAGCTCCCTGAATGCCTTGCTCGTGAGTTTGGGCAGCAGTCCATAACTTTGGAGTTCCCACAAAAGGTGAGTTAAGGCAGATCTCATGATCAGATTTATGTTCTAGAAAATATATTGCTGGAGAGGAACAGAGAGGACCAACTAGCAAGGAAAAACAGATTAGCTCAAACACTGCTGCTGAAATCAGGAAGTCTGGAGTTGGAGGTTTGAGCTAAGCCAGTGACAGTGCGAATGCAAAGAACTAGACTGACCTGAAGACATTCTCTAGATTTAAATTAGCAAGTTTGAGGGACTAATTAGAAGAATGAAGAGTCCAAGAAGATACCACTATCCCTTCCAGGATGGATAGAAGTGCCACCGACAAAGTTAGGGAACACAGAAAACCCAGTATGGAAAAAATTGACGATGCCACAATTTGAAACCAAGTTTCAGGATCAGCTAGCCTGTTAGTCATGGAAAAATCTCATTTCCATTGTGGGATTGCAGAATATCCTGGTGGAGCAGCTCTACATGTGCGTGGAGTTTCTTTGGAAGTCTGAGAGATATGAACTCATTGCTGATGTCAACAAACCCATCATTGCCGTGTTTGAGAAGCAGAGAGACTTCAAGGTATGTTTTCTAGACCTAAATGTTAGTGAAAAATTCTACTTTTAGTTGGGGACTTATTTGCAATTTTCAGACATAGAAATTCCCTATGTTCTAGCTGCTATTTATTATTGAAATATGTTTGACATAGAACATTGTGTAAATTTTAAGTGTGCAGTAGGTTGATTTGATACTTTTTTGTATTGCATTGTATATTGCCATATTAAACATCCTGCTTCTATGTCAGCATCATCTTTTTTTAAGATTTATTTATTTATGCATACAAGAACTAGGGTGTAGGCCAGAGAGGTAGGGGTGAGTGAGAGGATTCAGAGCGACAGAGTGGGGAGCAGAACAGGAGGATCTACTGAAATACGCTGCTGAGGGGAGCAGTGGGGAGACAGGAGAAGTCTGCTGCACCATGTGGGTCAGCTCCCTGGCCGGGGATCTAACTCGTTTGGCTGCTGATAGCTTAACCCCTTGCACCACTAGGAATGCCCTCCATCATCTTTATGAAACCCTTCAATTTATTGTTTCAGAAATTATCAGATCTCTACTACGACATTCATCGGTCGTATCTAAAAGTGGCAGAGGTGGTCAACTCAGAGAAGCGACTATTTGGTCGCTACTATCGTGTCGCATTTTATGGACAGGTGAGCTCACTGGGAACGATGTGGTGATAAATCCTGTTGAGCAACTGAATGTTGTTTTTCATTGTTGCTGAGTCTTCTAACTCCATGTGCCAAACAACTACGGGGTGTGGCTATGGCAGTATCTGGTGTATTTGAGTGTTTCTGGGTGTGAGGGTCTATAAGCATAAACTGAATTGTCCATTAGCATAAACTGAATTGAGAAACAAATAAGCAGAGAAATCCATAGGTCTTAATAGAGGTTGAGTTAGAACAGTGATTTTTTTCACTTCCTGGAGAATGAAGGTTCTTACTTTTCTGCATCCTTGTCTTCCCAGCTCACCCCAAAATATCAAATTATAGTTTGCATCGTATATTAAAGTGAAATTTAGTTGACCGTGCACAAGGAATGAAAGTCACAGCATTCTAGGAAATAAAGTATTTTTAAAGTCCTTCCACGTCTATGCTGTGATCTCTGGCTTTTTAGTCACAGATTTTCTTTTCTTCTTTCTTCAGACTGTCACTGTTTCTAGGCAAAACTCTGCATGGTTATTTTGTTTTCTATCTTTTCAGTCAAGGTGATGTTAAAATTACCTTTCTCAACTTATCACATAAGGAATGAGCAAGACTGAGAATATTAGCTGGTCAGTTGCTGGTCTGGAAACAAAGTGAATATTATATATTAATGAGGACTGTCTCTGAGTGGTGCTTTAAGTAGCAAAAACCCAGACACCATCCTGTCTCTGTCCAGGAAGATTTACAGGGCTGTTGGATCTCAGCAGACAGCGACTCTTACGGCTGAACATTCCATCTTTTATTTTCCTCATGGCAAGGGCTCTCAGCCTCCCATGTCCTTCTTTCCTGTCCTCATGGAAGGCACCATTGCAGTAACTTCTTGTTCTCCTCAGTCTTTTAAGACTGCAACTAAAGGAGTCAAATCCAGTATGTTTCTTCTAGATCATCTTCCATGGAAGCCCTTTGAAAAAAATTACTGGTTCCTTTGCTCAGCAAAGACAATTTAAATACTGACTTATGAATGAACAGAAATAAGTGCTGTCTTCCTGGGAAGGAATGTGCCCCCATCAGCCACTGGCCAGAACAGGTTAATCTCACCCAGATTTCAGCACCCTGGTTGTGGAGACAGAGGAAGTCAGTGATAAAAGAGTCTAAACCTAGGCATTTTGGGGATCTCTGGAAAAGTATTTGAACTCTTTGAAATGATAGTACATTTGGGGAGAGAGAGAAATGTGGGAACCCTGAAAGTCATGAAGAATAAACTTTTCTTTAGTGACACAGTAGCAAGAAAAATGGAAGAAAGTCTCCTCAGGAAGGGAATGTGGATGTCGAGGGATTGGCAAGGAAAGAGGGTTTCCAGGGAGAAGCGCCAGGCGAATGGACCCCCACAGAAGTGGCCCAGGAGATATCCATTCTGCTGACCGAGGTGTAGTCTATGACTCGACCAGCAAACTTTCCAACCGAAAAAAAGGAGTGAACCTCCATTAATAAATAATAATTAGTAAAAGCCAGCTTCTCCAACCGCTGTCTAAGATAAAGACTGCTAAGCTGATGGAAACAGACGGTGCTACTTTCCAACTCAATTTTTTTAAATATTTATTTATTTATGCATACAAGAACTGGGGTGTAGGCCAGAGGTGTGGGGTGGTGAGAGGATTCACTAGAGACAGAGTGGGGAGCAGAACAGGCACATCAACTGAAGTACATTGCTGAGGTGAGCAGCAGGGAGATAGGAGAGGTCTGCTGTGCCATGTGGGAAGCTCCCTGGCTGGGGATCAAACTCATGCGGCGGTGGTTGCTGATAGCTTCATAGTGCTGAGACTTAACCTGTTGCGCCACCAAGGAGGCCCAGCTTTCCAACTCTATTTTAATGCCAGTGTCTAATGTTTTCTTCCTTTGGTCTTGATTGTTCCAGGCGGTGGTAAGTTTTCTCTCTCCATTTGCATGCTCTAATAATCCTCACACCTCCCTATCTGGTTTTACTGAAACTTAACCTTTTTGTACAAGTCAATATTTGGCACAAAGGTGAGCTATTCCCTCTCCTATTCATTTTGGAGTTATTCTGCATTTCTTCCACTAAACTGTGTTTAGTTCAACTACCTGAATTACAAAAATGTATCCTTTATTTTTCAAAGATACTGTCTTTCTGCACAAAGAGACGTATAGTCTGAAAATCTACACACACACACACACACACACTCTCTCTCTCTCTCTCTCTCTCTCTCTCTCTCTGTGTGTGTGTGTGTGTGTGTGTGTGTGTATGTGTAGCAAACCCTTGCTGTGTGCAGGGTTGCTAGCACGGTACACTGAGTGGGGTGATTTCCTTTCCGGCCACCGTGAGTTGCAACTCACAGAGAAGGGCAAGGTGGTCAGTTTCAGAAGTAGACAGTGGTCATCAGTGGGCACCTACAAGGGGACTCAGAGGACCTCTCCTTCCCAGCTGATATCCTAGGGACAAGGCTCTCTGTGGGGGAGGCCTGGGCCTTCTCAGAGGTGCTGCTATTAATTCCCAGCACAAAAGAGCAATAGTGGATTAAATTTCTACCCAGTAGGTCAGCTTAAGGCTCCTGACAGAAAGAAGCAATATAAGAAATTTTAGAAAACAAGGCAGAAATACCATGTTGGAATGTTAAACTGTGCAACTCCAAATTTTCTTTGCAATTCTGAGCCATATGAAATTGCCTATATTCAGCTATTTTTTGGCCTATAAAAATAGTAACTCACTTTCATATGATTCAACATAATTGTGGTTGAGTAAACAGGAAAGACAAATTCTCTCAGCAGCCACACGGTGTCCACAATCAGCTCTGCTTCTCCGACCAGTACATACTTTTTTGTAATTCTTTAAACCCCTTCCCGCACCCGTACCAAACCAGTGTGTTCTACCTTCACTTATACATTTGGGATCATGGGTCCTTAACTCACCTACTAAAAGAATACTTGAGAACCCCTGTACTAAAGATACTGAGGGGCGATGGGGAAGGGGGGGGGAGCTACTTTCCAATGATCTGACTTTGTTTTTTTGCAGATTCCTCTGCAGAGTGTGCTGATTGTGCACCTGGCTTTTATTTTTAACACCGCTAGCACTCTCAGTTGTCTTTATTAAAAATTCCCCCTTGAGCTTATCAGGCAAAGTGTTTTGTTAAGTGCGCAGTTGCAAATAGATGCTTGTGGTCTCCTACACGCGCAAAGCCCAGGCGCACTGGACCAGGAGGCTGTTCTGTTCTCAGTCTCATCGTTCCAAAGATAGTTGAACGCCTGTGCCAAGACCATGCGGGGGGGTGAGCTGTGATACTCAACAGGCAGAGAGAGCACGCGCTTTACATGATGACAAGGGGATACCAAGCCAATCTGAGCACGACGCCCCTCCCCCGCGCGTTTGCGCATGCGCGTGCTCACACGGGCAGAATGAAGATTCAAAGATCTAAGAAAACATCTTTCCAGCTTGATTAGCATCATCCCCATGGTCCAAAATAATTTCTTTTTCATGACAGCTCTTTATGTCCTGCAGAATTCACCTTTTACTATCTAAACGGACATGTCTTGAAGTTATGTGTCAAAGATTAGGGGAATAGCAAATGCAATGGCTCTTGGCCTCCACCAAGGCCTTTGGTAATTATTTCAGCAGTCCCCGAGCACCAGCACTTTCCTTCCACAGTCTCAGCTAAGTGCTTGTGTTATGTCTGCCCCCAGCAGACACTAGCAGACGAGTTGAAAACTGTTCCTTCTTAGCAAGGACTTTAAAAACACAAGTCTTGCATGTTATGAATTTCCTAAGGCAACACCTGGCATCATTGACTATGGAAATTTTACTCAGCAGCCACCAGAAAGCACCCCACGAAGTGCCCCCCAAGTATTCATTTCCAGAGTGAGGAAACAGTAGTGATCAATCACCAACTACAGTCAGTGAAATCCTTCGGCTCTGATATTTAGCGTGAGGAGAAAGTGAACCCCCTCTGCATGACTTAAAATATCAAATGTCCTCCAAATGAATTAAGTAAAGGGCTGGAGGGAAGCTTATTTTGGGCACCAGAGAATGTAGATTCTTGGTTCTCAGTGAGGCAGCCGCCATAGGTTAGAGGCATTTCAGAGTCTTGATGGAAAAGGGAGGGGAGGCACATGTGTTATTTGAAAAACCAGCATCCCCATTTTGGGGTGTGATGCACCGTCTGACTCTCCAGCGATTTGGAAGTTGCTGGTATAAACCCTTTGTTACTAAATTCATGGTTCTATGGGACCACTTGTCTGCTTTCTTGTAGCCTGTCTTAACAGTTAATAAATGATAAAATATTATTAATAATTTGCTGACCCCTCTCTTATACACTGGATTCCTCTTTGAATGCATTCCTCTGTGAACTTGAGATCAGTCGGATAAAATAGCAGGGGCAATTTGCTATCCCAATAATGATCCACCTTCATTGAAAGATTCTGAAATAACCTGCAAAACAAAAGGAGTCAGTGATCTTAGTTGTCAGTTTATTGAATTACATTTTTATTATCCTCTATTGCCTCAAAGTTTCATAAACCATGCATGTTAAAGCTACTGGTTCAAAGTCCCTATTTACCTACAATATGTGCTGCTTCACACCCGCAAAACATCAGGGTGTTTATTGCCTTGTAAAATGACATTTAAAAAAATCAAACTAGCAAAGGAAATACAGGGGTCACACTCCTTGTTGCTTGAAATTCAGCCTAACTTCAGGGCTGATGCAAAAGAGAAAATGCCCCGACTTTTCATCACCTAAGCCCCTATTAGTAAATCATTTATTTCCTGGAGCTGAGATTGAAACCTTTCTTAAGAGACTGTCCTGTGGCTTGGTGGTGTTGCTGGGTAAAAGGGAGACATCCAGATGTCTCCAGAGCTACCATTTTTCGGGCTCCGGAAGCTCTTCCACAGTCCCCAGCTGAGAGCAGATTAAATCCTTAATTCTGCTGCACCAGCCCCTTGGTGCTCATTTTATAAAATAGTCTCAGTAAGTTTCTATTTCTATGCTCTAAAGATAAATGAATAAGTAAATATCTAATCACAATTTTTTTCTGATTATCACTTACCAAAACATTGAGATGAGCATCATAGACCTTTTATAACAAGGAAATTTGTGGTTCCCACGCAGGGGAAGTGGAAGGTATTTTTAAGCGCTCATTTAGCCTGTGTCCCTGCATCTCTGCCAGAACTTGATCCCCTCGGTGACAGTTTCTTCTTGTCTTCCTCATCAGAGCCGACATTCGCTAAGCTTGTCCGGATCCTCTCCCTTGATGCCTGTGCTTATGCTATTTCCCTGCCCCTAGATCAAGGAGTAGAGATGACATTAAGTCGCAGGTCCAGACCAAGGTCGCAAAGGTCATAGGAATGACAATAAAAGCCTGCTTCCCATTACTCTTTTCTGCTAATTCTGGATTCAGAAATTTCTTGGGGGAAAAAAAATCTCAGTGAAAATGTCTCTTTGTGCTAGTTTTCACACTGCTGAGAAAGTCTTTCTGGGAACTGGAAGACATTTTTCTCATTGAAATGGAAGTTGTAAATGTTGCTTTAGCTTTTGCCCCAGGGGGAATCTCGTTGATGGCTTCAGAAGTCTTATTTCTCTGATATGTCAGTCTGTCAATTTTAGCCACAAACTTCTGACCTTGAGTCAGATAAAACTCCACAAAGACAGTGACAGAAAAAACTCTCAGGCTGGAATCAAGTCGGAAGGGGCCAAACCTCACCACCCCTGTGCTTTCAATATAAGCCCCCCACCTTTCTTTTTTATCTGTTTAGGATCAAGGTATCCGTAATCAGTTGTGTTTGGTTTTGAACATCTGTCAAGGAAATCATTTAATCACATTTTTGTGTTTGGAAAAGGAATGGTATCTTTTCCAGTCATACATGGTGAAAATACACCTTTTTAACACTTTGTGGTCCGCTCACGTATTAGCACGTGTTTTTGTCACCAGTATCAGGTGACCGCTCACGTATTAATACGTGTTCATCTAGTCTCCGGTTTTTCATGCCACGGTGGATTTATTTGGAAATATTAGGAGCTGTTTCTTTGATCGTACTCAGTCTAGAAGCTTTACACATTGTTTTGGTGAAACAATGTAAAGTGTAAGGTGTTTTATGAGAGCTATTACAGTTTTTTTAATATCCAGTAGTACAGGAGTTGTGTGTGTTTTATTGAATGCTTGTACCATTCATGCGGTGGCACAGAAAATGGCCGGCCCCAAGGGCTGGTACATTGAAAGGGCACCGGCACACAACGTGTTAAGATGTTTGCTCACTAAGAACAATTTCATTCATCTAATTTTTCACTTGACAAATGTAAAGTGTAGTTTCCCTAAAGACCAGACACTGGAGGTGTGGGACTGAACTTGAGAAAGCCCAAAGTCGGGGGTGGGGGGGGAGCCACAAGGCACGGGCACAAAGCGCCCTGTTCCCTGGCTTCCACAAGGCACAGGCACAGGCCCAAAGTGGGCTTACTGTTTGTATGGACCAGGCTTCCATGCCCGTAAGTGTCTGGCAGGTATAAAGTTCCACTTAGCTGCGAGTTTTCATCATTTTTAGATCACCTCACATCAGCCATGAAAAACAGCACTGAAACTTTTTATCCAATTTTTTAATATCTTGAGTGTTTTTAATATCAAAAATGACAAAACAAAAAGTACAGCTAAAAATCCGTGATCTCCACTATCTTTTCCCAGCCCTCAGAAGCCTCTTCCTTGAGGCAAACTCTGCAATCAGAAGAAGCCAGATGCACCTGGAGTCCTAACTCCCCATTTAATCAAGCGCTGTGTGGCCGCACATTTTCCTCAGGAAAAATGCTGTTTCTTCAAAGAGACAGATTATAAAAATTCCCTCACAGATAATGGAATCTCTCCTTCCTCCTCTTTCAAACCAGATAAATTTCAGGCAAATAAATTAATAGAAGCTGAAATCTCCTTGCATGAAAAGCCAGCATGGTTACTGTTCTCAATCTTGTATGATCTGGCATCGCCAGATTATGAAAGATCTGTTAGTAAACTGAGTGAAGAGACCACATATAGCAAAGCCCTGAGGACATATTAATTGAGTTATTTTTAAAATAGCAGGCCTAGCAGCAGACCACATGTAATTTTTGCTTATGAAAGCAATACAGTTGTGTGACTTTCCACCTGAGATAACCTGGGTGTATAGAGACCCATGGAGCTGCCTTTACATGCTTTTATGGTGTTCCTATCCTATTTACAAAGACCTATAAAAGACCTTACTGAAAATGATACTGTTCTTTGGAAATTACCAAAAATGACTTGACTCTGTGTCCTACTGCAGGCTACCACTTGAGGGCGTTCTTCTCCCAAAATATACACGCGCAGGTATCTCGTTGATTTCGACAGAGAAAATATGTGCTATTTTTAGCTTGGCTTGGGAATATTCACACACTGACAGATCCCAACATGAAATTGTATTTTCTTCACTTGATTTTTTTTCTGGTTTTGAATTGTGCTAGTCAATGACTTGGATAACTACCAAATGACTGGAGATATACACACACTCACACACACATTCTCTCTCTCTCTCTCTCTCTCTCTCTCTCTCTCTATATATATATATATATATATATATATATATGTGTGTGTGTGTGTGTGTGTATATATATATATACATATATATATATATATAAAATACCTTTTGTTTATGATTTGTGATTGGAGTTATCTAATAAATTTGGTGGTTCACTATGTGTCTTCCATAGGGATTTTTTGAAGAAGAAGAAGGTAAAGAATATATTTATAAAGAGCCCAAACTGACAGGTCTTTCAGAGATTTCCCAGAGACTGCTCAAGCTCTATGCAGATAAATTCGGCGCAGACAATGTGAAGATAATCCAGGATTCCAACAAGGTAGGGAAAACTGATATCCACGCAAGTGCAAAAAATTGACTTAATTTTTTTTAACTTATTTTTACTAAGGTTTTAATTTTCTGCCTGATGATACAAAGTAAACTACTACACTATTTTACACATTTTGCCTCTTTATTGGTTGATTAGTGAAAAGAAATGTTTTGGTCTAGACTATCAAATGTGTTTATTAAAGGCGCTTTCAGGTAATCTGAGAAACAACTTCTTAAATTCTCTACTCTCCCAGAGGTTATTTGCACAGAAAAGCCATCAAAGGGTTAAAGTGATTGGGTCCAGAGGACTTGGTGGAAAGAAGAAAAAAGTGTTTATTCAGTCATGGAGGTCTTCCTGGGTCAGACCAATTTTGGAATCTGTCGGCTGTGTTAGCGGCAGACTTGTCAACTACGTTGTATTAACCCGTGAGCATCCAATTAACCTCCTCACGGCTCCAGAAAGCAAATGCTTATGTCCTGTGATGAGATTACTCTGAATCTTCCAAGATGCTTTCATTCTTTTAGCAAACCTCTTTGAAGCACTTACTATATACCAGCCCCAGAATTAGGGAGCAGGGGTACCCAGAATCTCTTCGTTCACGGTTCACATGGGGATAAAAAGAGGAGGCTGTGTGTGAGCAGTAAATTCAGGAAGCACAGTGAAGTAGCAGGGGAGCCAGGACTCACGTCACCCAGGAAAAACTCAGGGAGGAACCAGCTAGTTCATTCCTGACTGAGTAGTGCTTCCCAGTGGTGATGTGTGAGCCGGGAGCTGTGGATTGAGCTGGGAGTTGAGGGGTTGGTTGGAAGCAAGGGGCATTCTTAGAAGTCCAGCACATGTAGTGACAGGGTGGACTGAAGGTGGCAGATCTTTGAAACCAGGTTGGGTAGAAGAGTGTTGCGGAAGTGGAGTTGGGAAAGCTGATCTGCCTCCCATCGGACCACAGATGGGTTGTTTTTGCTTGTCCTTATTCACAAAGCTGGTATTTAAAGGGTCTGTGCACGAGATTGCTGGGTCCAGGCAGAGGATGTGAAAAATGTTCTTCCTCCTCCTCCTTAGCTGGAAAGGTGCAACCCTCTTCCCCGTAAAGATGGCGGGCCAGGGTCTCTGTGGCATCGACTCTCCCAAGTAAAGATTAGTTTGGAAAGAGTCCTGAGCAGAATGAGGAAAATGCCAGATTTGCTGTGGAACCACGAGGGTCTTCATCCCCCACACCCCACTTACAGCTGGTGCTCTTGGCTGGCCCCTCTGAACCTCCACGGGTCTTACCTGTTAAATAGACACAATTATGCCCACCGTACAGTGTCATTATTAGCAGCATCACAAATAAGTTCGTGAGCTCCCTCAAATCTCGGGAACCCAGAACTCAGTGAAAGGGTAGAAAGATGGAGAAAGTTGAAAGAAGTTTGAAAATTCTTCAACAAGCCTAAGAAAGGGAACAGAGAATCATGTCCTCCAAACATAAAGAGCAACTGCCGCCTGGATTTTGGGGGCTCCCAGCCTATCCTCTCTGCTGTTTGTCAAGCCTAGTCACCAAAAAAGAGTTAGTGAGGAAATTATATAGAATGGCTTACTGAAGATCCGACGAGGAATTAGAGAAATCAAAAATAAAATACCTGCAGTCCAGTGTCAGTGATGGAGGAGATATAACACAAAATAAGATTAGAATTAGACCCACACAAGGAAGTGGGGGGCAGAAGAATTCAATATAACCATGAGCACAATCCCCAGGTGCCAGCTCCTAAGTTACAAAGCATAGGTGGGAGCCAGACTGCAGTCTAGTGGCAAAGATATAGAGATTGAGCCCATTGTAGAATCTCAAGTCTCTTTGCTAATTCTAGCTAGCCAGTAAGCAGACAGCCATCCTCGAAGATGAGCCCCTCCCAACTGAAAGAGGGCTATATCAGTGCCATCCTGCAAGAATTCAGGGCAGCCATTACTCTGCCCACCTGTGCCTATGCAGGTGCTTTCCTTTACCGACTCTGTCCCTCTGCAGGGCAGCGGCCTGCCTGTCTGCCCGTGACCCGCACCATGCAGGCCTCTCTTAGCAAACCTGCCTCTCAGCGGGGCGGCTCTTCCACTTGTGTCTGTACAAGTGACCATTACTTCCTTGTCCTAATAAACCTGTTCATTAAGTATAACTGAGTCTGTCGTGGAGAAACTTGTCCTGTGCCGCCGAAGGGAGCTCTGGTGAAACCTTTTCCAGAGTGAACCCGAGGACCCCGCTCCGCTCTCCTATCCGTGGACTCTAAAACAACATCAGTAGTTTCAGTCACCTGTTAAGCAGACAGGAAACCACTCCCTCCCCCCCCCATCCCTAGACCAGAGCTGGGGCCCCTCTCAAGGAACAGGTTCCCTCTAAGATATATTTCCACTCTCAGGAAACATTCTGGAAAAAAAAGGTGAGTCAAGTCATTACAGGAGAGACAGGAAAGGGAGGATTAAATAATATACCCCAGCTGGGTACTTCGGTGTCAAAGACACCCTCCCTCACCGACCCGTGGGGAGCTGACCTCTTAATCGCAGGCCAGCCCCATGTTCCTCTGCGGTCCCACCCAACTCTGAAATGGGATGATTGCCCACTTTTCCCCAGGGGATGGGACCAGCCACCCGCATACCAGCTGAGGGGGTACAGCGTGTCCCCTACTCCTGCAGGGCACCCACTCTCACCCCCCTTTCTTTGCCATGAATGTGTCCATCCAGGTAAACCCCAAGGATTTGGACCCCAAATATGCCTACATCCAGGTGACCTATGTCACGCCATTCTTTGAGGAAAAGGAGATCGAGGACCGGAAGACGGATTTCGAAATGCACCACAATATCAACCGCTTCGTCTTCGAGACGCCCTTCACGCTGTCGGGCAAGAAGCACGGCGGGGTGGAGGAGCAGTGCAAGCGCAGGACCGTGCTGACCAGTAGGTGCAGGCGGCGGGGCTCCGGGGGCGCAGCTCGGTGGGGCCCCTCCTGAGGCCGAGGAGTGGAAACCGAGACAGTTCAGCCTTGCAGACATGACCCCCAAAGTGCTGACTTGCGCGAGCTTGCCTGCAAGAGCACGTTTCCCGCTCCGTGTTCTCCATCAAGCGGGAGGCCCCTGAGTCTGGCAGAAGAGGATTGTCCTCAGGGCCGCTGTACACTTCTCTTCCCTTTGGCGCTGACACCTAAAAATCACGTGTCTGTGTCTTGGCAGAAGGCGCTCTGAACTTAGCGCCCCTCTGCCCAAGTCCATTCTCAGTTACTTCCCGGTTAGCGGATCACAAAATTGGGTGCATTGGGGCAAGATTCAAAACCTTTCTGGAACTGAGGCTCCTCACCCAGAAGGTGAAGGCAAAATCTGATGTCCAGTGCTCCGTCCAGCACCATGTGTCCCTCTCGCTGGTCTTCCTTTCATGTATCCAGCGAACTTCCAAGGCACGTGTGGTGGCTGGCCACTGTTCTGGCAATTAGAATAAATAAATATGCATTAGCCATATTAAATTATAATTAAATATAAAATTTAAATTACATAGCAAATTTTAATTCCATTTAATTCAAATCTAAATTGATTTAAATCTATTTTAGACTTAAACCCAGACCTAAAAGTATTAATTATATTTAAATATAAAAAATATATGAAGTAGTGTATTAAAGGAAGTAAATAGATAAACCTTTATTTCTTGCCTTCAAGGTGCTAATGGAATGTCAGGAAAAGAGTCAAATAAAGCAAGAATTTTTTCTTTAATGAAACATTTTATTTTTATCTATGCATATAAGAACTGGGGTGCAGGCCAGAGGTGTGGGGTGATGAGCGGGTTCACCAGCGGCAGAGTGGGGAACAGAACAGGTGGATCGAGTGAAATACGCTGCTGAGGGGAGCAGCGGGCGAGGCAGGAGAGGTCTGCTGCGCCATGTGAGTTAGCTCCCTGGCCAGAGAGCAAACTCAGGCCACAGTGGCTGGTGATAGCTTAATAGTGCTGAGACTTTAAGGGAGGCCCTAGCGCCACCAGGGAGGCCCTAAAGCAAGACTTTCATTGGAGCACTGCATGCAAAATGAAGTGGGAAGGCAGGGGTGAGCTCCCAATGCAGACAGAGCGGGAGGGGGAGCAAAGCTTCCATGCAGCGAAGTGTCCTGAGAGGCGACTGGGCCTGGATTATGCAGTGGGTGCCTGAATAGCCAAGGCATCCAAACTATCAGAAATGGCTGCCTTCAGTAAACTTTTCCAGAACTTTTATTAAAAAAAAAAAAAAAACTAAAACACAGCTCTTAAATGCTGTGGACTATATATTTAAGCATTCTTTATTGTGGTTCAGTGTCATTTTATTTGAATTTTAAGTTGTGCGACAACTATAATCTTTCAGTATGTAGAGACACTGAGGATCTTAAACCAGCGCCCAGAATGGGGACATGTTGGCTAGTGGAGGGTGCAGGTTCCTGGGGGTGAAGGGAGCTGGGGCAGCAGTGTGAGGTGTGAAGAGTGTGACCCCAGAAGAGAAATGACTCACATGCACATACATAAAACCACACCGAACGCAAAGTGCTACATGCAGTGAAACCACACAGGGCCCTCTGCACTCTTAGGGGACCGGACCTCCCTTCACGAAGCCTCAACCTTCCAATACCCTTGTCTTGCTTTGGTGCAGCGAGTCACTTGTTCCCGTATGTAAAGAAGAGAATACAAGTGATAAGCCAGTCGAGCACAGAACTGAACCCCATTGAGGTGGCGATTGATGAGATGTCCAAGAAGGTCTCAGAGCTTAACCAGCTGTGCACGATGGACGAGGTGGACATGATTAGGCTGCAGCTCAAACTCCAGGGCAGCATCGGCGTGAAGGTGAGATGCCCGTGGCCCAGAGACCTGGGGTAAGACACCCCTCAGACGCTCAGGTCAAAGGGCATGAGAGACCTTTTCCTCTGTGTGTGACACCAACCAGCACCTCTACCTGAGTCCTTAAAATTGTTTTAGTTGTAAGCACACAATGATAGCGTCAGAGCAGAGAAAAACCTTTCTTAAGATT
Organism: Scalopus aquaticus; assembly: GCA_004024925.1. Lineage (NCBI taxonomy): Eukaryota > Metazoa > Chordata > Mammalia > Eulipotyphla > Talpidae > Scalopus > Scalopus aquaticus. The sequence goes on along the minus strand of PVIJ01001451.1, from coordinate 125,283 downwards.
CGCCAAGACTACATTTCTTCTTCCTCACCCTCCTGGCCCATCTTCTCTAAGCAAACTGCGTTCTCTAGTCTCAATGCTGTTGAGCAAACATGGACCCGCATAAAGACCTGTCATTCAGAGCTTATCAAACGGCTCCAAAGCAAAGTTTAACAATGTTTATTAGTTGCGTGGATATTTATCTGACTGACAGGATCCTGACAGGAAGCAGATGGCCTGCACACAGGAGGTGACTGAAGAAAATATGATAAATAGGCCATTTGCAAAAAGGAAGAGCAGTATTTAGGGAAACCTACTGACCTCAGGGTGGCCACAGGCTAACAAGGCTGGGAGGCTGTTACCTGTCTAGGCTGAAGCCTCAGGGTAGAAACCTTAGTGGAAGCTCAGAAGGAGGTGGGAGAGGCAGCTCATGCCAGACTGACAGACAAACAGATAGATTTTTCTAGAGGAATTTGAGGAGGGGCTCAAAGCTAAATGCCCTGAAGGAAGGATTAACCTGAGGCAAGGAGGTATTCACCTTGGGCCCAGAATTTAAGGGGTCACCAAAAACTCAATAAACAAAATATTATTATAATGCAACATTTTGCAAAATCAAAAATAATGCCCCCAAACAATCCAAATATGGACTAAGTGTTAAAATTTTAAATAGGTCGATAACAGCTGTCCTGGAGCCTGAGGCAAAAGAAAAAATCAGTAATGTTAATTTTGATGCTGACCTGGCTCTCTTCTTCCCCACCCACTTTTTGTTTGTGTCCCCCATGGCTGACTTTAAATAACAATGATGATAGATTTTCAAAGGCGGGGAGGCAAGAGAATACTGGCTTTACTGCCAGGAGGCGAGCTCCCTGCAGCACACAGCTGAGTAGAGGAAGGTGAGGTTGATGTGAAGAGGCAAAGGAAAACTTGAAGCGCTGGCTGAGCCCTTGCTCCTCCACGCGAGATACCTGGTAATCTTGATACCGAACGCCGGCCTCAGTTTCCCTCAGCCAATAAAAGGAAACAGAGTTTGAGGGAAGGGAAAGGGGTTTAATTTGTTGACAAATGGGGAGGGCAGCAGACTCATGCCTGGAAAACCACCATCCTGCTCTTTGGCAGGGTGCAGGGTTATTTATACAAAGTGGGGGGGGGGGGAAGGGGAGATTGGCAAGGGTCTGCAAAGGGGGACGGAAGGTGTCACCAGGGAGCTGGGTGGGCGCCAGCTTGCTTTTTCAGCAATGGCTGTTCAACTCCCTTTTCTTTGGAATGCAAGAAGACAAACCTGTCCAAGGGGGGGTGGGTGCAGAACTAAGAGATAGGGGGAAACAAACTCGTTAATGCTTATCTGAGAGCCCAGTCATTTGTGACTGCATCAATCTCACGCATCTGGAGACGGTCCAAATACAGTCTGACTTCCGACTTCCTTCTTCCATCTTACGCCTCTGAGCCCCAAGGCCACACTCATAGATGATCAGCACTAAGGAGTCTGGGCTCCTTCGCAGCGTGTGCCTGCTCTTGTTCGCCAGCGTGACCTGGTGTGCCTCTGCTCGGTCACCCTGATAAATGCCTCCTGGGGCCAGAATCCAGCCCCGGCTGTCAAGTGGAAAACAGTGGAACAGTGACTACAGGGTCAGGCACACCCCATGACCACCGTGGACAGTCTCCCACAAATACTTAACGTGTTTCTGTTAATGATCATAAAAAGTCAGCATGTCAGACATTGAATTTCATAAAGATGTCAGGCCTCCCCGCCCATGTCTTGGTTTAAGTCAACAGAAGTGAATCTAGTTTTCAGAGATTAAGAAAATAACAGTTGAGGCAGGGTGCAGACACGGCAGGAGGGTGAAGTGCTGAGCGCCTGACTCAAGCTTGGAAGGTGGGAGAAAGTCAGGTGCATCCTTTAGAAGCTGAAGGACAAGGTGGGGGACGATTGAAAAGATACACAAATCCCGGAGGCTGCAAGGTGGCAGGAAGCCACCAGGTGTCACACATTGTGCCCGCGGTCGCTGCTCCTTCCAGCGGCAGAGAACCCCCACACAGCAGGAGTGTCACCCCAAGTTAATGCTCTTCTCCCCATAGGTTAATGCCGGGCCAATGGCCTATGCACGAGCTTTTCTAGAGGAAACGAATGCAAAGAAATACCCTGACAACCAAGTAAAGCTCCTGAAGGAAATCTTCAGGTGAGTTGTCCTGGATTGGCGTGTTCTTCCCTGACCTTCAGTCGCGGGTCCCCCCTGCTCGCCCTCCCCCAGCCTGTAGCTGACAGGGAGCTTCCACTTCCCACAGCCAGTTGTTCATTTTCTTGTTGCTGTCACTCAAGGCAATTCGCGGACGCCTGTGGGCAGGCCTTGGGTGTGAACGAGCGCCTCATCAAGGAGGACCAGCTGGAGTACCAGGAGGAGCTGCGGTCCCACTACAAGGACATGCTCAGCGAGCTCTCTGCCGTCATGAATGAGCAGGTGAGGCGCTGCCGGGGTGTCGGCTCACAGAAAGTGTCCATGCCATCCCCAGTGCCAGCAGGACCAGTGTCTTTGCTGCTGAGGTTGCTGTGCTAACAGGACTGTGGAATTGCTGGGTTGGTCTCGTCCCTGGCACAACACCCCTTCCTTTAGAGCAGAGATCAGGTTGGGGAAGATCTGTAGAACAAAATGATAATCCATGGCCTTTCCACAGTTCTCAGAGGTTTACCCAAACCTCTGAGTTGGTTTTCTAGAACACATAGGTCCCTTTCGAAACCATGGAATAATGGGTGGCATTCCCGCTAGGGCTTGCTGCCACTCTGGCATTCCTGATATAGGATCTCACAGCCTCCCACCGACCCGCCACAAGGCCGCTACACTAAAAAAAAAAAAATAAACAATAATTAAAAAAAACAACCAATGGGGTCATGACCTTTTAAAGTCAAGACCCTCTGTCAGGCCTCCTGGTTTGCAGATCTGGTATAAAACTCAGTCCCCCACTCCACAAGCAAGTTATCCATGATCTCTGGCAGGGATCTAGTTTATTAGGTAAGACTGTATACAAAATTGGGCCTCATCACAGTATTTGGGGGCACAGAGAATTAAGGGGTTGAAAGTCAAGTGTCACTTTTTTGACCTGCTTCCCAGCACCCATCAGCTCTCACACACCTGTGGACATTGCATCACTGTGGTGTCCTCCAGGAGTTGGATGTGTTCTCTACAGAAGAGTTGAGGGAGACATAAGCTAGCCTCATACAATGAGTCACTAAACATCGGGGATCCATTCTGAGAAGTGTGTTGTTAGGTGACATTGTCATTTGCAGAACTCGCAGATTGTGGCTACACAATAGCTGATATAGCCTACTGTACACCTAGACTGGATATAGGGGCCACCGCCATATAGGTGGGCCTCCATTGGCTGAAACATCGTTATTCAGCATGTGACTAGTGCCTCATGCACAATAACTATGCATCCAATATTAGTCCCCTCCTGTCCTTTAAGTGGCCTAGCACAAATAGCTAGTCACCAAATGAAATGTTTATTCTAATTGCATTTCCCATGTAAGGTTTTCTTCTTTTCCATCTCCTTCCATCCACATTTGAAATTCACCATAGTACTTAGAGGAAAAATGGTTCATTGACTTGTGCTGGGGAAAATTAATATCCCTGACGGGGATTGCTAGTAGAGCAAGTATCGGCTTGGGACTTTTAAGGGATATTGGGGATTAAATGTTCAAGAGAAATGCCTTGATAGCATGGGGAAAATTATGGTTCTGAAAGTTGGAAAATGGGTGAATAAATGTTTGTCTCCAACCCTAACTTGCATCTGACCTTGAAACTTTGAGCAAAAATGCTTTTTTTTTCTTTTTCCTGGCAGCTCTGTTGCGGTCCGTGTTTATACAGCTTCTGTTCCTCTGTGTCTAGTATTTCCCTCAGTACTGTAAGCAAAAGTGGTATGTTTTTCTCTCCTATGTCTACTCTGTTGCTTGTGGTCTCCTGGTCTACCTATTTCTTCATAGTCGCTCATTTCCCCCAGATATCGCCATAGTGGCTGGTGTTATCTGAAGTGTTTATTTAACTAGAACAAATTTATTTCCATTTCAAAGTAGGTCAGGGGAGGAAGGAGTCTACTGGAGCTAAAGTTAACAACTTAGTTTTTAAAAAGAAAATTCATATTCCACCCAACTTCTAAAATGCATTTGAGCTTGTATGTATCTAAAACAAAGAATCACTATATCTTAAAGTGCTAAAAAGAAAAAGGAATACAAAGACAATGTCAGTTAATTAAGGGGGAAAAGAAATAATTTCAGAATATTTTACTAAGAGAAGCAAAATTAGATTCTGTAAGAGAAATATATCTGTTGGGAGGAAAAATAAATTTTCTCCTGGTTCTGAGCTTCTACTGGTCACAAGTTCTTTATATATGGTATAATATATACAACATACATGATACCATTAAAAACAGTTTTCCTTAAAAAATTATTTTCTCTGTCCTATGGACATTCCACGTTTCTACCTTAGATTAAAATGGCAACAAAATATCAGCTTCTAACTCTGTGGAGGAGATTCTTGAAAAGGATCTATTTAATTGATTGTTATCAATTATAAGTATAAATTATCTGTAGCTATTTTCAACAACATGGATGGAACTGGAGATTATGCTAAGCCAAATAAGGCAAAAGGAGAAAGACAAATACAGGTGATTTTACCCATAAGTGCACTCTTAAGAAACAAAACAAAGGAACAGATAAAACTTAGCCAAAACAAACCCTAGAAATCTGACTCAGAATTGAGACTACCAGAGGGTAAAGTGAGGGGGTAGGGTAGTTAAGGAGGTGAGGTCCCAGTGGATTATGGTGAAAGATTATTGATGCTTGGGTAGTGTACCTGTTGTGGAAACATACATCTGAAGAGTTATGAACCTGTACCCCTAAATCATACAGTATTATAAATCAGTATTATCCCATAAAAAATATATATAATTTTAAAAACTATAGCAAAACTGTAAGTTATCAACAGTAAAACAAGCGCTTTCTATTACAAGCACTAATAGGCATTTAGAAATGGTTGTAATGAACAATTTTATGAAATCAGGGGCAGCTAGCAAAAGATCTATAAAGCCCATAGTATTAAAAAACTAGTTATTTATCTCACTTCAGATTCGTAACAGATTTTTTTGCTCAATATTTTATATGAAATATTTTAATGAAAATATTTCTCAATATTTTAATGAAAAAGTATCTGAGCGTAATATTTGGAGTTGAGCAACAGGGGAGGGAAGGGTAGTCAAATTTTAGCATAATTCCTTAATGCATGTGAGACCCATAATCCATAATACAGGAATACCTTCACATACATATTCTCATAAGAGACACATAGACAATTATAGTGAAGAAAGAAATTCTACCATTGAAAATTTTCAAAAATAGAAGCAGAGTTAGGATGGACAGACAGACATAGAAATACAAAAATGAATTCAGTAATTCACTGCAATGGTGTTCTGAAAAGTCTCAGCTAAAAGGCTCTTCTGAAGCCATCTATTTAGTGAAAGAAACTTCAGTATAAAGAAACAGATTGAACAGGATGGAGTGGATGCGGGTGTGTAAATGGAGATCGGAGATGTTTGAGTTGTTAAATAATTACCTTTATAGACAGCCAGAATGCCACACTGTTTTATAGGCAGCCAAGCCCCCTATCAGTCTCCTTTGATTGAGGGCAAAGTAATACATATAAATATCCAGATGAAACATAAATATCAGATGCTCATTTGGAGTCTGTTGCAACATTTGGAAAGATGTCAGCTCAGTGAAGATGATGGTGGCAATGTGTGTTGCATACAGAATGCAGAATCCTGTTTCCAGTGCCGAGCAGATGGGCGGCAAAGGCGGATGCTCTCAGTGCTTTGCATACGCTTTAGATACATTATTTACCAGACAATGCAGAACTTTGACATTGATCATAACATCAAGGAGAATTTATTGGTAGTACAGAATTCTTAGATGCTGAGTACTCTGTGGGGACAGAAATGGCAGTTCTCTCTGAGAAGAGGAGTAGAGCTTAAAACACGGTAATGTGTGAAGTTAGAGGGGAAAACGTCAATATGAATTTAAAATATTCATGAAGTCTCTTCTATAAAAGATACATTTCAGAGGAGCCTGGGGTTTTGTGTTGTTATGGTTCATGTGCTTATATGTCATTACTTGAGCAGATCTGATGAGATCTGCCTATTATTTAGGCGCATTTACATTATTTTCAAAAGTAAAGTCACAGTATTTTTTTCTTATATTTCCATTACCACAAACATTTAAATGTGGTGTTTTAGCTGTTTCCCACTTTGGGTAGACTTAGTATAAATTATACATGCTTAGAGAAAATAAAATTCTGGAATTACTGACACTTCATAAGGTTTGTTCAAACACAGAAGTGTGTGTCTGGTCTTGGAAGGGCATTGGGTAGCTACTAGAAATCTTGCCAAAGTGGCGCACAGGTGGGCTGGGTAAAAACGATTCTGCAGATGGACTGGGGTAAGTGCAGTTTGGAAATTGGCAGAATCCTCGTGGGGAAGCTTTTTTAAATCGCTGTTCTGGGTCATCATTTTGTGTTGGGAGATGCGGACCTGCACCTCCCAGCTACCCTTTGGTTGACTGTGTCTGTCATTTTGTTCCATCAAGATCACAGCCAGGGACGGGCCGTCAAAGCACGGGGTGGAGCGAGTTTGCACGCGAGTCATTAGCCGGCCTGCGCCAGCGGTGCCCGTGGTCTCAGTCTCTTCCAGCGCCGACGTGTGAAGGGGGCGCTGCACACCCGCCCAAGGCAGTGCTCTGAATTCGCGGCTAATCTCGGGACGAGAAAGATAGATTTAATTTATTGGAAGTTTTTATGTTGTTCTTTTTTTTTTTTTTTACCTCGCTAGCTTGAGAATTTTGCCAGCATCCAGATTTGCACATTTCTTATTTTTCTTCTTCGAATGGTGTCGATGAAGCCAAGCTGTTTATTTGCCATGAAATTCCAATGAATGTGTAGCTCAAAGCAAACCCTGGGTTTGCTTCAGTTACCAGACGTTCAGTACCAAGCCCTCGTCCATATATTTTAAAGGTCAAAGTGAATGTTTTTGTAACATTTAAGCATATGTCAAATGTAAATAGAAGATTGTAAAATATACGGTTTTTATCAAATTTAAAAGGACGTTTTTAGTTAATACTGATGACAGTGCTAAAATTATATGAATAACATTTCAGATGCCATTATATTGAAATATTTGTGTATGTGTACAAAAGTGTTGATAAATACTAATCTTTAAAGTTTGTGGAGTTCCTTTATTTGTAATATATGTTCCCTTAAAAGTAATGGGATGTGAAATTATGGAAGTATTTTGTTGTTAATAGAAATAAAAAATATAGTTACTTTGCATCCGGTTTTCTCTTGGAAAGTGGGAGAGTTGTTGCTAAAGGCGGTTCATTGGACTAGTTACCTGGCGAATGCAATGCTTTCCTCCCTCCTTATGCAGCCTCACCAACAAGTCAGCAAAAATGCTCCAGCCGCATCTGGGAAGCCCCTGCAGAGAACCAAGAGACAGGCCAGGGGTTTCCAAACCCTAGAGATTATCTGAAGGATTTAAGGAGCCCGCAAATCAGAATCTCGAGGTCTGGGATCATTATTCAGACTATTCACAAATATTCCAGCCCTGTCATCTAGAAACTTGCGTGGCTAGGGTTGTTCCTTCCAGGCCAGACTTAAAAGCCAGTCCACGGCTCCTTCCTCTCCCACCCCTGATGGAGTCATCGTGGAGATGGAACCTCAGGAACCTGAGCACCCAGCGACCACCCAGAGCAGATACACACGCATGCACTCGCGTACACATGCACCATGCCTGCTAATCTCACTGGACGTGAGTCGAGTGAAAGACACGTTTGGTTGTGTTAGGGTCCCTGGAACTTAGAGACTCTTACTACAGTCTTAAGAGTTTATCCGGCTGATCTGTCCTTTTATCAAAATTGTGCCTGATGCTCCTCCAGGTTGAGGCACCACTAAATATTCCACTTCCCTCCCCATTCGCCTCCCTCTCCCTCCCAGCACCAGCAGCAGGGCCTCTGAATTCAGTCACCTCCAGATGCAGAAGGCAGGCTCTGAAATACTACTTATATTCGCCCTCAGCAGCGGTTCCAAAGAGACTTGAGCTGAGTTCATCTTCTGCTCCGTAAATTTACTGAGGGGAGCTCTCCCCACATGACTGTCCATCTGTGCCACGCAGGTGTCTTTCTTCTTTCTCCTTTTCCTAATAAGCCTGTCCTTCTAAAATGCAAAAAAAAAAAAAAAATCCAATGAGGGACAGAAGGAAAGTTCAGGTTTAGAAGACACATGTATAGGTATTATGTACACAGAAGTGATAAAAGGCTATTTTATGAAAATTCTGGTTCCCACTCCTTTCTGGCTCCAGCTCTCTTGGTTTTCTACTGCCTGAGTTAGCCCTCAACTCCCCTTTTCTTGTTTCCACATTTGGACTTTTAAGACATTACAACCATCCCAGGAAGAACCTGCCTCTGTTGTTGTCTCCCACTCAATTCCCACCTTAGGCAGAGATGACCCCACCTCCCATATCCCTGCCCCGAGGGTGCTGCTGGCAGCAGGTTTCCCGTCCACACTAGAAAGAAATCCTCTAAAGAAACAATCGGAAATAATAAATCTGTTCACTCATTACATTCCTTTCTATTTTTCTCACCACGCATAGCAATATGTTAGACAGCTTGGCTGAGTTTCACCCCAGAAGTGGTTCATAGGACAACTTTAGACCTGGCTGCTCTAGAGAGAAATAACCAAGACCACGCTTCCTGGACAGCAGTGAAACACACCCTGCATCTCCAGCACTCCCGTTCCTCCTTTGAACCAGATGCATCAAAACAGCGGCTTAAAGACTGAATCCAACACCCATTTTATGTGTTGTTCACAGCATCTTAATTTTTTTCTAAGTAGATAATAACTCTTAAATATTCAGAGACATGGGATATTCCAGCATTCTGGAATCTGTTGAATGATCAGGCCCTCTGGTGATTCTGGACACACATTCCCACGAGACAGCATCGGTTAAATGGGAGACACAGTTGACTCTTATAAGCACTTGCCGGCTTGTACCTCTGCCCCGGGCTGGCACCTCTTCAATTGCCAGCCTAGGTCCCATAGATACCCGCCTCAGTTCAGACAAATGTTTTATGCCCAACTAAGTATAGTGACCACTGGTGGCCTAAGGGTTAAGTCTCAGCACTAGCACCTCTCAAGCCCTGAGTTTGATCCCCGGCCAGGGAGCTGACCCACATATGGTGCAGCAGACCTCTCCTGTCTTGCCCCCTGCTCCCCCTCAGCAGTGTATTTCAGTCCGTCCACCTGTTCTGCTTTCCACTCTGTCTCTGGTGAATCCCCCCACCCCGCACCTCTGGCCTACACCCCAGTTCTTCTACCCCAAAATGAAAAAATCTTAAAATAAATGTAGTGGAATGACCAGAAGATGTGAATAGCAGACCCTCTGCTTCAGAATCAGATGGGACATACATAAAAAAAACATATTCTGAGCCCCATCAAACCTTTGAAACAGAAACTCCTAAAAGTGTAGCCTACTGTCCAGGCCCAGAGGATTCTTGGACTAGGGTATAAACACCCCATTGAGTTTTCTGCTAATTAGCTAACTGTTTGTAACCACCCCAGGCCGGGTAGGGTCACCATCAGTTCTAACATTTTAAAAGAGAATTTTGGAGCCTTTGCAGCATCTTCACAGGTTTTAATAGTAAGCAGGGGAAGCCAGCCAGCAGGGGGACAGCAATTTGAGCCCCCTGCCCCAAGGTGATGCTGCCTTTTTATTCCCTCCCTCCTAGCCACAAGTGTGCACACTTGCACATGCACACAAACCCATGCTCAGGTGTCCAAAATCAGGTACGCATGCCCACACCCACAAGACAGCTTTGTTAACACAATCAGGGCCACAGGTGATCACCACAGAGGCTAATGGCGTAAAAAGCCTGATGTAAATTATTTACCCTACACTACCCCTAAAAATTTACTTTGCAGAAAAAAATGCCTTGTTAACCAGTGACCTGATTTTGAATTGCCAAGAGACTGTACGCTAGTTCATATTCTTTTTCATCTTCATATTACCTTTTTCTACGGAGTGTACTGCATTTTACTTAAATGAGTGACTCCTCAAAATTAACTCAGTAAAGAATGGTGGTAAATGTCTAGTTCTACATATGGAAGGGCTGAAAATAAGACTGGTGACATCACTTCCCTGAGACTTACCCTGGAAAGTACCCAACAGAAACCAAGTGGACCTGGCCCGTCCACCAGTTATTCATCAGTAGCTGCCTCTCTCTCCTCCAAAGTACAAAATGTGCAGACTGTAGAAAAAGTTATGACCTTCATTTTGGGTAGTAACTAACTGGCAAGTAAGTGCCCATTCTCCAAACCTCACAGAGTAGATCCCAATTCTAACTGTGTTCTCATCCATTTGGAAAGCAAAATAAATGGGCCAAGTGACCTGTGTCCTTCGTGATGGCTGGGGTTCTCAGAATACGGGGGCAGGCTCAGGGAAGAGGCAGCTCCCAGAACCTGAGCAACATTGCTGTGAAGGAGGATTTTGCCATATTTATAGACTAACGATTTTTCATCTTAGAGGATTAGTCAAACTTCAGAAAGCAAATAATTTCCATACTCCAGTGCAGTGAGCAGCTGGGAAATGAAAACACATTTGAGAGCAAATGTGACATAATGATCTAAATCAATTTTAAAGTTGCTCATATTCTAAGGGACCCCATATCCTTCATCACCACCAAACTTCTATCAGTGAAAAACTATACAGATATATACTTACAAATTATATATATATATATATATATATAAGCTTACAAGTTATGTATAATTGACAGATGATACATAATTTACAATTATTTACATATGCACTTGACAGATTATATCTAATTTTAAAATTATATACATAATTATATATATTTACAAATTATTGATATATAATTGAACAGATTACTCATGTAATTGACAGATTACTTACCTACAATTTCTAAATGATTCGTATATAGTTTACAAATGACACATAACTGACACATTATTTTATACAATTTATAAATTATATAGTTTATAAATATATATGCAACTGACAGATTATTCTTACATATAATTTACAAATTACATATGTAATTGATAGGTTATATATGATTTACAAGTTACATATGATTTACAAATTATACATGTACTTGACAGACGACACAGAATTTACAAGTGACATAAACGTGTGTGTCTCCTATGCTGTAATGCGATTTTTGCTCAGCAAAGGATGAAGCACAGGGCTGATTAGCACCACGGGTCTCCGCGGGACACCCCGTCCCCTGGTTTCCTACTTCATATGCTGCCTGATAACAGCCTCTAGGTCCCCTGCACTAGAGCCACACGTGCTGTGGCTCACGGATGTTTACCCTCCTCCTGACAGAAAGGCCCTTTCGGGGCCTCCCCGGTGGCGCAGCGGTTGAGCGCTGCGCTGTGGAGCTGTCCGCAGTGGCAGCGCGTTTTCCACGCCGGGCTGGGGAGAATCCCACGTGGTGCGGCAGACCTCTCCTGCCTCGCCCGCTGCTCCCCTCAGCAGTGTACTTCTGATCTGCCTGTTCTGCTCCCCACTCTGTCTCTGGTGAACCCTCTCGCAGCCCCATACCTCTGGCCTGTACCCCAGCTTGTATGTATAAATAAAAAATAAATCTTTAAAAAAAAAAGAAAAAAAATCAAGTATTTCAACAAAAAAAAAAGAAAGGTCCTTTCGCCTTTTCTCCAACCACATCAATCCAACCCACGCACTTCAGGCCCCCCAGCTCTCCCCGGCCCCCGCCGGACCCGGCCCCTCCTGCCCTGCCTGCAGCTCCCGGCCGCGCCCCGGCAGCCCCGCTCACGTGAGCAGCCAGAGGACGTCGCTGGGAGAGTGCCAGGTCTCATCTCTCCACGCCGGGAGGACACGGAAGGGCCGTGGGGTTCCCAGCTGCCACCGCGAAGCCCCGGTGCCACTAACTACACCTCAGCCCTGCCCTTCTCCGCGCGCTCATCCTTCTGGGGCTTTCCAAGAGGCCTGGATCCGCAGCGTGTTTCAGGCAAGTAAAGGCCCGCACGGAGGCTGTTCACGGGGAACGACTAAGTCAACAGCTTTCCCGGGCCTTGGCTTCTGACCTAGGTCACCCGCACGTCCCATCCTCGTCCTTTGCTGGTGGCGATTGTCTGTGCCACCCACTTCCCTCTTAATTATGTTGCCAGTTCTCATGCAGGGGCCGGTGCTCTCTGCCCAGCGGAGGCAGCCCCAGGGAAGGCAGAGCACATCTTAGTCCTCTTAGTGGAACTACTGACCCGGAGGCTGCAGGGGTGAGTTCTAGGGTACAGTCGGGGTAAAGCAGCTGGGGGGAGGTGCGTGGTTGCACCATGGGGAGCAGAGGGAGAAACAGTATCTTGTGAGACAATGGATTGGGGGCTAAAAGTCATCGTGGAAACTTGTGTCCTCAAGTCGCTTTTATAAGGAGGTATTTTTGACACTATCAGAGTGTACTGTTTTTGGTTTATTCTCCATTCTCAACCTCAGTACGGTTTTGCCATTGAAGTGCTTTTCGTTGGACTTGTGCGTCTGTGGGAGAAAACTGAAGGATTATTCACGACAGGATCTTTTCCTTTGGAAGCATCCTCACTCCTCTGTACTCTCAGCTTCTTTAGGTTCTGGTTTCCTTCCTGTCACCCTAATGTCACCTCCCCGTGGTCCCTGTTCTGGTCCCACACACAGTCCTGTCTCCCTTAAGCGGAGCCCCCACCCCTTGCCCGTCAGTCTGCTTCCAGCCGGATTCCAACTCAAATGCCATCCAGGGCAGGGCAAATGCAGATGCTCAGGCTTTCACGCCATTGGCCTCCGTGGCTATCACCTGGGGCCTTGATGCAGGAGGCGCTTGGGAGTGTGGGCGTGGGGTACGCGTGCTTGATAGTGGACACCTGGATGTGGCGTGGGCATGTTAAGTGGCACATCTGAGACTGGAGGCTGGGACTGTGAAGGTGGCATCACTCAGAAACAGAAGAATGTCTGTGGCAGAGCGGCTGTGGGAGGACGAGTGAGTACAGAGAGGAAGGAGCCGTGAGACAACACCAGGGAGAGCCCAAAGAGAAAAGATTTGTCCCTGCCTTGCCAGCCTCTGGGCTTGCCCACAACAGTTGGCATAGAAAGAGCATTAAGGCCTGAAAAAGCCACTGAGGGTTTCAGGACTCTCCTTTATCCATCTGCCTGAATCAGCAGAGAACCTGCCCTGTGCCTTGTAGCCAAAACATCCAGTCAAAACTCAGTCATTGCCCAGATACAAGGTTGCGAGGTGAAGTGTGAGGCCTCCTCTGCTCCCGGCAGGTGGGACCCCCAATGCACCGGGCACTGGAGTCAGGAGTGGGGCCCATTTGCTGTGTCTTTGCCTTCTCTGCATAAAGCCAGCTAAAGGCTAACAACGATTAGCTCAGACTGTACTGCCAGTGACTTATGAGAGGTAAGATCACTGTGGGTTCTGAGAAAGTTTATATCTTGAAAGACTGTCTTTACCCAACAGAATGAATGTCTGATTGTTGGAATTTTCGGTCCTTAGATTTTCTGCCATTAAAGTTCTTCCTCAAGCTAGACCCCTCTCCACTGCCTCACTGCACGAGCCATCATCTTCTCTACCTAGGATTAAACTCACCCTTGTGAATAAGCAATTAAATCATATCAAAGAGAAATAGTAAAGTTACAAGGAACCAAACCTGATGGTAGCCTAGAAGCTCATGGTATGCCTTGGGCATCACTCACTCTAAGTTAAGAGGGGCATGGTAGCTACTGGACTAGCTGTCATGAGAATTGAGTGAAAAAGTGGGTGTGTGCATACCTTACAGTGGGGTACAGATATGTCATGTGTTAGCTGTTAACTGGGAAATTACAATTAGCGATCCGAACAGCTCTGTCTCCCCATGCCATTCCCAAGCAATCAGCATCATGGAGACCCGCTTCTCAGCCTCATGGCTACTAAGAGCCACATGTGGAAAGTGTCAGTTAAAGTATGAGAGCATAAGAAAGTATATGTGCAATTTTGAATTTATTTTCTGCCCCAAAGAGCTCACTGTCTTTTTTTTATTTAATACATATATTTTTATTTATATCTTTTACATTATTATGTATTCCCCATGGGTTACCCACCACCAATTCACCTGTGCTCTTTTCTCCCCCATTTTGAACCCTTATCCTCCCCCTCCCTCGCAGAAAGTCTCTTATTTATGGTTGCCTGCTGGTTTTTGTTTTGGTTTTGTTGCTGTTGTTATTTTCTCCTCCTGATCGCGTATTTGGTTCCCCTATATTCCTCCTATAAGTGAAACCATTCAATATTTTTCTTTTTCCTTCTGGCTTACTTAGCTGAGCATGATCCCTTCTAGCTCCATCCATGTTGCTGCAAATGGCATGAGTTTATCTTTTTTGATTGCTGAGTAGTATTCCATTGTGTATATGTACCACATCTTCTTGATCCACTCATCTATTTTGGGCATCTGGGTTGTCTAAAGAGATCCTGCAGTTAGAGGGGAGCAGGAAACAATTGTGAATTTTTTAAGAGGGCATAAAGGAGTGTACGAGGAGACTGAAACTGGTGTCTAGTGCCCCCTGGGCATGTCCTGTGCATCTTCACCCTGCTTGTATCCTGAGTCTTAATAGAAGACCCATGTCTGCTTAGAGGCCACAGTCCCAGTCTGGCCGGGAGTTCACTGGCCAGAGATGAAACGTTAGGAGTGTTGATTTACCTACCAGCATGTGAGAGGAGCAGCTCTGCCTGTGAGTCACAGATAAGCAAGTGGGTTCATAACATGAAATTATTCCAGGGAACATGTGTACAGAGGGAAGAGCAAAAAAAATGTAACTCCAAAAATTAAAAATTGTAGAAAAATAAATAGTGTTCCAGGTTGTAGAGTAAGTGAATCAGGCAGGGTTTTTTCTCCACTCACATCTGTGGCTATCACCTGAGGCCTTGCTTGTGCTGATGCAGAAGGCGCTTGGGAACGTGGACTCAGGGCACGCATGCCTGAGGGTGGACACCTGGAGCGTGAGTGTGCACACATGTGTAAGTGTGCACACCTGAGCCTGGCAGCAGAGAGAAAAGCAGAGACAGGTGGCAGTGAGACGAGGGGACAAGTGGTGTGATACAGAAGAGGTCAGAAAATGAGATGATGAGAGGGAGAGGGAAGGGAAGAGAAAAGGAAAGCGCAAAAGATTCCTGGGGGCTAGGAGGCTTGGTTGTAGCCAGCCTCACATGGCCCCCCAGCCCCCCCCCACCCCGTGACTGGCACCCTCCCCCAGCCCCTCTGCCTGCTTGCTGCCACTGCACAGGTGAATGAGGGAGATGAGGGTCATTAGCAAAACAAACTTTCATGAAAGCTGTGAAGCCCTTTGCCCTCCCCTACCCCCTCGATATTCCTGAAGGGAATGCATGTAGCGAAAGACAGGAGGGGAGAGAAGACTAATCTGACGGAGAGACCATAAATCACCAGACTCAGGAGAGACGCTACGGTGAACATGCACTAGATTTTAGAGAAAGAATGAGCGGGGGACCAAAGCATGCCCAGGTGGGGCTCCTGGAGGTCACCTGGAGAAAGTGATGGTGATTGATCCTGAGGAACTAGGGAAGGTTTCAGGTAAAAACTTTGAACAGCATTAGTGTCAAGGATTCTCCAGAAGAACGTACCTGCAGTACTTCTCACATCATTACTATGATGCCGTTATCAGTCATCAGAGTCGACCCTAGCGACAAGGTCCTTGTTTCTTGGCTATATTCCTAATGTCTACAGGATATATTTACTCTTTAAGTTGAATATTTTTCTTGTATTTCACCAAAAATAATACAGCCATAAATAAGACAATGATATTAGCAGACTACTTTATTTAATAGACTGCTCCATCGATTATAGAAGCTTCCTACAAGGTTAGTGAGTTCCTTTGGATTTCTGAGGGATTTATCCTCTACATTGTTTTATGTTTCTTTTAGATGAGCATTTATGCATACAAGCTGGGGTACAGACCAGAGGCAGAGAGGGGAGGTGAGAGAGTTCACCAGAGACAGAGTAGAGAGCAGAACAGGCAGATCAATGGAAATACACTGCTGAGGGGAGCAGCGGGCGAGGCAGGAGAGGTCTGCCGCGCCATGTGGAAATCTCCCCAGCCGGGCATAGAACTCACGTCACCGCTGCTGACAGCACCACAGTGCAGCACTTAACCACTGCGCCACTAGGGAGGCCCTAGATGAGCATTTTTTAAAGAAGAAATAAAGGAAATAGAAAGTTCTAGAAATCAACTGAATTGTCATATTTAAAATGAAATTTTTATTTTTTAACAAAAGTCAAGTAAGCTAGAAATCCAGCCTGAAGGCCTCCAAAGTGTTCATGAATGTGTCTTCAAGCAGCCACCCACCCCAGAGAGAGGCCTTTCACCCTCTGAGCTCAGAAACGTGCCTCTGGGCTCCTAAAAGCAAAGGTTCTCATCAAATTCGACCAGCCTCTCCCTCCTTCCAGACAGCTGAACATAGAGGACATTGAGCCTTAGATTTATTGGTTATTCCTGAGTTAAAGAAGTCAGGGAGTGCATTCCCCTCACTTTGCCTGTCACATTTAGAAGGGCTGAAAATTGAAGTCCTTTCCAGAAAGAAACTTTCTATTAGGATGTCAAGCCCAAGAGTCTCAGATGATGATTCAAAACAGTCTCTAATCTTCCCTAAAAGATCCTGGGTCACACATTATATTTTTAGTTACAGTGGGGAAAAGTTGAGACTGAGCAGCAACAGCCTTTTATAAACCAATACTCTGCCTTCCGTAGCATAACTGGCACGTGTAATGTATTACACAGAGCCTCTGTGAACGAAGCAGAGCTCCTTTCCCATCTCTCTCCTGTCTTCATATTGCTCCTGCTTGGAATGAGTCAGAGCCCAAGAGATGAGTAGTTGCCACACCTCACAAATGGGGATTTCCTAACACCATGTATTTGGCAAGAATGAAATGCGGTGTTTTTAAAAATACATGAAACACAAATGACTCTGATCCAGAAAAGTAAGCCAAGACTTCCCCAACACCCAGGCACATTCTCCATGGAGTCTGAGGTTTCCCATTTGCAAAAACTCCCCTATAACCATGAGGCATCTGTTTCTGCAGGACATGGTGGCCACGTTATTGGACACCTCAAAATAGTTGCCCTTTGACTCTATTCATATGCACATCATTAAAAGTTTTTCAAGTCAAGTTGCCAGTAAGATAGCAGGCGCCTTAGAATTGAATAACACGTTTGTTTTTTTTTTAAGATTTATTTATTTATGCATACAAGCTGGGGTGCAGGCCAGCTGGGGCAGTGAGAGGATTCACCAGAGACAGAGTGGGGAGCAGAACAGGGAGATGGAAATACACTGCTGAGCGGAGCAGCGGGCGAGACAGGAGAGGTCAGGTTTTAATTTTGGTTTGGTCACTATCGATTTTTCCACTCTCACCAAATATGCAGCTTTCCTTCCAACAGAAACAGAGAGTGACTTCAGCAAAAATGTGGGACCTCTGCTCGGGAGGACTGTGTACCCATAATTGGGTCCCATTTCTGGAGGCCATAATCCAGAAATAGCTCCTGGCTAGATTCAAGATATTTGCCCACCCTGTCAGTCCAGAAATGACTGTACATGCAGCGTCCACCTGGTGTGAAAACTTGTAATTAGTTTCCTCTTGTAATTAGTTTCATCTCTGTTGGAACTAGCAGTTCCTTGAATTACCTATTAATCAGGTGATGTGACTTCTGAAGTCTAAATGTTAGTATATTTCTTTGTAAAAACTGAGAAGTAATATCATCCTTACCAATATTCCACTTTGCTCTTCTGTGCTGTGATTCCCTGTTATTTGAATATTAAAACCAGACCTGGAAGATTTCCCCCAGCCGTCTGTTGCCACTGGCTGGCAACCAGCACCTTCTCCAGGCCTCAGGCAGCTAAGATGTGTGACTCAAGAGTAATGGAAAGAGAAATCTAAAGAGGCAAACAAAATGAGTAGATGAATCTACCAGTGTCACCCCTTGAAGGCGTGGATTGCACCCCATTTGCATTCTAGAAGCACAGCAAGGCGCCTGGGTAGGGAAGGGTCTCAGGCACCTCTTGCTAGATACACAGGTAAACAAATGAATGAAAGAACTGAAAAAGGAATCAAGGTTAGACTTCCTTGAGCAAGTTCATTCAAGGGTCCTGTCAATGACTAGTGACTGTTAAATTCTCCTCCATACCAGTGAAGATGGCAAGTCCTATGTTGGAGTGACACAGGGACTTTCCCCATCATTTCAGGAACAGAAGCTCCCAGACAGGAAGTCCAGCTCTCCCACGATCTGCCTGTGTGTTGAACGGCTGTTCTCACTGAGTCTCCGCTGCATCATCTGGGAAAGGGCAGTAACGCCCCCTCAGATTTCACAGGGCTGTTAACGTTGGATAGACTAAAGAGCAGAGAGGACTCAGCACACAGCCTGGTGACAAAAAGCACTCACTGTCCGGGAGAAGGAAAGATGTGAGAAGCAGAGCGAGACTGGAACAGCAGCCTGGAGCGCAGCCCACCCAAACCAGAGGCAAGAAGTCCAACACCAGCCGCTCTTCACAAGTGTAAAAGAGAAATAAATGCTTAAATGCAACTAAGACAACGGGTGGTTTTTCATACATTTACAAGGCATCTGCTCCCTGATGCAGGCAGAATTCCAACAAAATTACCAGACTTTAATCTCATTAGATCAGTGGTTCTCAAAATGAGACCACTGTCATCTCATAAGATCTTTCAGGTCTGGTTTTAATTGTATGTTCAGATACCAGGAAATCACAGCACAGGAGAGCATAAGTGGAGCATATTGGCAAGGGTAATACTACTTAGTTTTTACAAAGAAATATGCTAACATTTAGACTG
Source organism: Scalopus aquaticus (assembly GCA_004024925.1). Classification (NCBI taxonomy): domain Eukaryota; kingdom Metazoa; phylum Chordata; class Mammalia; order Eulipotyphla; family Talpidae; genus Scalopus; species Scalopus aquaticus. The sequence goes on along the minus strand of PVIJ01001451.1, from coordinate 106,378 downwards.
CAGCATTACCTGGGAACTTGTTTAAATAGCTTAAGTCCCACTCCAGGCGTGCAGAATCTTAAACTCCAAGGGAGCAGCCCAGCAGATTTTATTTTGACAAACCCTCTGAGTGATTCAGGTTCACTTTCTAAAGCTTGGGACTCACTGAACTAGACCCCGTGCCTATCCTGGAACCAACTGCAGTGCATCAATAACACTGGTCAACATTGAGATCATAACTGACTTTAAAAGGCCCTAATCTGTAGAATCTTGGTGTGCTAAACATGAATATAACCCTGAAAATCTTTTATTAGCTCTCGTTTTGAAGATATTTCATAGAATTCATTTTATATATTTCACCGTGTAAATGTATCCAGTAGGACTGCAACAACATCCTAAATCAGCCTAGAATGATGTAATATTGCATCATATTACACAATACCATCATGCACACGTCATCCAGAGTTGATTGGATCATTTTCTGATGCAATGCAATACTACTGCCAGGTGGCTACTGAAGTAAGCTGACGTCAGCAGTGCACTATATAAGGCCCTGTCGGAAAGGTTGAGCATTGTAAATATTTCAGACTTTGTGCGAGAGAGTTTAAGCCACTGTTCCATAGAACTGTTATTATTTTATCCATTTAGGCACAATACAGAACAGTCATGCCTCAAAAGTGTGTTAACAGCGTAGAGAATTTCTGCTCTTTTTGTGGGGAAGTGACATTTGCCAACCAGAAGGAAAGTATCACTTCTCAAGTGAAGAAGGCTTATCATCTTTACTTCGGATGCAAGGTTGGTGACCAAGACAAGCCTTGGACCCCGCATATATGCTGTGCTACGTGTACAACACAGCTTTCACAGTGGTTACATGGCAAAAGACCATCAATGCCATTTACAGTCCCCATGGTGTGGAGAGAGCCAAGCAACCACATAAAAGACTGTTACTTCTGCTTGGTTCCTCCACTTTCCGGCGGAATAACAAAGCAAAAGAAATCAAGAATAGTCTACCCAAACATTCCGTCTGCATTGAGATCAGTTCCGCATGGTGAGGGACTTCCTATTCCAGAACCTCCAGCAGAATATTCTCTTGATTCATCTAATGAGGACAAGGGTGAGCTGACCTGTTCTTCTCCTGTTCCATCAGCATGCAGTGATCCATATTTTCACTGTGGTGCATCATCAACCCCAGACTAACACAGGAAGAACTAAATGACCTGGCTCATGATTTGGACTTATTCAAGAACAAGGCAGAATTGCTAGGATGAAGACTCTTTTAGAAGAAGATGTCACAATTACTTTATATCGAAAGCACCACCAACAGTTGGAGCCTTTCTTCAGAAAGGAAAGTACTCTGGTATTCTGTTCTGATATTGAGGGCCTCATGAATGCCTTAGAAATCACTCATGACCCACAAGAATGGAGACTATTTCTAGACTCTTCGAAACTGAGTCTTAGGACTGTGCTTTTGCACAATGGAAACCATCTTCCATCTATACCAGTAGCACCTACTGTCCACATGAAAGAGATATACGATAAAGCAGCTACTGAATTCCATTGAGTATAACAAGTACAGCTGGCACGTCTATGGTGATTTGAAGCTAGTTGCCCTTTTAATGGGTCTGCAGCAGGAATATACAAAATACATGTGTATCTTATGTGAGTGGGATAGCCAAGCAAGTGAACTGCACTACTTGCGAAAGGAATGGACTTGCAGACAAAATATAGCAGTTGGAGAGAAGAATACCCAGCACCCAGCTGTGGTCAAGGCTCACAAAATCCTGCTACCACTCCTTCACATTAAACTAGGTTTGATGAAGAATTTCGTGAAAGCCATGGACCAAACCTCACCAGCTTTCCGATACCTGCTTGAAAATTTTCCTCAATTCAGCAAAGCAAAGATTAAAGAGGAAGATTTTGTGGGGCCTCAGATTCGAGAGCTCTTAAAAATGACCGGTTCAACAACTTGCTGCAGGGTAATGCGAAATAAGCATGGAATGCTTTTCGCCTAGTGTCTACACACTTTCTTGGGAATGTTAGGGCAGAAAACTACAAGGAACTAGTAGAAGACATGCTGATGCAGTATCAGAAACTTGGCTGCAATATGTCTCTGAAGATCCACTTCCTTCATTCCCATCTGGATTTCTTCCCTGAAAACTGTGGTATGGTTAGTTATGAACATGGCGAACGTTTTCATCAAGATATCACATCAATGGAACAAAGATACCAGGAAATGGTCCACTACAATGCTGGCTGACTACTGCTGGACACTCCCCAGAGATGCTCCTGAGCAGCTGTACAAGAGACAAGCGAAGAAATCTAAGAAGTAGTCTATGACTTGATTTTTTACAGGTATTAACCGTAGGCCTATTACTATTGGCATGCATTTCGTGATGTAAACATCCATTTATTGCAGATTACAAAAAAACCTAGAGCCCAAATTAGAATTTGACTGTCATATTTGTGTTGCACACATACAAATTGCTAGGAAATGACTAATTTTATTTCAGTAACATGGCTTCTGTAAAAATTTGTCGACCAGTGTAACCAGACCAGGAGCTTCAGGCAGGTCTGTGGGGCAGGACCTCTGAATGTGCCTCTTGAACAAGTTTGCAGACGGTGCCGCTGCCCTCAAGCTCACATTAAGGGTCCCTGTTCTAAGCCAAGTGCCACAAGAATGACTTGTGGGGAAACCAATGTCCAGTTAACAATGAAGGAAACAAAAGAAGGGCACTGGGAAGAGGAGCCATCTCGATTACAGCTGCATTCTTTTCTAACTTTTTTAAAAAGATTTTTTTGCATACGAGAACTGGGGTGTAGACCAGAGGTATGGGGGGGAGAATGACAGGACACACCAGAGACAGAGTGGGAAGCAGAACAGGCAGATCTGCTGAAGTACACTGCTGAGGGGAGCAGCGGGTGAGGCAGGAGAGGTCTGCTGCGCCATGTGGGTCAGCTCCCTGGCTGGGGATTGAAATCATGCTGCAGTGGCTGGCAATAGCTTGATAGAACTGAGACTAACCCCTGTGCCACCAGGGAGGCCTCTGCATTCTCATTAAAAAAAAAAAAATTCTGATGGTAAAGATAAAGCAACCACCAATATTATCCAATAATCCTGCAGGGACAGAGAATTCTGGAGCAAAAAGGGAAAACTCATCTATCTTTCAGTTCATGAAATTGATTGAGACATGTACTGGTTTCTTCGGCTCTTCAATTTTGCTGAAATTCAATATCGAGCTGAGGAATCAAATAAAAGATAGCAGTTTTTGCTACAGAGAGCCATGTATCAATTCACATGTGATGTGAGTTGTCACACAAATCTTTCTTAGTACGATTCTATGAAGATAAATATAATGCTTAAGGAGACAGTACCTATATATCAAACAATTGAGTCATTTTGATCCATTCTAGTGAAACCAAGACAGCAGCCTGTAGTTCTCTTTCACGATACAAAACAGAATCACAAATACTGGCTAGGATGTTATTTTTCACCTGCACTTGAAATCTGAAAAACAAAGATTTTAGAAGTCAAAGAATCTTAAAGATGATCTAGTCCACATGTTCCAAAGCACCAGACAGTGGGCCCCATTCGACCCAGAAAGGTTTTTTGTTTTGTTTTTTTAAGATTTATTTATTTAGCCATGCAAACTGGGGTGTAGGCCAGAGGTGTGGGATGGTGAGAGGATTCAGCAGAGACACAACAGGGAGCACAACAGGCAGATCGACTGAAATACACTGCTAAGGGGAGCAGTGAGCGAGGCAGGAGAGGGCTGCTGTGCCATCTGGGAAGCTCCCTGGCCGGGGATCCAACTCATGCTGCAGTGGCTCTGGATAGCTTCATTGTGCCGCGTTTAACCCGTAGCACCACCAGGGAGGCCCACCAGTAAGGCGTTTTATTTATCTGGCACAACCGTGTTTTTATTTTAATTAAAATTGTTTCCTTATTTAAATTTTTCAACTTTCCTAGACAAGGTGGAAGATTTAGCAGCACATAACATGAAAGTCTGTGTTCCCTCAGGGCATAGTAACTTGGAGACTTTTTTTAAAATTGAAGTAACATTGGTTTCCAACATTGTGTATGATTCAGAGATGCAGGTTCACACCTCTTCAGATGGGTGTTATCCCATCTCCCACCAGGGACCCATAGTCCTCCACCAGTCATTGGGCCCCTCATACCTTGCCCGCCTCCTTCCTCTGCCCCTCCAGTAGCTTCAGTTCTATACTCAAACTTCTAGTGTTTGTTATCGGTTTGGTCTGTCTGACCCTTTGTTTCATTTCTCTGTATTCCATGTACAAATGACACCAGCCAGTATTTCAGTATTTGTCTTTCTCCTTCTGATCTGATTTACTTAGTATAATCCCCCCAGTTCCATCCAGTTTGTCACAAATGGCAAGAGTTCATCTTTTTTATAACTGAGTAGTATTCCATTAGTTTTTTATATCTATACACACACACACACACACACACACACACACATATATGCCTCATCTTCTTTATCCAGCCATCTATTCTCAGGCACTAAGGTTGTTTCCCTAGGTTTGACACCAACACTCCACTTTGTTGTTTGTCAACCAGAGATTTTCACTCATTTATAATCCTGCCTGGGCCCTCTGCTTAGGTTGCCACCTCTCAACTAGAACAAATTCCTTGTTTAACCAATGAGAATACTGAGGTACATGAGGAAGACTGACTTTAATTCACATTATTTCATTTGGAACAGGCCAGATTTACATTGACAGGCCATAACAAGTTTAAATAATTTTTCTCCATTTAAAGTAACTTGTTATACCTACTGGGGTATAAAATTTAAAAACTAGTAAGAATGTGGAGAAATTCTAATCCTTTTATAGTATTGGCAGGAATGCACATGGTACAGCAGCCATAGAAAACAGTTTGGTAGTTCCTCAAAAAATTAAAAATAGAATTACCATGTAGTCCAGCAATTCTACTTCTGAGGATGTATCCAAAAGAACAGAAAGCAGGATGGCAGCGATATTTGCACCCTTATGCCCATAGCAGCACTAGTCGTGGGAGCCAAGTGTCCATCAACAGATGAATAGACTTTTTTTTTAATATGATGTCTGCAACATGTATTCAGTCTTCAGAACGATGGTAATTCTTACACATGCTACAGCACGTATGAATCTTGAGGACACCACACCAGGTGAACTAAGCCAGTCACAAAAAGACAAATCCTCTCATTCCACTTACATGAGGCATTAAGACTAGTCAAAATCATTGAAACAGATACAAGAATGTTGGTTGTCAAACTGGGGAGAAGAAATGGGGAGTTGTTTAATGGGTACCAAGTTTCAGTTTTGCAAGATCTGGAGTTTGGTTGTATAACAAAGTGAATGTTCTTAGCACTACTGAAGTGTACACTTAAAAAATGACTAAGGGCCTCCCTGGTGGCGCAGCGGTTAAGTGCTGTGCTGTGGCGCTGTTGGCAGCGGCGACTGGAGCTCGAAGCCCGGCTGGGGGCTTCCCACATGGCGCAGCAGACCTCTCCTGCCTTGCCCGCTGCTCCCCTCAGCAGTGTATTTCCGTCGATCTGCTTGTTCTGCTCCCCACTTTGTCTCTGGTGAACCCTCTCGCCACCCCCCGCCTCTGGCCTGTACCCCAGCTTGTATGTACAAATAAATAAACCTTAAAAAAATGACTAAGATGGTAAATTAGATGCTATGTGTTTTTTACCAAAATAAGAAATAATATTTGAAAAAAGAAGGTCTTTGTCAAATCTGCTAGGTTGGAGAGAAGGGATATAATTATTTCAAAAATCAGAATGGTGACATCCAAAGGTGAAAGAGAAAGATATGTCTTTTTCCTGGCGGAGGCTGATGGAATGTTCTGGAACCTTCTTTAGCCCTTCCATTCACATCAGCAGATTATGCAAGTGCAAAATCAAAGCCAGTATCTAAAAGGATCTTCTTGAAGTGATAAATATTAGAATGATGTCTAGATCTTTAACTGATAAATTGCTAGTTTAGAATGTAATCTCATTTCAAAGCTACAACAAAATTTCTGCCCTTAATATTTCCATCTCACTCTTAAAATGTGTTAAAAAGTGAGAAATAATTTCAAGTTTTATGATTAAGTCAAATACAGAGAAACTAGGAAATACATGTTACCATACTTAACCCATTCTTATTTTGATATTAATAATGTTAATAAGGATTTTTAACACCTTTCTTTTTTTTAAAACATTTTCTTTCCTTTTTTTGTTTTTTTTTTTAAAGATTTATGTATTTATACATACCAGCTGGGGTACAGGCCAGAGGCGTGGGGCGGCGAGAGGGCTCACCAGAGACCGATTGGGGAGCAGAACAGGCAGATCAGAAATACACTGCTGAGGGGGGCAGCGGGCGAGGCAGGAGAGGTCTGCTGCACCATGTGGGATTCTCCCCAGCTGGACGTCGAACTCTGCCTGCTGCCGACAGCTTCACAGCGCAGCACTCAACCGCTGCGCCACCAGGGAGGCCCTTAACACCTTTCTTGGTATATATTCACTACCCTTATTCACTCAGCCTAGAGATCATACTTCCTGAAATTAACAGTAAAGCCTGAGTGAGCTGCTCATGTTGTAATACTCTGTCATCGCAGACACCAGGAAAGGCAAGATTAGCTTCAGTCTCAGCGGACTGACCTAGGGTAAACCTCCCTCTGATAATTTTGTAGTTGCTGGTCTAATTCTGCCGAGTGAATAAAGGTATCTGTGAGCTGCTGGGGTGCATGCCATTTAGTGTCACCAACTTTCCACGCTGTCTGGGTGTCTCTAGAGACTGCCAAGGAAAGAGCCGCCCAGCCAAGAGCTCCAAATACAGCTCAATAGGCAGAGTTTAGTTCACTTGGCTTGTCTCTTACAGCCTGTCTTCTTGAGGGATATTATTGAGCTGTAAATAGCAAATGTCCGGGTCTGTGAAATGGAAACTGGAATCTTTCCAGCCAAGAGATTAGTCCTGTGCTCTAGGTTTCGTCCATCCTTAAAATGCAAATGAAGACTTGCCTGCAAAGCGTGAAGTTATCGCAGTTGTCTGTGTCTTGGAGCTTAGCTGCTCCAACAAACAGGATCTCGATGTGACAGGACTGCAGAAGCGGTTCTGTGCTGTCTCACCGTGACAATGGAGAGGAAGAAAAAGTGCTACTGTATCTAGTCTCTGCTTTCAAGAAGTTTATGTCTTAGTCAAGGGCATCAGTGCTATTGATGCACTTCTAGAAAAATGCGGTACAATGTATAATCAAGTGAAAAATGTGTGATGTCTGCTGCATTTATTCAAAGAATTGAGAGAAAGAAAAACCCAGGTGATCTAGTAAATGTCAGATTTGTCCTTCAAAATTTATCATATTCATTTAAAAGGTAAAATACTAGGCAACTATTAAATACAATGAATTCCTTAGTGACAGAAAATTTGTTTAGATTATTAGTTAATAAATGCTGAAAAATTCTGCAAATGATTAAAACTTTGAGGTGATTGTTTCCGTAAATTCAGTATTAGCTAAAAACAATCCATTGTCCCATCTGAGGAAGAATTAGATTTTCCTCCATGAACTTGCTCCTGCTCTTACGCATTTCAATGATTTTGCTTATTAGCAACATTAATCTGAATGTCAAATTCTTCCCAGCCTCTTTACTGTCACCTTACTTAACCCAGTGCTCCACAGAAAAAGAAAGCTGAGTTGACTTGTCTCTGTTTTCATTCAATAGCTTCAGCCTGACCAATAGCAGTATTTTCATTTTGCTTTTTTGTTTTGCTGAGTAACATTAGTTTACATCAGCCCATATGATTCTGGGTCACACCTCTACTGGTGTATATCACTACCCCCCACCCACCACCAGAACACACAGGGATAAGCACCACAAACTGAACCCCACTAGCCATCCACACAAATCTAACATGTAAGGCAGAGAATGCATGGAGACTTCCCCTCTCATTGACCAAAATCATTTCTGCAATACCTCTTGTTCCATAAACACATACAAGGGGAGCATCAGGACCGTGGAGGGTTATAGTCACTTCCACCAGCTGAAACCTTCGTGGAGGGCCTGCCCTGTTCTGAGCCTTCATTCACGGCTGACATCAACCACTGGTAAGAATGACTGTTGTGTGCAGTTCATAGCAGCAGAAACTGAGGCAAGAAAGGTCAATCGCATATGCTTAGTCTCCAAGACATAAGGCCCAGTTCTGCGTACTCTGCCTCAGGGTGGTTTGGATGATCTGGGGACCCAGAGGAGCAAAGATGTGTTCAAAGAGAAGACATCGCTCAATTGATGGGGTAGGAAAATAATTATTTCAGTCAGTTTTATTACTTGGGGATAATACGCAAGTCATGACATTAGAGGTAACCTAGAAACGGTAAATCTGTAAATTAATTTTAAGTGAATGTTGGTATTCTCTTGTTTGGATGCCAAAAGCTTTTTCTTTAACTGAGCCCCATGGCTTTTATGTACATTTTTATACTGAGATAGAATTCACCTACCATGAAATTCACCATTCACACTGCAGTGAATTGTGAAAATGCTTGGTGACACAAGGTGCCACATTTTATGATTCCATCTAAACTTAAAATCCAGAATGTTAAAATTCAGAAAAAAATAAATTCATTAGAATAGAATAGGTACTCCTAAAAACCTGTACAGTGTTAAACAAAACGACTAAAAAGTAGATTAACATTGCCAAAGGCAGGGAGGCAGGCTTGCAGAGTGACTGCTAGTGGGTACGGGGATCTTTCTGGAGTGATGAGAAAGTTCTGGAACTGGATTCTGGAGACAGTTGCACAACCTTGTAAATGACAAGGTCCTAAACAAATCTGAGACAGGAATAAAAAGTTCCTTGGTTGTTCTTTGTGAGGGGAGAACATGGCCCTCAATTTCTTAATCCTTTAATGGAAAACCTATAGTATACAATTGTCACATAATCTCACAACAGATAGGAAAGGGAGTGACAAGAAGATGTGATACATTTTAATAATGAAGTATTGCAGAGCTATTCTTGGAGGTTAGAAAGCAACACACACTTTTAAAAGTTCCTATGTGATCTGTTTACACTTGCAAGTACAGTTAATAGTGTCTCAGCACTCAATGGCTCTTTGTATTCTTTTTTTTTTTAACTAGAGAAATAAATAATAGCCCAGCAAGATTCCCTATTTCCCTGTCACTTTATCGTCACCAACTATCTCCTTTTAGATTTTTCATTTTACCTGAGTTACAGAAAAGCAGGGAGACTAAAAACCTAGGATAATTTGCTGTCAAGAACATTTAAAAGGAAGAATAGAGGAACTGAAAAAAATAATTTGACTCAAATTGATTTGGGAACTTTAATGGAAAAAAATACATTGGAAACCTTAGTTCTTTAGTTGTTTCATTTTAAGCCCACCCTCTGAATCATTTCTGTTCTCTATACAAAAATGAAAAACCACAGATGAGGTCAGTCTCTGAACAAGAGTAACATGTTTTCCTGCCTTGACCACAAAGCCGGAGATGGAGATTGCCTTCTCTCTGCTTCAGCAAATGACTGTCGAAGGAAGCAGGAGGCATCTGCTGAGTTTATAAGCATCTCCAGAGACCAAAAATTTGAAACTGAACAAAAACAAAGCTAAGCTGTTAGATATTTCATGGAAAATATTTTTTTAGCAAAATGCAGCCAAAAATTGTATATTTTGATCATTCCCTTCAAACTATGTTTCCATACTCATTGAACCACATCTAATAGAAAATCCACTGAGCCAAATCTAATATAAATCTCCTATGAAAAGGAATCAAAACCCAAACCACGTCTGTTTTTATTGAGTTGTAATCCTGGCCAAGCCCAGAAAGATAACGTGGTCCTTTCTCACCATTATATGCAATAGCCGGTGCTCAGAGACCCTTCTGCCCAGGAAACCCATTTCCAAGGACTGGAACAGGAGGTCTGGCTCTGTCCTCCATATGCCTGTGGAGTTAGCATGGAAAGGGCATGGGAATCCTATGTTAACCCCACATCTAGCCAGACTGCATAAAACCACAAACCAGTGCCTTCCCGGAGATGCCATCCAGAGTCAAATGTCCCATTATCACACTTACAGGAGAACAGAGAAGGTCCCTTTGCAAGGATGCTAGTCAGTATTTTTTTTTATGAAGAACTAAGTGAGGAGGCATTCTTAGTTCTCTATTGGCAGAGAACCTTCTATTTATTTTAAAATATATATTCAGAGAAAATTACTAGTGATCCCTTTCTTTATCAAATACACCCTAATGATATAAGGAACAAAGAATGTTCCTTGTTCTAATACAATGGCAGTAGTCACAATAGACATTTTATTTTGAACAGTCTTTAGTATAAATGAACAAAAAATAATAGTTCGCTTTTTCTCCTCTTTGGAATAAGACTTCCCCATCACCACAGAAATCACAAATTTCAGTGAGACATTTCACCCTCAGATTAATCCAACTATGTCTTGCCACTTAAAATAATCAACACAGTAAATAATATTCCTAGAAAATAAAATTATGCTTCCCACCACAATCAGTGCTGTCACCCAGGAAGTAGGGCACTTCAAACAGTTCATGCAAGACCATTGTCAAACTTGGGATTGAAATCTATTTTACTAAAATGTCATGGGCAGGAGAAATTATTTATAGGACATTACATATTAATGGATTACACAAATATTCTCTCATAAATCATCCTGTCTACTTGCATTTATTACCAGTTATTTAATATTTGCTTTAAGCCAGTCTCCATCCAAAATCCAAAAGATCTTTTTAAAACTTAGAAGAAAGTAAAAGCCAAACTCCTCTATGTAATCTACATGGCCTTTTATAATCTGACCAAGCTTTTAGTAGGGTCTCAAGTTCTCATCCTTTTTGCTATGAGAAGCCTTCCCTGACCATCCCCTTTAGAGATGAATGTCCTGGCTGATTTCCTCATAGTACTAATCACAACTCTAATTACAACTTATGTTTTTATTATTTTATGGTTTTTTGGTTGTGCCTTTACTAAACCTCATCTGTCTGCAGTGCCTAGAGTAGTTTATTAAATAGGTAGATGCTTAATAAATGAATGGACACCTGAATGAAAGAATTGCTTTAACATCTCAGAAAGAAATACACACACACAAACACACACACACACATACACAGTTCCAGTTTATGGTTAAGAAACATTTCCAAGCTATTGCATTACTAAGTCAAGAATTTCAAATACATCGTTCACTTTATGCTAAACTACTAGGTATCAGCCTGGTATATAAAGCCTGGGTATAAAACACCAGGTGAGCAGGGATCAAAGATGTTCCTCCATCAGCAGCAGCAGAAGCCTGGTTAATATTTACTCACACCTGTAACAGGTGTTGACTGAATTCCTCCATCTCAGCAACCAATAAGAAAAAAGTAGAGAGTGAAAGAGAAAATGAGTGTAGAGATTTTAGAAAATAAGTAGTTAAAAATGTCAGGTCTAGAAGTCACATAATTATGTTTTTCCATCACCCATTGGCCAGAATTTAGTCACTGATCACACCTAACTGCAGGAGAAGCTGGGAAATGTAGTTTATCTGTGGACCAAAGAGGAAAACTAAAATATTTTGGTAAATTCATTTAAAATATAAATTTTCTTCTGAAATTGTTATAGTGAATCACCAAAAAATGGCCACTTTAATAATTTTCATTTTAATTTCCTTTTAATGACATTTTAAAAAATTTCTGTATAACAAATTTCTTAACACTGGGTGTTAAAAATCTCTCCTTTTTTCCATATTAACTACCTTCATAAAACGTGACCTATACATTTCTGCTACCTTTTTAATTTCAAAGATTGTTTACCCCTCTGAATATTCTGTTCTTTTTTAAAAAAATATTTATTTATTTATACAAGCTGGGGTACAGACCAGAGGCGTGGGGCGGCGAGAGGGTTCACCAGAGACAGAGTGGGGAACAGAACAGGCAGATCGAGGGAAATACACTGCTCAGGGGAGCAGCGGGCGAGGCAGGAGAGGTCTGCCGCGCCATGTGGGAATCTCCCAGCCGGGTGTCGAACTCGCATCACTGCTGCTGACAGCTCCACAGCACAGCACTTAACCGCTGCGCCACCAGGGAGGCCCTAAATATTCTGTTCTTATGTACAGTCTGATTTGTTTCATGAATTCCATTGTTCGCATATTTTTCTAGGAATATTAATTATAATTTTTTGCTTTAATTTTCTTCTTCAGCCCACTGTCTCTGTTTCCTGCAAGTACCTTTATTCTGTTTATTTTTGCCTTTGTCTTTCATGCTGATTTTAATCTCTTTTCTGTTAATTATTTATTACCTTTCCTATTCAAAGTGAGGTACTGTCATTAAACTCAGTATGTGTGTGATGTGAAGGGGGAGGGAGAGGAGGGGAGATATTAGTTCTCCATGTGATGAAGTCATCAACTAATAATATCCGTAGATCTTTCTGACTGGGCGAGTCAATGTTTCAGAAACCCGAGAAAATTAAATATTAGAAGCTTGTTTTGCTGGGAAATGCTTCTAACATTGCCACTGTTCAACTTGTAGGTGCTCATTTCTGTTTTCAGTGTGACATTCACCCCTTCATTGCTATGAAGTTCAGAGTTCCTTTGGTTCATGCTCTTCAAAGAATAAATCTCCAAGTTTTATACTAATACTGGCAGCCAACTGGATATGTGAAGTGAGGAGGGCATAAGGGAATCTGCTTCCGCCAATTATTCTTATTTTGACCTTACCATATCTGCCTATGTACAGGTGACTCATCCTTCCAAATTCTCGATGAATCGGCTGTTTCAAGTATTCCTCTATGTCTTGCAAGACCCTTTCTCTTCTGGGCCAGGTCAGTTATCACTTTTCTACCTGGTTTTTAGTTTTAAAAATTTAGTTGGCATTATCTCTTTTTCTTTCTTTGTTTCTGTAGGACAGTCCTTTTCTTCTCTGCAGTGAGGTTGTACTAGGGAGTGGAAATAAAACATGTACATTCAGCCTCTTTGTTGACCTAGACAGAAGAGCTGACATATCATGTTCTTTTCTTCCAATGTTAGATTGTCAGTGTCACTTTACTGAAAGTGTTTCCGTTGTGCCCAACCTTTAGCTAAATTGCAATATCACACACACACATACACAAACACACAACTCCAATCCAAGCATCCTTGTGGAAATAATTCATTCATAATTAGGGTAATGCTAATATATTTAGATGAATTCTTTTTAGTTTATGTTCTATTTCCTATTTACCAGGATGTGTTTTGTTTGTGGTATTGTAAATTCAAATCTCCAGTGATTTAGAAGAGATGTATCTTATATCTCTTTTCCCAGGACTGCCTTTACATTTTTAATAGACCCATTTAAATGTATATTCTTCTATAGTTATATAGAATGAATAAATATTATCAATATCTATATTTTTTACTCAACAGGAAAAAAACTTTAAGCCATTTATCACTTTACCATTCCTATAATATTTCATATCATTAGCTATGGACTTTAGTTCCAGATTGGTTGCTCTTAATTGTTTTCCATAAAATATGTACAAGAAAACCCTACATTTTACTAGTTTAACTGGCTGTTAATTTCTCAGTTCTGACTCTTTCTCTAACTTAATATTCATTTTGCTGCAATATATCCTTGAGTAAATCTTTCAGAAAAAAAAAATCTTGTGACTGGTAAACTTTCTGAATTCCATCAATTCCTAAATTCTTTCTCTTGCTCTTACACTTAAATGAATGTTTGGCTGGGTATAAAATTCAAGGATCAAAATTATTTTATCTCAGGACTTGAATAATAATATCTCCTTCTCTCTGTCATCCAGTTCTACAGATGAAAAATATTTTAAGAAAGCGGTTTTGTTTTGTTTTGCTGCCCTAGGAACTTTTAGAGTTTTCTTTTTATCTTAGGGATTCTGGTAGCAGACACATTAGGATATATCTAAATATGGATCTTTTAAAAAAAATTTATCCTGTTCCAAGTCTTCAAGAAGACATGCCAGTTTTCTGTCTACATGAACTTTCTTCTTTTGTTTTCCAACCTTCATTGTTGCTGTATGGATGAATTATGTACTGCATAGCAAACCACCCACAAATTCCATTACTTAAAACAACACTATTATTTGTTACATTTCTGTGGGTTGATTCTTTTGCCAATCTTGCCTGAGATCACTAATACAGTGGAAGAGACCAACAGATTGTTAATGGAAAAATTAGATCATGCTACTAAAAAATTGGAAGTGATATAGTGATCTAGATTTTATCCACCCACTGGTAAATTTTATGGACTTGGACTTGTTTTCTAGTCCCAGTTTAGTGATTAGCATTCAGGAAAGAAAAATAGAACACAGTGGGGAGAGAGGGTATGGCAGGGGCAGCTCCATTACACAGCGGAGGTCTCTCTGAGGAGCTGACAACTGAACAGAGCACAGACTGAAGTAAAGGAACCCTTGACCTGGATGTTCTGATTTCCATGGTACAGAGCTGACTCTGATATTCAATCTGTCAGCTCAGGCTGTCACAACAAAACATCACAGGCTGAGTGGCCTAAACAACAGAAATTAATTTTCTCACAGTTGTGGAGGTTGGAAGTCCATGATCATGGTGCTGGCATATTCGGTTTCTGGCAAGAGATCTTTCTTTAGCTGTATCCTCAGATGGCCTCCCTCCATGTGTGCATGGAGACAGAGCAAGATCTTTAGTGGCTCTTCCTGGAAGGACAATAATATTATCAGGTCAGGGCCCACCCTTACGACCTTACTTAACCTAAGGACTTTCTTAAGAGCCTTGTCTCTAAATATAGCCACACTGGCAGTGGTGGTGGTTGGGGGCTGGAGTGCGGTGCTAGGGTTTCAACATGTGCATTTAGAAGGGACCAAAATGACCAGTCCATAACAGCCCCACATCTAGAAAGTGGCAGAGATGAAATTGTAACTCAGTGCCACTTATCTGCAAAGCTCATTAACTACCCGTCTGGCTCAAGACAGCACCCCATAGAACAATATAGTTCTTTGATCAAAGTAGGGCAGTGAACAGGAAAATGCTGTGGAACTCTGAATGCACTAACCAAATGAGAAATAGTGTTGCTATTACCTGTTGCTGTTTCTTGTAACATAAACATCTTTTAGTGCACTGAAGTTTCAGTAGGACCTATTGGAGTGGTGAGTGTCAAGAAGTAAGACTAAAGAGTCAGCACAACAATAGCTAGATGGAGCACATGGAATATGAGGTTCCAAACAGAGCGATTTTGATACAATTTATTAAATTTTTTAAAAATGTCAAATACCAACTAGCTATGAAAACTCATGACAGTGTTGATTTAATAAGTTTTTCTCTATCTCAAGCATAATTCTCTGTATTTCTATCCATGGTGCTGGCCAACAGGAGGATTAATGACAATTGGGTTGCAGATCAACAAATAAGTCTTGTTTCATTAAAGAACATGCCTAAAAGCAGAGGTTGGCATCATAAAGGCTATCGAAACAATGACAACTAGGGACTGGTGACAGATATATATTGTAGGGGTGACTACCCTCCTTATTGAAAAGTTAGTTCTTTGTAATATTATGGAACGTGAGCTAATCAATTGTAAAAGTTAGTTGAATAGTTCTTTGTAGTATTATGTACCATGAGTTAATCAATTGTAACCCTCTTGAGGGCAGAAGAAACATTTTTTCAAAAGTAAGGAGGACCGTATGCAGACACTGTAGTCTACTTAATGATATCAGAACATAGGTGGCCAAAGCAAAGCAAACTGCTGTGCATGCTATGCACATAAGCAGAAGTTCATTAGTAATTGATAGTAATTAAAATTCAGCAAAGTCACACTACTTGCATTTCTTATCTTCCATAAAATAGAAGACGCAATACAGAGCCAGACACATTTCTAGCAAATTGGCTTCCCATGCAGAAGTTATTCTAAGCAGGTCACTCTTTTTTGCTATTTCTGTAACATTTTTTCCTCTCAGAAATAGAACATATCAGCATGGCCCCCTGGAAAGACAGAGCATCCACTGAGTCTACAGAACATCCATTACAGAGCTGCTGGGGGGGCGTGATCATAAGATGGTCATCCCACACTGCTCAGCTATTCAAAAAGATCAGCTCTTGCCATTGTAACAACATGGATGGAACTGAAGGGGTTGATGCTAAGGGAAATGAGCCACAGGGAGACAGACAAATGCTGGATTGTCCACTCCTATGTGGGACAGAGAAATAAATCAAAGGAACTGAAAATCTAAACCAAAACAAAGCCCAGAAACATGACTGCATAATTAAGACTACTAGACGGAGAGAGAGGGAGCAGCAAAGGGAGGAAGGAATCCAGCAGTCTGTGGAAAGGGGTATGTGTGCTCTGGTGGTGGGTGTGGTGTGGTGCCGTAGGTCTGAAGAGGTGTGAACTATTCCTCTGAAGAGGTTCTGGACAGTGCTGTAAACCAATGTCACCTCAATTATAAAAATAAGAAAGAAAAGAAAAAAGGTCATCGTTCCATAATCATAAGGAAGGGGGAGACTGGCAGTGCATGGCAAATAAGTTAAACCCAGCCCCTGCCCTCATGGAGCTTGAAATATAGAGGTAGAAACAGATTTTTAAAAAATAAAGCACGTTTTGTTTCCAATTTGACAATGTATGTGGATCCAAGAAGAAATATGATACAGTCTCCAAAGTTGATTAGGGGGTTCAGAATCGACATCTCCAAGGAAGGGGTACTTAGGCTGGTACCTGAATGTTAAGTAGACATTTGTAAGTGAAGGTGTTGAAGGGAGTTTTCAGATTAAAAGCAACAGGGTATTTAAAGATGCTGAGTGCAAAGAAACTTCAAACATCTAGGAAAGGTCTGTATGTACGGAATACAGTGAGTGAAGAAATAATGATAAAGATGGAGGTTGAGAGGTAGCTGAAGCCAGATTATGTTATTTAGTCCTGACAACAGGATTGTGAAGAGGTCCCAGATTTCCTGTAAATAATGAGTAGGATAAATAGTGATAAAATGGTGTCTCAAGGAAATCATAGAAAATTAAAGCTTATAAAGACCTTCTAAATATCACCAGAGAAAATAGTCAAATTACTTATAAAGGAATGGGAATTACATTTACAATGTACTTATTAGTAATAAGGATCAAAGGAAAATAACACCATGTATTCAAATGCTAAGATAAAAGTCAGATACAGAATTTTCTGTCCCATTAAATCCTCATTACCATGTAAGAACTAAATAAAAGCATATCCAGTTAGATAAGCAGAAGTTTATATTCCCACAGACCTTCATTCAAAGAACTGGTTATGTCATTTGGGTAGATTCCTAGGAGTGGGATCACCGGGTCATATGGTAGATCCACTTTTAGTGTTTTGAGGAACCTCCTCACAGCTTTCCATAGTGGCTGAGCCAGTTTGCATTCCCACCAGCAGTGTAAGAGGGTTCCTTTTTCACCAGATCCTCATCAGTATTTGTTGTTTCTGGTTTTATTTAATATGGCTACACAAAAACACTAACACAAAAAGGAAACCTACATGCCAATGTTTATTGCAGCATTATTTACAATAGCCAAGATACAGAAACAACCTAAATGTCCCCAAAAAGATGACTGAATCAAGAAGATGTGGTACGTATACACAATGGAATACTACTCAGCAATCAAAAAAGAGAAACGCATGCCTTTTGCAGCAACATGGATGAAGATGGAAGGGATCATGCTAAGCAAAATGGTCAGAAGGGAAGATAAATATTTGATGGTTTCACTTGTATGTGAAATCCAGAGATAGTGAACAAAGGGTCAGGAAAAGGACAAAACTTGAAAGCTGACCGTAGGTCTGAGGCATACAGCAGGGAGGGAAGGGGCAGGGGTCAAACCAAGGGAGGGAAGAGTACAAGGGATTATAGCGATGGATTATGGGTGCTGTGATGGTGGGAGAACTACGGGGATTACACCTGAGAGGAGAGATCAGATACTGTCCAAAAATTAACAATGAAGTAAGAAAATAAGTACAAATAAATAAATAAGTAAAATAAAACAATGAACTGGTTCAAAGTGCACTAATGTAAAAAGAAAGATGAATCCAGGAAAAAGAAAGAGTTGGAGCATACACTTGAACCTTGAATAACAGGAGTTTGAACAGCAGGGGTCCACTCACACCAGATTTTCTTGTAAACAGTTGGTGTAGGGGCCTCCCTGGTGTTGAGGGGTTAAGTCGCAGCACTACGAAGTTATCCAGAGCCACTGCAACACGTTAGATGGATCCTGGCTAGGGAGTTTCCCACTGGCACAGCAGACCCCTCCTGCCTCGCCCGCTGCTCCCCTCAGCAGTGTACTTCAGCCAGTCTGCCTGTTCTGCTCCCCACTCTGTCTCTGGTGAACCCTCTCACCTCCCCACACCTCTGGCCTACACCCCAGCTTGTATGCATAAATAAATAAATCTTTAAAAAAAACAGTTGGTGTAGACTTACAATATCAATAAATATAGCACAATACCTAAATGTATTTTCTCTTCCTTCTGATTTTCTTAATAAGATTTTCTTTCCTCTAGTTTACAAAGCTTGTAGTACATACAATACACAAAATGCCTGTTGGCTGACACTGTTATGGGTAAGACTGCTAGTCAACATTGGTTAGATTTTAGACTTCAAGGCCATTAGGGCTCCTAACCTAAATAGTTCAAGGGTCAACTGCACTCTTTAATAATTTAATGGTTGAAGAAGACAAAAAAAAATCAAATTCTAAGTAATGATACCAAGGAGGAAATTTTAAGGCAAAGCTAAAGAATATTAGGATCTGTATTGGACAAAAGGAAGAAACAATACTAAATAGCTTTTCACATTATTGAAAAATAAGGGAAAATGGTCTTTTGTTTGTTTCTTTTATATTTATATATTTTTACATCATTGTTCATTCTCCTCTCAGGTGTAATCCCCATAAAATTTCCACCACCACAACACCCCTGATCCATCACCATAGTCCCTCTGCTCTTCCCTCCCCTGTTTTGATCCCTCTTCTTCCCTGCCCCCCTTATGTATGTCTAATATTTACTTTTTTTTTAAAGATTTTTTTCCTTATTTATTTATACATATAGCTGGGGTACAGGCCAGAGGTGTGGAGTGGTGAGAGGCTTCACCAGAGACAGAGTGGGGAGCAGAACAGGCAGATCAGAAACACACTGCTGAGGGGAGCAGCGGGCGAGGCAGGAGAGGTCTGCCGCGCCATGTGGGATTCTCCCCAGCTGGGCATCGAACTCGCATCTCTGCTGCCGAAGCTCCACAGCGCAGCGCTTAACCGCTGCGCCATCAGGGAGGCCCCTAATATTTACTTTTACTGCTAGTTTTATCTTCATTTTTTCCCTGCGCCCTTCTTTGGTTTCCCTACATTCCTCCTATAACTGAAACCATCTGATATTTTTCTTTCTTTCTGACTTATTTCAGTGAGCATAATCTCTTCCTGCTCCACCCATGTCACTGCAAATGGCCTGAGTTTATTTTTTATGGTTGCTGAATAATAGGCCATTGTGTAAATGCACCACATCAGAAAGATGGTCTCGACTTAGGATTTCTTTACTTCATGATGGTGGAAAAGAAGTGCATGTTCAGCAGAAACTGGAACGCGATGGTCTCCCTCGACCCTGGGCAGAGGCAGCTCCCAGCTGCTCGCAGGCTACATGTTTGATTTATGATAAATTTATAGGGCTGCCACCTCATTGTGTTTTGAGGAAAATCTGTATGTTAAAAAATTGATAGTCCATGTTAGAAGAAAAGAAATAACCTCTCTATATAGCTTCCAAACCTGTAGAATAAAGACATGTCTTGGGTACTTTCTATAAGTCTGCCCCTGTTGTGGGGAGCTTGGTGCCATCCTTCCAACCACCCCATGAGAGAACACCGCTCTTCCCCTTTTCTAACACTCTAAGGGCACAGAAACCATCGTTACCTTACCCAAGGCCATATTGCTAGGAAGTAGTAGACCCAGAATCCAAACCCAGTGGGTGTCCTTTCAAAGGCTGTGCTCTCCTCTAGAGGCATTTTTATTAAGCCAGATTAATAGAAGAAATGCAAACAGAGAAAATGCAGGTAGAGAATACAATCATTCAAAATATGTCAATAGGGGCCTCCCTGGTGGCGCAAGGGGTTAAGTCTCAGCACTATGAAGCTATCAGCAGCCACTGCAGCACAAGTTCGATCCCTGGCCAGGGAGCTTCCCACATGGCGCAGTAGACCTCTTCCGCCTCGCCTGCTGCTCTCCTCAGCAGCGGATTTCAGTCAGTTTGCCTGTGCAGAACAGGCTCCCCACTCTGTCTCTAGTGAATCTTTTCACCCCCTGCACCTCTGGCTTACACTCCAGTTCTTGTATGCATAAATAAATAATTTTTTTAAAAGAACAAAAAAGCAAAATATGTCAATAATAACAATAAGTGTAAAAGGATTTTACAAGTTTATTGTTTGAGAAATAAGCCAAAGCCTAATTGTACCTACAGAGCTGGCACACTCTGGCTTCCTCAAGTCTTTATGCCTCTTTCTATTATTTTCTTACCTTGCATCAAATCACTCTTGCCTCAAAGCCACTGATGCCTTCAAAGCAAGAAGAATACAGTTTCATCGGCACCTTTTTTCTTTCTGTCCACTAGCCCGAAGTATTGTTTCAATCAGTTCTCACTTTCTTCAGTTCACCTTTCAGTGACACCTTTTCTAGCTTCTTTATTTTTAAGAGAATTTAAAATTGAACTCTCAGTTAGAATTAGAACTCAGTACTCCTTGTCCCTTTTTCCTGCTTTATTTTTCTCTCTAGCTGGATCCCATCTAACATGCTTTGTCTTTTGTTTATAGTGCTTCTTTGCTGTTTTACTGACAACAAAGTAAATTCCATAAATCTAGAGAGCTGTGTGCCTTGTTCATGAATAAATGTCTAGTGGTTTTGAACAGGACTTAGCATGTGGTACAAAGCAAATAAATATATATTGAATGAAGGAAATAGCAATAAAAATTTTACTATATTTAGAGATAAATAATACAGCATTACATAACAAAATGAAAGACTTCTACAAAACACCGTTGACATACTTTAAAGTAGGTCTTAATAAATGTCATAATAATAAAGATTCAAT
Source organism: Scalopus aquaticus (assembly GCA_004024925.1). Classification (NCBI taxonomy): domain Eukaryota; kingdom Metazoa; phylum Chordata; class Mammalia; order Eulipotyphla; family Talpidae; genus Scalopus; species Scalopus aquaticus. The sequence continues at coordinate 85,364 of PVIJ01001451.1, read as the reverse complement.
ATAGCAAAGCTATCATTTCTCCCAATTGATCTATAAAGTCCAAGAGGGATTTTCATGTAACTAAAATAGTAAAGTCCCAGGAGAGAGGAACAACTTGCTTCCAGTTATAACTATCAAGTGCTAAAGACCCAATCTGACCCCTCAGCTAAACTTGACCCCTGTCCATCCTAGCCTTTCCACCTTTCCTCTCTTCTCACCTCCCTGCATATCTAATGCTGGAAAGACAATAGAACAATCAACCAGCAATCTTTCATTTCAGAACTCTGGGCTATTGAATTAACATTTATTGAAATTTAATCATTTCAAAGCATATAGGTGTATTTGTCATTATAAATGCATTTAGTCTTCACAATGATCCATGGAGATAACCATCCTTATTTTCCTTTTGCAGAAAATGATACCGATACTGAAAAGAGGAAAGAGTTGGTCTTATAGCTGAAATTTCGCAGAGCCTGCTCCTTATAGGATATCATACCTGGAAACTTAAACGTGGCCCTCAGTAAGTGTTCATTAAAGCATGCTCCTCATAGGAAACTCTACTTGTGTTCTATCTTTGTTTCTCCTAGGAGAAAAGAAGAACCATTTGCAATGCCTTTTGGAAGTCAGATTCATCAGAAACCAAGGGACTTAATTCCCTCTAGTATGTTTTGTTAAATCTGTATGGCATATTGGAAAATCTGAGTGCATTGCCCATTTTAAATATGTGGAGATCTCATAGAAAATGAACAAATAAAGACACTGAGTTTGATGACACTCGAACTCCATGCCTCTGTGGCAACAAAGGGTTGTCACTGAGTAGTTGCCGAACTCAGAAACTTCATTCATTTTAGCTGCTTCTCTGTACAAGACCATTGATTTATAATTTCTGTAGTGCCCATGTTTTATGGGTAAGATTTATTTTTTTAATGCATGAGTTTTTTTTTTTGTTTTTATCTCTTACATCATTGTATATTCCCTGTAAAACTCCCACCACCAATTCACCCATGAACCATCACCATAGTCCCTTGTGCTCTTTTCTCCCCTGTTTTGGTCCCTTTTCCTCCCCCTCCCTCACAGAATGTCTCTTATTTGTGATTGTCTGCTGGATTGTTTTTTAATTATTGTTATTGTCATCTTTTTCCCTGATCCCTTATTTGGTTCTCCTGTATTCCTCCTATAAGTGAAACCATTCGATATTTTTCTTTTGGGGGATGATTTAATAGTGAGTTAGCAACAGGCCAGAAGTTAGAACATGAAGACCCAGAATCATTGCCTTGGCCATTATATTAGTTCCGATTTTTTGCACACACACTTGTCTCGGGGAGGATTTGAAATTCTCATCCTCGTTGGAAACTCACCACAAGCCAGGAGTGGTCTATCAGATGGTAAATGCACCTTTCCCTATGTGTCCTTGTGAAAGTCTCTTCATGGCAGAGCCAGGCGAGTAAGATTGCCTCGCATCTGGCCGCACAGAGGCAGCTAATCCCTTTCATAGCAGCTTACCCCTCAGCATCTCTCTCACAGACTCATCAGTATTTCACGGCTGCTGTGCCCATCAAACACTTCCCATCTCTTCTTCCTTTCCACACGACTGCTCTGCCACTGTGCGGTACTCAAATGTCAAAACAACAGCAAGATGGCACCCTGCCAACGCTGCTGCAGACTCTGGGCTCGCTGCAACAGCAGATGCGTCCGGTCACCTGGGAAATCACTCCAGCAATAGCTGCATCTCAGGTTCAAGGTCAAAGTAAATTCTCAGCAAATGTTGCAAAAGTAGAATTTCTTAGCAACTGTTTAAATAATTTATAACTGCAGGGTGAGGTCCTGCTTGAAAAGGGAAACATAAGATTTCATCTAGGTGACATTTTTCTAGTAAGTCCTAAAGGGTAAGGCAATTGGGTGTCTCCACACAGGACACATGGGCCATGGAGATGATGCAGCCCAAGTGCCTGAGTTAGGTCTACTCTGACCTTGTTAGTCCTCTGTCACTGACTAAAACTGAAGGTTCTGGCAGATTAGGAAGCTACAAGTCAACAGTGCCCCCCACCTTCCAGGAAAGCATGACTTTATGTCCAGAAAAAAAGACATGTCGTTTCATCATTTATTTGAGGGGAATGGAAGGACTTGGTGCCAACTTCAGTTGTCTGGAAAGCAGACATCTGAATGAGGCGAATCACCTTTTTTTTTTAAACTTTGCCTTCAGATCTGGAAAGAGCCAAAGACCTACTCTGTTCCCACAGTGCCATGCTGGGGCCTAGCGACGTGAGGTTTACCAGCTGAGGTAGAAGATGAAGGAATTCCCTCCGTGGCTGACCAAGGGGGCATGTTTTCAAGCACAGGGCAGCAGGGTGCTCAGGCGGGAGTGTGCCTGCAGTGCTCATGGGCCCGGAAGGCGATTCTGAGAGGGAGGGGCGGCTAGGGGAAGTCTCGAAGATGCGGTCAGCAGAGCTGAGGGCAGGGTCACGTGAGACCTGTCGGTCACCGACTGGACTTGCCTTTTGCTCCCACTGAGCCCGAGGCTCCTTGGAGGTGTCTCTGCAGACACCCATAAAGGCGAGCGTTGAGCACTTTTGGAACCACTGAGGTATGCAAGTCCCCTTTCCCAACTGTCAGATTTATAAAATCTAAATATCGGACTCTCATGCAGGAGAAATGCTCCCCTATAGAGTCAGTAATTCCTTATAGAGCTGAGGTGGAACAGGCTGCAGTATCTGCCAGGTGTTTAGACTGGATGACCTTTAAATCCATCTTAGTCCATGTTCGATGTTTCCATCACCAACTTCTATAGCAATTAGAGTGTCTGGCATGTAAGTACGTAGTGAAATTTATTTAAATACAAATACAATGAGTAGATCAAACCCGCCTCACTTTTTATAGACTATTTAGTAAGCACAGCCTAAAATTAAATACATGGAGCAAATTTGGTGAGGTTTAAAGAAAGAATTTCTCCAGTCACTTCTTCTGCTGGCATCCTTGGATCAATCAACAACTATTGAGTAGAATAACCCCCCAAAAGTCAATACACCAAAAAGAGAAGTAAGTGAATGTGCAATAGGTTGAAAACTTTTCTAATCGTTTTCAACCTGTTGCAAAATAAGCCTATGATTGAACATCACTTCACTTTCTAGCACGCATGGGTGTCAGAGCTTATGTTTTCTGAGCTTCATACTTTTCATTCCCAACAAAGAAACCTCTTTGGGAAATAGATAATAAAAGCTGTTACCTGTTGCATGCTCTTCTCATTCAAGATTAGTGTTCAGCCTGCATCTACTTACATTCCCAGAATACCCTTGAGCACCCTTTGCCCAAGGAAACACGCCAAAACCAAATAACAGGAAAATGTTTATAAGATAAAGAAGTGCTACCAAGAAGTGCTAATGTGGTCCTTGGCCTTGAGGGATTTGGTTATAACTATCAACTTCTTGTTTAATATCACCACAGTTCACATGGCCCCCTATAATTATGGTTACCCCTAATTGACAGGTGTCAAAATTAATAATTTGCAATACTGAATTGTGACAGATCCAGGAAATTCTTCTGGGCTAGTTTTGATGTCCTTTTGGCAATTGGTGATCCCAGAGATAGCCAGAGGGTGGCCCTTCCAAAGGTGAATTCATGAGAGAAACAAGAAACTCTTCCTCACTGGAAATTTTTACAGTGTTCGCTTCAGACACAAAGCTATATTCTAGAACTGTCGATTGATATGAAGTGAATGATGCAAAGAAAAGCTCTGTCCTGAAAAACAAAACCCAGAATGAATAAATCATGGAGATCCTTTACCTCCCTTCACAACCTAACCCCAGGTGCTGAAAGATGGCAGAGGGAAGAAAGACATGTATTGTTCAAAAAGGTTTATGGGCAGGCTCACTAGTCCTGTTGAGTAGATTGTGCATTTAGTTCATAAGAAAACATTGTCCTGTTGGAGAAGCAAACCAGAGTGACCCTAGAAGAGGCAATGGAAGCTAATAGCGAGCTGAGGGGAGTCATCCTGGAAATGCAGGCAGAAATCAACAAACTGGAGAAAGAAAATCAAGCCCTCCGGATGAAACTCACTGCAAACAGTCACAAAGCCATAGGCTCAAAGGATGAAGAAGTCACAGACATTGGTAGCACAGGAAAAGTGCCTGGACAATCTCCATCAACCCTTCCTGGTGGTGTTTCCACTGATTCTGCAACAGCTGCATATGAACACCAAGGTACCGTATATCCACAGCTCTTCTGGGCAGTGCCCACCTTTGAAAATCTGTCCTAAATAATCATTTTATTTAGCCTATCACATGACTGCATAATTTGGTATTAATGGGGTGGAGTGCCATCCTTTTACTCCTACTAGATTAGCTGCAAAACCCTAGATGAAAACGTCTTTAGCTTCTCCAAGCAACGTATTTTATCAGCATTGAAACTATTTCCAGATAAGCCAGGGATGATAAGAAGGACAGTTTTTTGGGACTCGATCACATTAAAGACAATGTGATTTTTCCTCCTTGAATTCATGCATTTCAAATCTCCACCACAGAACACTGAATGATATATCGTGCATAATTCAACATTCCAGGATCAATGTCTAATATATACTAACAATCAAATCTCTCACCTTTTATGGGAAAAAAAATTTGACTAAGAATACTAAACATAAGGCTAGAAACCAAGAGAGCAAAATATATGTTCTACATTTAAATTTTGAGTTTGTGTCTACATAGCCTATCCAAATAATTGGTATACATGATCAAATACTCAAAGCACTTAGTATCATCTGTCAAAAGCCTCAGGCTATGTCGTTTAGATGTTCTAAACAGCTTGACAATGGAAGATGTCATATTTATCAGTTGGTTGTCTCCATTAGAGAGATTTTTCCCCAGTATGGGACCCTGTATTTCAAAGCAGGGGACAGATTCCACTACTCAGGGTCATGCTAGTGACCCCATAATGCTGTGTTAAACGTAGTTTCCCTTTTGTTGATAAGAAATTGAGGATATGGGCTGTTTCTGACTTAGGGATGCAAATTAACCAAGAGCTTATTTGCTTATCAGTCAAGCTGAATTTGGAATAAAGACACTCAGCGGTGGGTGGGGGGGGGGGGAGAGGGGAGGATAAGGGCACAAAATGGAAGAGAGGAGAATACAGGGGACCATGGAGATGGATCGCGGGTGAATTGGTGGTGGGCTGCCCAAGGGGAATACAAAATGTAAAAGACATAAATAACAATAAAAAACAAAACAAAACAAAAACCTTAACTTTGCTGTCATCGGCATTATTTCTTCCATTGTGTTTTCTTCTATAAATAGATTGTTTTAGAAGACTTTTAAACAGAAATGTTTATGTCTATGAATAGTCATAAACCTGTTTTTAGATTACCCTAGAAGCTAAATATCATGGCCAAAGGAAGTGTTTAAGGTAACATAAATAGTATTTGCAGTTCAGGTACCTTTGAACTTAAACTTTCCTTCCCCCAGCCTTCTACCAGAAGTTCTGTCTTCTGCTCTTCCAAATTATAAAAGGCCAGGGAAGCCTCTGCTTTTTGCAATGACTGTGATAACCTACCATCTGCATTCTGTAGATATGTGCCACAAACTTATAAAGGAAATAATTGTGCTTGGTACTCTTAAAACCCAGACATGACTTTCTACCCTTCTCTGCCAGTTCATGGCAAACAAAGAACACATATTAAACAAACATTCATTAAGTGCTTGAGAAAATGAAAGTCAGGCCTTGAGGTCAGTGTGGTCAACCCCAGGATAATAACTTGCTGTCTCAGTAGGGGTTAAATGACAGCCCCCCAGCCACAGAGTTAGCCCAGGTTAGCGCTGGTGTTCACACAAACCAAGACTCTCTAAAATGAGGCTCTTATCATCAAGGTGCTTTAGTTGCAAGCATCAGTGAAGATTTCATTTGCTTCAGAGAAAGACTATTGGAAACATGTATAGATAGAAATTGAATTGGAAACCCTCAGAAACGAAGGCCCTAACTCTCTCCACCTCTCTTGGGAACAGCCCACTTTGTCACCCCAGGCACATTTGACTCTGTCCTCATCATAACCAGCACAGCTAAAGCCAACATCCACAGTACTGGCCAGTTCTGGTTTTGGTGGACAGTCACTTGATCAGGAGCTGTGGCTGTGCAGGTTCTTCTAGAATCAGAGGTGAGGAAGCCGGGAAGTGTTGGCACCTCTTAAAGATCTATGTCTTCCATTTTAAAGTCTAATTTTATCGGAGGCCTTCCTGGGGGCCTAAGGGTTAAGTCTCAGTGCTGTCACTATGGTCTGAGTTTGATCCCCGACCAGGGGGCTTCCCACATGGCGCAGCAGACCTCTCCTGTCTCCCCACTGCTCCCCTCAGCAGTGTACTTCAGTAGATGCACCTGTTCTGCTCCCCACTCTGTCTCTGGTGAATCCTCTCACCTGTGGCCACTCCTGTGGCCTACACCCCAGTTCTTTTACACACACACACACACACACACACACACGTTAAAAAATAGTCTTATTGTCTAGATATGTTCTGGTCTCTATTCAAATGCTATGTTCTCAGAAGTGTCTTCCCTGACCCCGCTATTAGCCCGCACCCCCTCTCCCTCCTCCATCTCTATCCTCACGACCTCATGCTCTATCTTAAAACTTTTTCATCATTTGATGCAAATAATATCCTCTGACCCTTTGTTTAGCTTGATTAATTTCTCTGTCACTACCTGAATGTTGTCATATACTGTTTGCTTATCATCTGTCTGCCACACAAGAAGATAAGCTTAATACAGGCAAGAATTTTGTGTTGTTTATTAACATATCCCCACATATTAAAAATGTGCCTGATACATAAAATAAATCAACGAATGAATGTCTTTTATGCAAAAAAAAAATGAATCAAAAGCAATAGTTTGCTTTGTTAGCTTCAATAAAATATTAGCAATCTATTTTTCCATGTGTGGATGTCATAAAAGGTGGAATTTCTTCCTTTGAATTTTGTGTCTCCCCTACAGGCAATGTCATGATTGTTAGACGCTATTCCATTTCCTCACCGCTTCATTCATTTGCCACAAATGATCCCTGGACAGCTGGGAAAAGACATCTACATAGTGGGATTCCAGAAGCTCAGGGAACAATTAAATCTCTGGCATGTTCTTCAATTAAGAATCAAGACAATGAAGAAAAGATGCTTGTGGCAGGTTCCTTAACCAGCAACTGTCCCAGCCAAAGAGCCTTTCCTGAGCATGGCCCCAGTTGCAGGTAATGTCACTAAGCCTCAAACTAGCTTATGAACACAAACCGTGATGGCTACTGAGCCATTCACTGGTGCAAGCAAGTTCTTATCCCTCCACAGTGGAGAAACCAAAACCAAATAGGCTCTTAGGCCAAAAAAAAAAATCCATTCCTTTTATTTATTTATTTGTGTGTTTATTTGTTTGTTTGTTTGTTTTTTTATTTATTTATATTTCACTTCTTCTAAAGTGTGCTCATTTTTTTAATTGATTTTCAGGAACTCTTTTTATATGCGCTATATTAAGCCTTTTCTAACACTTGATGCAAAGAATATTTTTTTTATTGAGGTAACACTGGTTTACAACATTGTTTGTGATTGAGAATTATAGAATCTTCTGTTTTAGGTGTTGTTACTAGACCAACCTACCACCAGAAAACCTGTAGTCCTCCACCATAGTTCATTGTGCTCCCTCCCCACCTTACTCTCCCCTTCTCAGCCCTGCTCCCCATAGCCTCAGTTCTGCAAACAGATTTCTTTGTTTTTGGTTTGGTTTATCAGCCCTCTGTTTAGTTTCTCTGTATTCCACATGGAAGTGACACCATCTTGGATTTGTCTCCCTCCTTCTGACTTATTTCACTTAGCATAACTCCCTCCAGTTCCCTTCACATTGTCACAAATGGCAAGAGCTTATCTTTTTTTATAGCCCAGCAATATTCCATTGTGCATGTATACCACATCTTCCTAATCCCCTCATCTGTTTGGGCACTAGGTTGTTTGTATCTCATGTATGTCCATTTCGGGAATCAAAAAGGAGAAGTTTATTTGAGGTGAAATTATTTGAGGCATACACTAAGAGATGTCTCTAATTATGTGGAACACTTAAATAGTCTCCACTTATCAAGCATTATAAATCATACTCTGAACTCGGCACTGTTGAGAAAACATTCAGCAAAAGCAAAACGCTATGTTCAGACTTTCACTTAGTGACAGAGACACTCAAGCAAACAAACTTTCCAACAGGTGTGTCTTAGGGAGAGGACAGTCACTTTAGGAGCCAAATACAGAATTCCTCTCTGAGGACAAACTGCATTTGTAAAGGAAGGTACTTTAATGGGTTTTGTGGGGGAGGGAGGGAGAGGGTATCAAAAGAGAACCCTTTGGCATAACTCAAAAAGGCAAAGGAACAGGGAATGAACCCGTTTGGCAAAGAACACGGACCATGAATTGATTTTGGGAAGCTCAGAACAGCATGAGAATGGGAGCAACTGAGAAAATATTTGCGAGGAGACTGGGAGTCTCTAGGGGAAGTTGTCCGCTGCAGTGGGGAGAGCCAAGGTTAATTTTTGAACAAGATGATCATTATCAAGCATAATCCATCAGCTCTGCTGTGCTAGAACATGCCTCCCTTTCCCCACGCTCTGATTCCTGCCCTCCGATTCCCAGGCAGACCCTGACTCATCAGCCACTGTAGCTCTACATTTCCTATGCATAGAAGGAGAAAAATAAGAAAAAAATGTGAGTATCACAACCAGCTTATCCCATGGAAGAGAAAATGGAATAAATACAGTTGTTGAGAGAATAATAAGCAAGTCATTGAATTCAGCAGTGGCGGGATAACCATAAGTAATATGCTACAAGGATTCATATAAATGTTAGGAAGAACCCTGGATTCCCCCCAAGATTTGGAATACAAAGGTTGAGTTTATTTTATTTGAATTCTACAAGACAAGATGAAAACCATGATTGCTGCTAGAAAGTTCTATTACAGGTGCACAAAGAGCGTCCCGAGTCATGAGGACAGCTGGATTGAGCCAGAAAAGCCAAAATGGAAATGTCATCTCACATGAAGCAAAAAAAAAAAGACAAGAACATAGAAGAAACCATGCCAAGGCATGAAGTGAATAACCACAGAGAAATAACTAGAATGTTAGCATTAAGAAACTAGTAAAAATATGTCTTTATGAAAAAATTCAAAATATAGAAATATTCTGAAACTAATGTTACAGATATCAGCGTATTCATCTGTAAGTATTAACATATTTTTTCAGATTTGTATATATACAAAAGGGGAAAACGTCCCTGATAGAAAGGAAGATTCTCTCTCTCTCTTCCCCAGTCCTTCTGAGGGCAAGTGTGCTCATGAGTTGGTTTCCATCTTTTCAGTCCACTTTCTATACTTCCGTTACATGCACTCACTCAGCGACGCACCCTGAAGGGTTGCTGTGTGCTGGAGGAGTCTTTGGCCTAGGGGACACAATAAGAAGAGAGCTGTCAATGATCCCTGTCCATATGGGAGATTTTCCTTTATAGCATAATAATCAGTAAACATAAAAATACACCAAGTATATATTATGCTCGTGGAGATAAAAATATTAGAGATAACAGTAAGTCAGTAAAAAGGAAAAAAGAAAGTGAGAGAAATAAGCATTGCTGAGATGTTTGTCATAGCGTGACCAGATAATGCCTTACAGTTGAGTCCGGAAAGGACAGAGTTTGAACTCTGAGGATCTCTGGGGGCTTTCCAGGCAAGAGCCCTGCACTGGTTCAAGGTTGAGCAGGAAGACCATGTGATGTAGACAAGCAGGAGAGCAGAGAACCAAGGGCACACAGCGGTGGGATGGCCTTCCAGGCCCTTCCGAAAACTCTGGATTTGTTCTAAGTGAATTTGGGCACATACCATGTTCTTTTTCATTTAAAAAAAATGATTTTTGGAAACATGTTTTGAAAAGACTCTGGGAAAACAATACAGAAAACAAGGAAATCAGGTTTAGAGCTAAAAAATATCAGATGATATTTTTTCCTTAAAAAGGAGGGAAAGAACAGGTTTTTATGTAAAAATTAAGGAAGAATTAAAATCTTATCTCAGTTTCTGGAAAGTGTTGATTCCTAGAAGTATTGACAATGGAATCATTCTGTAAAATACATTCCACATGTAATAGTGGAAAAACAAATTACGGATGATGTCTGATTGATTCAAAAGCCAATTCAAACAAGTAAGTTTCAGATAAATCTTTGTAAAATTTGCTGATTGACAAGAGATTGTTATTTATCAGCCAAGGGTAATAGCAGTGTATGTGATTTTGGGTATGTTTTGAAGCCAAGAACACTTGTTGACAACTCAGATGTAGGGTGTGGAAACAAGTGAACCCCCAGCCATTGGGTCCCAGTAGTCGTGTGCTTTCAAAGAGACAGAAGAAAGGTAGAGATGTATCCTTGGTTAATTTATACACATATATGTATGTGTATATATACACACACACACAGAGATATGCATATATATAATTTTTTATTTAGCAAAAAATACATCTCTGTGTGCAGAATATCCAGGTATATAAAAGAACTAAATGTTTACTGTAAAACAAAAAATTTCAAATTACAAAATATAAATGCAAGATCTAATGTAAAAAAACTATAAAAATCATCCATAATCCCATTACCTAAATAACCACCATTTAGATTTTGATGGAGATTTTTCCAGGCTTGGGTCTACACATTTTGAAATTTTACACTGCATATATTATAATGGGATTTTTTGCATTACATTCTCACAGACTTAACAATGCTTAGCAATATGGGAACCTTCCAGTTTTGATTTTTATTATTTTCTATGACAGTTTCGAAACCTCACCAACATTTTTAATGCATTATTTTTCTAAAGCAAAATGTTTTCCAGCTTTCAAGCTGCCAACAAATAAACTATTTAAAACACAATCCATTCTAATTTAAACTCTACTTTAATGTGAAAGATTGAGCCAATTGCAGGACTGAGTTTAAACAAAGTCAGTAATGGCTTAACATCAACAGCTGGGTTGTCATCAAATCCAGTCAGATAGAGAACTGTTGAGTATGAATTAAGCATGCATTTTTTGTAGCATTTTCTTGTTTTCTCTTTGACTTTCACAAAAATTAACTAGTAAAATGGCATGTTATTACATTATTTCTTTGATTTTTTAACATATTCATTTACTTTCTAATAGCTTTCAAAGAATTCTACAAAGATTTATCTGAAACTTACTTGTTTGAATTGGCTTTTAAATCAATCAGACATCATACCTAATTTGTTTTTCCATTATTACATGAGGAATGTATTTTACAGAATGATTCCATTGTCAATACTTCTAGGAACCAACGATTTCCAGAAACTGAGATAAGATTTTAATTCTTAATTTTTACATAAAAACCTGCTCTTTCCTTCCTTTTTAAGGAAAAAAATCATCTCAGACTGTTGAAAACATTAGGGAAAAGAGTTCAAATCAGACAGTTAAAATTAGTGGCACTATTTTATGCATTTCACTGATAGGAGTTATCAGACTTATTAAAATAAATACATTCTCTCCTTTTCCATCATTAAAGTGGTTGAGTAAGCAGCCTTTGGAATCCGATGACTGAAATCCCAAATTCATCATTCACAAGCAACATGACTAGAAGTTGTTTGTTTTATACCACAGTTTAGTCTTTTTTGTGAAAAGAGAATCTTAACAGCAGTTACCTCCTGGTTAGGGAAGAGTAAGTGAGGCCGTCAGCTCACTGCTCACTGGGGGCAGAAGGGCTGGTGACTATTGATCCACCATATGGAACCTTTGCCCTTCCTCCCCAGGAAGGGAGCAGATGTGTCCTCTAGACGCAGGTTGCTAAATGCCATTCAGTGAAATGATGACCTCACCTGACAGAGCACTAAGAGAGAGAACCGAGGTGGAGACAAGACAATAATTTTAAAGACTCTTCCTTAGATTAATCCTGCAAACAGCCTGGTTTATGTCATGGCAGCATTAGAGGGGGAGGGGACATGTGGCACTTGAAAGGCCACTACCCCTCATGCCTGGCGGTGACTATCACTCCCTTGCCCTTTACGCATCACATAGCATGATCATCCAGTTCATTCAGTGTCCATAGCAGCAGACTGAGCTGGATCATAAAAGACTTGGCCTAAATTTCTGTTTCATTCCAGCTGAAGTGGTCTCACGTGCGAAGACCACCCTTACCTGAGACAAAGCCATTCTTCAGCTTTGGATATTAAGCTAATAAAGCCCAGATGTGCAACACCCCCCCCCCCAATAGCTTTACATTTTAGTTTTATCAACACTGTACATGGGACTCTATGCTTGCATCATTATTGAACAAATCAAACAATAATAATTATTATAAATATATAATTATTAAATTGCATTATTGAACAGTTGAACAAATTTCTTGAATTTTGAACAGATTCTTTCAATGATATATCTTAAGTGAGGTTTTAACACTTGAGGTGATACATGGTGACTTGGAAAAAGAGCAAACACTTTATATAAAGACTCGCTGAAAAGTCTGGCTTATGTTGCCCTTATTCTGCTTTCTTTAGGGACAAGATAAAGACAGTCAGTTTCCAATTGCCCGTGGACATGTCTTCATATTCCAAAAATGCAAGTTCTTTGAAATACTCACCAAATCAGACCACAAACCAACTAAGTACTATTGCAGAATAGACTGTGCAAGGCGGTGAAACTTACGAACAGTCCTTTCCCAAGAGATGCAAACCCCAGTGTTTTCTGCTGCACAGACCGCTGGCAAGATTCCCAGAAAGACACAAAACGCTCGGTGTCCATTCGGTGGACACGTCAATGGACTTGGCCAAGAACTGGAAGTGGTTGCTTTATGTTGTTGTTGAATGATAATGTCCACATGGGCACGACGCTATTGTAGTCTCTCCATGCAGCATGTAAGTAATTAAGTGTAATTAATTTAATTAAATTGCATGCTGTGTCCAATCTTTGTGTTATGCCATCAGGAAATGCTGCTGTTCCATTGTGTCACTTTCCCAGTGAAACTCTGACAAGTCTAGAAAAAGAGCTCTGTTTTTACATAATGCCATACAAAAAATAATGACTTTTCTGGTAAACCTTCACGGTTGTGATTTCACCAGCTCTAGCTCTTTGATCTTTTAACTTGGTGGTCCGCTCACGTATTAGTATGTGTCTTTGTCACCAGTATCAGTTGGTCGCTCACGTATTAATACGTGTTCATCTAGTCTCCGGTTTTTCACGCCACGGTGGATTTATTTGGAACTATTAGGAGCTATTTCTTTGATCGTACTCAGTGTAGAAGCTTTACACATTGTTTTGGTGAAAGTGTAAGGTGTTTTATGAGAGCTATTACAGTTTTTTTAATATCTAGTAGTTCAGGAGTTGTGTGTGTTTTATTGAATGCTTCTACCATTCATGCGGTGGCACAGAAAATGGCCGGCCCCAAGGGCTGGTAAATTGAAAGGGCACCGGCACACAAAGTGTTAATATCCTGTGTCACAGGCGTGGGGCACAAACCCCCATAGTGTACGTGGTGGGCTCAGAGCCACTGTGGGCTGGCTGATGACAAATACACTGAGTATGATTAGAAGCAGAGGGAAAAAGATTCATGGGATCATTATCCAGGAGTTGGAAATCTCAGAACTCCCTTGATTCCTGAACATCTAGTCAGTCTTCCCTTCCTGCTTTTCAGCAATCACATTCTAATACCAAGACCCTTTTAAACAAATATCTGATTTAAAAATCTTCAGAGTGTTAATATGCTTATTTTAATACAAGCCCGCTAAATTGGTTGGCGAGGTTGAGAGGTAGTCAGGAGAAGGCCAGAAATTCACATTTTAAGTAAGTCTCCCCATGTGATTTCTGCTGTACAGTTATACTTGTGATTTGTTGTTGTAATACTAAGAAGCACAGTCCAGGGCTCGCCAAAATCTGGTGCCAAGTTGAAGTGGAAGCTGTGAGACTGTCCAGTCCATCTTTAAGAAAGGATTTTAGGGGGCCTCCCTGGTGGCGCAATGGTTAAGCGCTGCGCTGTGGAGCTGTCAGCGCGGCGACGCGAGTTCGACACCCGGCCGGGGAGAATCCCACATGGCGCAGCAGACCTCTCCTGCCTCGCCCGCTGCTCCCCTCAGCAGTGTATTTCTGATCTGCCTGCTCTGCTCCCCGCTCTGTCTCTGGTGAACCCTCTCGCCGCCCCACGCCTCTGGCCTGTACCCCAGCTTGTATGTATAAATAAAAAATAAATCTTTAAAAAAAAAAAAAGAAAGGATTTTAATAGTCACAGACAGACTCCTAGAAGGGAGAAGGATGAATCAACCAATACTCTGAAGCAAAAGGTACCTAAGGGGTCAATGCTTCCTTTATTTATGATATTCATTAAAGATTAATAATATTCTCAACATTATAACAGATATGTAATAGGACAAGCTTATCATGGCAGGGAGAAGGTACAGCGAGATGTAAAAACACATTCATTTGGGAATAAAGACAAACACTGAGTAGATAATTATGCTATTAACCTCTGAGGTTACTGTCATTTTTAGTTTATGTACATTATATTATCTGCATATTAACAAAATGGAAACTCTCATGTTAATGTCAATTAAAAGAAACATTTTCCAGACAGTGATAAATTAATTAATTAATAATGACAACCACCCAAATTATTATACAAGGTCATAATTGGCAAAGTTATCATGAGAAACTATTTCTAACACCAAGTTGAACAAAGTGTGTTGACATTTCATATGTGTTTAATGAACTGAAGAGAATGAAGTTACATGAATATAGCATTGCCCAGTAAAAAAAAATGATACCATCATCTTTTAAAGTTTGAATTTAAATCATTTGTCATTGTGATTAAAGAAACAAACCCTGCCTCTGTTCTGTGATTCACTATACTATTTGGCAGCAAATCCTCTGAGTCCAGGTTTAACTATATTGAACTACAAAGATCATGAACTATATCTCAGTTCATTAGATTACATCTCAGGGATGATGTGAAATGAGGGCTTACTGGAATTTAAGGTATTCTCAACAAGTGATGAAGAGCTCCCTGTTTTCAATGCCCAGTGTCCAAGAATCAGATGAAATCATGTAGGTGATTTGTTGCATAGGACAGTAACCAAGACACTATTACTATGTTCCATTTAAAACATAGTCTCCCCTTGGGGCCTCCCTAGTGCCTCAAGGAGTTAAGTCTCAGCACTATGAAGCTATCAGCAGCCACTGCAGCAGGAGTTCGATCCCTGTCCAGGGAGCTTCCCACAGGGCACAGCAGGCGTCTCCCCTCAGCAGTGTACTTCGGTAGATCCACCTGCTCTGCTCCCAATTCTAACTCTGGTGAATCCTCTCAGCCCCTGCACTTCTGGCCTACACCCCAATTCTTGTATGCATAAATAAATAAATCTTCAAAAAAAAAAGAGACTCCCAACATATGCCTAATTTAAAATCGAGGTGTTAAACTGAAAATGAAAAATGTATACGTGAAATTTCTAGCTTTTGTTTTCTCTTGGTTAAATGAATGAATCATCAACTAATAGATGGGCAGCAAACAACTTTCCTAGTATTCAGAGATATGTCCTTTACCTTTAAGGAAGAAGAAGGAAAAAGAGGAGGAGACAACCATCTACCCCATGATGAATTCTTAATGGCCATCAACACTACCAATATTGGCACAAATTAATAACTCGTGAGTAATGAAAGCCAAAGGTTAACAATTACATCTATCTATTATCAGAATACACCAACATCTGCCAGAACTATGTGCTTTCATCAGACTTCCTGTTACAAATAAGCATATTAAAAGAAAGCTGTAAAAGATGTGCTCAGAATCAAGTGGCAGGCCTAGGTAATTTTCCTGAATAGAATCCAATTTTGTTTGCCTCCATTGCCTTGAACTACTTCTAATTCCTAAACTTTGAATTAGAATAAAATTAATCAGAAAGTTAATTGTGTACAGGGGCAAAGTAAAACATGATGGAGTTCATTTTACTCCTTGGTCAAAATTCTACTTTAGCCTCTAGAAAACAGATTTTAGGAACCTCTAAGAATCCTAACAGGCACCAAAATAAAAAGTAAAATGCCATAATACCTGCTAACTGTGGAAAACACCATCTACAGAACTTAAAGGATATGATAAATGCAATTGGAAGCGAATTTTGTGGTGACTGTAGACAACAAATCAAGTTCAGTTATATTCCTTCCTCAAGAGACTGAGTTATGCTACCTGCAACAATATTTATTTTTTAAATATTGATGCATGAGAATATTTATTCATTCAAGCTGTGTTTGAAAAAGCATGTAGTCATAGAATATTTTTTCTCACACAGGATTGAATTAAAGACTGGTAGCTTTAATTCTTATTTCGTGTCTGCCTTTACCATAAAGACACTGTTTTGTGCTACAAAACAGTCAAAATATTTCACAAATACAATCATTTGCTTGCAATTATTTTTCTAAAAGGTGAGAAAAGAAAAACTGAGTTTATTCCATCTCATACATACATACTTAATTGTCTGACATTATTAAATGTCTTGAAGAGTTGAACTTAAAGCACAATTCACCCTGAATTCAGAAAAAGATTAAACTTATTCTTGTCCAGGTTTTACTAAAACATGATTATCTCTGGCACTTTGATTTACATTCAGGAAATATCTCCTCGTTTTTCATTTCCCTTCACTAGAATTTCTTCTGCAGTCACCTCAAAATTCTTACATTTGCAATGTCTGGATCTGATGATCAATCAAAAGTCTATTCTAAATAATCATTAAAAAATTCATTTTGGCATCAGCTCAATACCATTTTATGAAGACCATCTTTGTTAAAAGCATTCCAAGAACCATAGCTTCCCTTTTCTTGAGGAAACACAATTATCTGTTGTAATTTTATTCATGGAAATTGTCCCTAATTTTTCCAGCACTAATTCCCAAGCCGTCATCATTTCTCATTCCCAGAGAGCCCAGAAATGAACCTGCACATCTGTGGACAGTTAATCTAGTACACAGGAACTGAGATTATATATTGGAGGCAAATTGTGTTGGCAAACTGGAGAGTCACATGCAAAAGAATGAAACTAGACCACCATCTCATACCTTACACAAAAGCTAACTCAAAATGGATTGAAAATATGGATATAAGACCTGAAACTATAAAACATATTGAAGGAAAAAAATAAACAAAACACCCCATGTCATTGGCTTAAAAGACATCTTTGTAAATGCAGTTCAATGACAAGAGAAACAAAAGCAAATATAAACAAATGAGATTACATCAAACTAAAAAGCTTCTGCACAACAAAAGGAACTATCACTGAAACAAGGACATGCTATTGAATGGGAAAAATATTTGCATATAATACATTTGGTAAAGGGAGGATATTCAAAATATAAAAAGAACTCATACAATTTGTCAATGACAACAAAAAAGTTAACCCAATAAAAAATAGGCAGAAGCGGTAAATTGAAGCTCCTCCAAAGATGGCCAATAGGGAACATGAAAAAATGCTCATCACTTATCATTAGGGAAAGGAAATCAAAGTCACAATGAGATACCATGAGAATGGTCCATATATAGAAAAGACCAGAACAAGAAGTGTTGGTGAGGATGTGGAGAAAAAGGAACCTTTGTACGCTGTAGAAATGTACTGGTTTAGCCCCTATGGAAAGCAGTATGGAAGTCTCAAAATATTAAAAATAGAACTACATATAACCCAGCAATTCCACTCCTATGTATCTACCAAAAGGGCATAAAAGCATTAACTTGAAGGGATATATGCCCTCCTATATACAGGCTTATTTACAAACGCTAAGATCATAACAGCCTAAGTGCCCAAGGACAGAGGAGTCAATCAGAAAAAAAATGTTGTGTGTATATAAAATAGAATACTACTCAGCTATTTAAAAAAAAAAAAATGAACCCTTGCCATTGGTGACAACATGGATGGGACTGGAGCGGATAACGCTAAGTAAAATACCTCGGGAGGAGAAAGACAACAAATAGTGTCACTTGCTTGTGGAATATAGAGAAGGAAAACAAAGATCAGACAAAACCAGATCAATAATAAACCTTGACATCTGACTGAAAAACTGGGAATACCCAAGGCGTACAGGGTAGACTAGGCGTGGGGGAAGGAAGGGCTCCAATAGAGACATGGTGGAGGATTATTTGGCACCAGTGGTGGGCATGGCATGAAAACATACGTTAGTAGGAGTTTGAACCTCTAACCCCAAAGCATATACAATGATGTTAACCAACTTTGCCTTAAGAAACATAATTGGGACTCATACTCAGTGAAATAAGCCAGAAAGAAAAAGAAAAATATCGAATGGTTTCACTTATAACAGGACTATAGGGAGGCCGGGTAGGAGAGAGACACTCAGCGGTTGGGGGGGGGGGGAGGGGAGGATAAGGGCACAAAATGGAAGAGAGGAGAATACAGGGGACCATGGAGATGGATCACAGGTGAATTGGTGGTGGGCTGCCCAAGGGGAATACAAAATGTAAAAGACATAAATAACAATAAAAAAACAACAAAAAAAATTGGCAAAAAAAATTTTAAAAAAACATAATTGGGGGTAAATGCTTTATTGTCTGCAAGTCCAACAACCCATCAATCAAGTTCTTCATGCTTTTTTCTGATATTTTTGTATTAAGACTAAGCTAATCAACTTCTGTTTAGTATGGTGAGCATAAAACTTAATTTGGGAGTTCCAGGAGTAAAGCTGCAAAACCACTAAACCATTGCATATTTTTTAAATGTAGTTGTGATTATTGCGGGGGGAAAAACCCTGTATCCTGTATCCTGGGTACAGATGTGTCAGCATTCTGGAGGTGGACTTTGGCATGCGTACTCTTAAAAGCCCCACCAATGATTCCAATGTTCAAAAAGGGTTGAGAATCACTGTTGTACATAAGACCAATATTACTTGTCATAGATATTGAATAAGGAAGTACACAGGCGTTGAAATCTGACAGCCTTGGGCTGCCCTGCCTGCACAACCTTATGATTTTAGTTTCATCACGATCCCCTATCTTTAAGCCTCAGTTTGCTTGCATGTGAAGTGGACATATACTGGCATTCTCTGGAAAATAGAGGTTTAATGAGTCAAATTATGTAAAGCACCTGCTTCAATAACTAGCACCCAGTAAGCACTCAAGAAATAGTAGTAGTGGAATTAAAAGGAAGGGGAGCAGAAGCAGAAGCAGCAGTAATAGTAGTGCTATGTACAAGACTTGGTCTTTGCCATCAAGGAAATGTTAAGCAGAGGTTCATTCCCACTCCCAGCCGACACAAGGAATTGGTGGCAGGTTAAACCTAGAAACTGAGTCTCCTCACTCATGGTCCAGTATCCTTTCCACAGCATCACACTTCCACCCTCTAGTCACTGTTTGGTGGATGCCAAGAATTTATGCTGAAGACTAAACATGACCCCCCAATTTTTCCCATAGGAAATAGGATGCTACAAACCTGCATTTTGAATATAGCACTTAGAGTTCATTTCTTGCTTGAAGACAGGAATAACTTCAGTTTCCGTTAACTGAGTCATTTCTCAGCAGTGGCAATCCGACCACAAAGGACCCCCTCTCCACAGGGATTGTCAATTACAGAGCCACTGAGCTACGATGGAAACCTTGATGAAGTTGTACCACCCTTGTGAGGACTTCCAACCAAATTTCTATGCAGACGACCTACTGCGAGGAAATCATGACATCATTCTCCTGCTCAGCAGGACCTCAGATCAAAATGGGAGGTAATTAAGTGAATAAACTAATAAATGGAATAGGTCAATGAAATCTATTTAGAGAGCAAAAAAAAAATCACTTTGAGAAAATATTAGTTACAGGCAAATAAGTACATTTTGGTCATTTCAGTAGAAAGTCTGCATTCAGAGTTTTCAAAAGAAGATTACAGGCCTTGAAGATAATGGATATTTCCACAGCTACTCACTGATAAGTACTTGTGCTGAATTACATTATGTTTGGAATCCTATGACACTCTATGCAAGATGTTTTATTAACTGTGCCTCTAAGTACTCAATAAATAAACATCTTCTCAACAAGCACTCCAGTTCTCCTCCTTACCAAACATGACAAGAACACTGACAGATGCAGAAGTCACACACTTATTCAGCACTGCACCTCAGCACCCATTCAGCGCATAGCAGTGTTTCCTTTAACTAGCCTGACTTAAGATCAATGCAAAGAATATGGGATGCACGGATTAAAAAGTATTATCCTATGATGAAAAAGTGTTCACAGGGACCATTTTCAAAAATAAACACGGAGACCATATTCCCTTCCTGACTGAATAGTAATGTGTAAGACATGATTCTTGGCACCAAAGCAGCAACTTTGTCACCATGAAGAGATTAGAATGAAAGCTAAAGTGATGTCAAGGAGAAAATTTATAAAGAAACTAGAACCTTCAATATGTCATTAAGCTACCAAATTCACCAGCCACTTACCTACACTACTTGCTACCATCACTCTGAGAGCTGGATAATCTCTGTTCATTTCCTAATGCTGTTATAACAAATTACCATAAACTTAGTGGTTTAAAACAGTAGAAATGGATTATCTAACAGTTCTGGGATCAGATATCCTAAAATCAAAGTGTCAGCAGGTCTGTGTTATTTTTAGAAGATCTAAAGAAAAATCCATCTCCTTGCTTTGCATAATTTGTAGAGGCTGCCTGCATTCCTTGGCTCATGGCCCTTGCCCCCCTGTTTCCCTTGTAAGATTTTTCTATTACCACCCAGATTATCCAGAATAATCTTCCCATCGCAACATCTTTAACTTAATCATACCTGCAAAGTCCGTTTTACCATGTAATGCAACATATTCACAGGTTCGTGGATTAGGGCATGGACATCTGGTGAGGGAGAGATTGAGGGGGGGCCATTATTCTGTCAAGCACAGACCTCAAGGAAAGGCAGTCTTCATTTGACTATGACAGAGACCGAGAGGTTTAACATTGTTCTTGGATAAAACTATAAGTGTATATTTTTGTCTTTTTCACATAAGTGAAAATTAGTTCTGATCATCTTGTACAATTAGATTCTGAAAGTTTTGCAAAACCAGTGGATACTTTTGTATCCATTACTTTCCAGACTAAAGCATGTGGTTTTTACTGTCTAAAAGGTAGGAATCACCTTGGATTGCTCCAGTGTATAAATGACAACACCCATTTCTGATACCTATGTATTCAGTTAGTGTTATCTTAGAAAGGAAGTAGAATGAGTAAAGATTCACTCAGTGATAGTCAACCCTATCTGCCACAGAATAATGTTTAAAGCTTTAGAAAACATTGTCCTGGGAGGTTCGTGGAAACAAGCTGAGGTGGGTCTTGGAAACCAGGGCGTACCCAGAGGTAAACCGGTGATGACCTGAGTCCCAAGAGTGACCCTCCCTGCCTCCCCTCACCAGTGAAAACAGCCCCAGTTCCCCTGCGGATCAAGCTGGATTAACCCCCGCTCTGTAGAGACCCTTCTCAGCTCCTGCTTCTGGCGACAAGGGGCAAGAGCTGGGTAAAAGCAGTGACTGGCGCCCACTAGAACCTTTGTGTTGCCTAGAAAGCAAGCACCCACTTTGGGAGTCAGGCTTCTAGTCAGTAAATGGGGCTTCCCGTGTGCTACATTAGCTAAAGTATAATAACACCTCAAAAACACGGAGCATCTCGCCCACAGACAGAGCGACCTGGCAGTCTTCCAGAGGAAAGATTCCTCTGCAGCCTGACACCACAGCCTGCTGGACCTGTCCTTGCAGTGGTCAGAGCTCTAAGTTATCTGAGAAACGGATGGCTTTTTATGGCTCTCACTTAAGCATCTGTGATGCTGATAAGAGGATTCATTCTCACACTATTGATTTTTTTAAAGATTTATTTATTTATACGTACAAGTTGGGGTACAAGCCAGAGGTGTGGGGCGGCGAGAGGTTTCACCAGAGACAGAGTGGGGAGCAGAACAGGCAGATCAGAAACACACTGCTGAGGGGAGCAGCAGGCGAGGCAGGAGCGGTCTGCCGCGCCATGTGGGAATCTCCCTGGCCAGGTGTCGAACTCGCGCGCTGCTGACAGCTCCACAGCGCAGCGCTCAACCGCTGCGCCACCAGGGAGGGCCTACACTATTGATTTTTTTAACCCAGTTTCATATATTTCTATTATTGTCATCTCCCCTCCTCAGATCAATTCATATTTATTCAGTGGAAGGCAGTAAAATGAATGGGATTCCAGATCGTGGCGATCCCTCACCCAGATGGACCTCACAATTCTCCACTGTAGAAGAGGGAACAGAACTGAGAAATGTGAGGCTCACCACCCCTGACATCCTACTGTTACAGGGCAGGAGAGGGACACCCCAAAACTATCAAACCTGCCCACTCGAAATAGGGTCTGCCATCTGCCACATCAATACAAAACATACAAGACCTTTAGTGAAAAGAAACTTTAATACAATTAGAAAAGACAGAGAAGACAGTATAGTCTCTAAATCAAGCACCCAATGTTATCCAACTCCTCATGGGTAAAAGGCCACTCAAATGGGACTGGCCCAAAGCGAGGCCCAAAAGCCTGCCACAAGTCTAAAGCACCTTTTGGCAGGAACCCATAGAAAAGGGCCAGACAATTCTTCAAGGAACTAAAACACCTTTCCGTAGGGACCTATACAAAAGGGTCAGAAACAGCCAGACAATTCTGGGAGTTAAAGAACAAAATCAAAACCAATATCAATGTTGCCATAGTCAACCTCCCCACGGGTCTCTCACCCACATCTGTTTCAATCAGTCCAGGCCAGTGCAGCTTCTTTACATGTTCCTCTGTTTCATGTGCCTCTTCTGGCCTCCATCCTGCTTCCTTACTTCTTCTGTCTCCTCTGTGTGTTTTGTCTTGTTCTCCCTCTTCTTCTCCAGCTTTTTATCCCCTGCTCAGCTCCACCGTCCCTTGGGTGGGGCAGGGAACCTGGAACACACCCTTTTCTTGGGACCACCCTGTTGTTACACTATGAGGCTGTGACCACAGCCACAGCGTATCTGTTCCAGGTAGCGGAAACGAACAAAAATGGAGCCCTCTGCTGTGACCCTAACAAAAAACCATAATGAGCTTATGTGAAATTTGATTACAAACCTAAAGAAATTCCAGGAGTAGGTCAATGAGCTCTCTCTGTTTCTTCTTGTTTCTGTTAATTGGGTACGTTTTATCCTTGGAGATTTCTTGCAGATATCAGTGGAATTGCACGTCTGTGTTCTGTGTATATAGTAAATAGTCACTCACAGTAACTATGTCTTATAAAGGCACCGTGAACACTGAATTAACCAATCCTGAATGCCTGCCCTTGGTCCGAGGGAAAATGCAGGGTTAGGTTCCTGCAGCCTCTTTCACAGAATTTTCATGAACCGATCCATGCATATGCTTGTTTATATGTGTTTTTATTTAAAGACACCATATTTAACCAATACTGTGTTTCAGGAAGACTGAGTTCAGAGTCAACAGCACTATACTTCATGCAGGGAGGGGTTTATCTAACCCTTTTGTTTTCTCCAGAAGAGATTTGTGGCACTGATGAGCGCAGGGATCTTCAACACTATCTGGGGATCATTTAAACATTTAAACAAAAAGCACAAAACTGTGAATATCACAGTGCTAGCAGACCGAGGGAAGGACACTTGTTTGCAGCGTGAGGGCTGAAAGAAGCAGCAGCGTGCAGGTGTGGTCCAGGCTGCAGGCCCCTGGGGCCTGAAATTTTGGGCTGCTCTACACTTGTCCTCAAATGACCATGAAAGCACCCTGGATATCAATTTCAGCATTATAAACAACTTTTAGCAAGAAGGTGAATTCACAGAGCCTGCAGCTATTAAAATAAAAAATGAGAATCTTGCAACATGGGTGGGCTATAGGGCATTGCACTGAATGCAATAAGTCAGACAAAAACAATGATTTCATGCAACTGTGGAAGACAAAGAAATAAAGCAAAGGAACAAACAAAACAAAATAATAAAAATCTCTTGGATTATAAGAACAAAACAGTGGTTCCTGGAGGAGACAGGGACAGACAAGTGGAATGAAGGTTATCGAGTGCATGGTAATAGACCTAAACTAAACATTGGGTGGGGGACACACAGATGTTGAATTATAATGCTGTACACCTGGAACCTACAGAATGTTTTAAACCATTGATACTTAAATTAAAAAATAATTAATTAAAAAAATACAGAGCCTGTAAAGAATGACGATTGAATGAATGAAACAGAAGATAAGAACAATGATGGAAGATGGGGGCTAGAGTACATATAAACTTGAAGATTTTTGAAAAATAGCTGCAGCAAGATCACCAGGCACCTGTCTCTTTGGTGTCTGCAGAAACTGGTGTTTATTGTGTTTTCTGTCCACTTCCCTGCACCATCAAACCAGGGGTCCCCGCACCCAGTTTATTCCATGTTGAATAATAATATGGCAGCATCCCATTCACAAAGCTTTCCATCTTTCTTCTTCTGTTTTGTTTTTTTGTCCTTCTTACATCTCTCATCCGGTATCTTTTCAACTAGTAGTTAACACAGTATTAATTAATGCTGCTTGGTTTCCTAATGTCAACCTTTGATTTTGACAAGTGCCCTGGGCAGAGGTCAGTATGTACCTGAAATGGCAGGTGGAATCTGAAGTACAGAGGGCCAGCCTCGGCCTCACCTAGCTCTGCGCTCACCTCCAAGCTGCCTGGTACAGAGCCCTGTGTGATAGGAAGCCACAAACACGTGCCTCTCACCAATAACCATGAGCCCAGCACAGGAAGTTTTTATTTCCCTCCAGAGAGAGTTTATGCTGCTGGTTCACGTCTTTGCAAAATTGTTCTGCTCTACTACAACCCCTGGGAGAAGAGCTGGCATTTTTTACTGGCGTTCAGTATATACCCATGGACAGCCCAGAAATTGTTCCCTCATCTATGTCCACGAGAAATAAATGATTATGTCCATTAAAAGCCTACACACTGTTCAGAAAGTGTTGTTATTACTAGTCAAAAACTAGAAACAACAAAAAAAGGGTAAAAGATTCATCATGATGTACCCACACAACAATACTACACAGCAATAAAAATGAGTGGCAATGTTAAACTATCAAAAATGTTATGTTAAAACAAAGAAGCCAGACACAAAAGGGCACATTGTAGGAGTCCATTTATAAGATCAGGAACAGGCAAAATGCATTTATGAAGATAGAAGTCAGAGTAGTGGGTACCTCTGATTTCGATTGGGAAACAGAATAAGAGAACTTTCTAGAGTGGTGAGAATATTCCATACCATATTCTGGAGAGTGGCCAATCAGATTTATATATGTGTAAAAATTCATTTAGCTGTCATATTAGTTTCCTATTGCTTCCATAACAAGTCATGACAAAAATAATGGTTTAGAGTCTCCCTGGTGGCACAAGGGGTTAAGTCTCAGCACTATGAAGCTAACGGCAGCCACTGCTGCACAAGTTCGATCCCCGGCCAGGGAGCTTCCCACATGGCGCAGCAGACCTCTCCTGACTGGCCCGCTGCTCCCCTCGGCGGTAATTTCAGTGGATCCGCCTGTTCTGCTCCCCACTCTGTCTCTGGGGAATCCTCTCACAGATACCCCCACACTCCTGGCCTATTCCCCAGCTCCTGTGTGCATAAATAAATCGTTTTTAAAAATGGCTTAAAAGAACACAGTTTTTTTCAGTTTTCTACACGAGTCATCCAATTCAGGTCTCAAGGGGCGAAAATCAGCTTTTGGCAGTGCTGTGCTCCTTCTCAAGCGTTCCGGGGAGAATATGTCTTCCTCTCTATTCTTGCTTCTAGGTCCAGCACAAGTTCCTTGACTCAGGGTCTCCTTCTCCATCTTCAAAGCTGGTAATGGGAGTAGGCTGAGTCCTTCCCCACAGCTTCCCTCTGGCCTCCCATTCTGCTTCCCCTGCACTTCTTTTTTTAATGTATTCAATCTGCTGTCATTATTTTTTTTATTAAATTTATTCATTTTCTTACATCATTGTTCATTTTTGTCAAGTATTTGATCTCTCCCCTCAGGTGTCGTCCCTGTAGTTCCCACATCACCACCGCACCTGTGACCCTCCCCATGGTCCCATGCTCTTCCCATCCCTGTTTTAACCCCTCTCCTCCCCATCCCCTGCTTTATGCCTCAGATCTATTTGATCCTTTGTTCCCCGATCCTTTGTTCAGTTTCTCTATATATTCCAGGTGTAAGTGAAACCCCCCAAAATTTATCTTTTTCCTTCTGACTCCTTTGCTTAGCATAACCCTTCCCATCCCCATCCAGGTTGCCCCAAATGCCTTGAGTTTAGGAAACCTGCACTCCTATGTTTATAGTAGCATTATTTACAATAACAGATATGGAAAAAGCCCAATGTCCCAAAACAGGTGAATGCATCAAGAAGATGTGGTATGTATACATGGTGGAATACTACTCGGCCATCAAAAAAGACAAACCTCTTTACTTTTAAGAACTCTGTGATTTCTTTTTGCCCACACAGATAATCCAAAAAAAAGTCTCCATCTCAAGTACCTTCATTCAAGCACTTCTGCTAAGTCTCTCTTGTCATGTGAGGTGACATTTTCAGTTTGTAATGATGAGGGTATGAAAACATCTTTGGCATTCCATTATCCTACCATAGTAAGTAAGATGTGTGCATTTACATGTACATAAATTATACTTCAATGAAAAAATTAAGTTTACCAAGGACAGCAAATAAATATTGGGCAGAAGTCTTGATGAGAAACCTGAGTTTTGAAACAAATTATTAAGATTTATGTCAGAAGCCAGCAAATCCAAACTGCTAAAATTTCATTTATAGCTCACTAGTCAGTCTAACATAAATATTCAGTACAATAATCAGTACAAATGCCCAAACTTATGTTTTGATTTTACTGAAGGACAGATGAAAATCCGCCTTAAGTATAACATAGATAACATAATGTATAAAAGCATTAAGAAGTGTAAGCGGCAATTCATCTTGTTTGTCCCAAGTCCCAGATAGTATCTCACCCAAGAGACTACTCGCTGTTATTTGATGATCTAGACCATTTTCTTTGCAGCTAACTTTGACTTTTAATAGAATAAACAAGCCAAGAGATAAATCATTTTCCCACTCATGAAGGTTTTAAGTTTGAGCTTCCTAAATTCACTGAAAAGTTTGTGAAACTGAATGTTCTACAATACATAAACACTAGTCATAGAATAATAACAATATATGCAAAAGGATGGTATCAGCCTTATTTTTATAGGTATTTTAGCTGCTGCTTTGTACACATTCAAGTGTATTCAAAACAGAACCTGCTATTTAGATGAACTGTATTTTGCCTAACAAGAAAATAAATATTTTGCCAGTGATCTCAGTTATATTTGCACTATTTTGCCAATATTTATGATGACATTTACTTGAGGGAGAAGAACTCAGTGAATTAAGCTAGGAAAATAACATTAACTGAAAAGCCAAACCTCTGGCCCTATGCCAACCTAATCCTGCTTACCTGTGCACCTGCTGCCCTGCTAGGGACCTAGACCATCTGGATTCTAGCATGCCCCTAAGCCTGGATAGCATGCCAAATATATTCCACCAGAAGCAGTCTTGCTTTCCACTGCTTATAAACAATACTAACCCTGAACATTGGATTTTTCTAGGTAAGGAGAATATCCGTGTGTACGATTGGGCAGGTGATGGCTCACCATGTCTGAGTAGAAAAATGCCTTCTGGTTTCAGTAGTTTGAGAAGGAAGAGACTTCCACGGACATGGAGTTTAGCCCCAATATAAAAATCCAGGCAAAATGTGGGTAAGCAATCACTGGGTCAAGACAAGTCACTCCCCCAAGGTCACTGCCACTAAGTGATGGAGACAGTTTGAACCTAGGCAGCATGACTCTTGGGGGATTAATACGCCTCATACCATCGTTGCATTATTCTGTGGCCTCCCATGCACAGAAGTCATGGTCACGTGAGCATGGACCTCAAATAGGGGCTTCCACTCTCCATGCACGGGCTGGGCAGAGAAAAGGGACACCGTGTTCCCTGGAGTTGGTGCTACCCTGAGATGCCTTTGAGGGTCCAGCTGGAGAATGACTGCAGCTAACAGGACCCCAAGGAGTTGCCCATGGCCCCCGATGTCCAGGACACACTTCAGTAAACCAGCCAGCGAAGCAGCTCAAAGGCCTCTCGGATTCTCTGGGGTGATCCAGCAAATAAAAATAAAATCCACTATGAAACACACTTGCTTTCCCCAATGTAAGCCCACTCAGAACAATATCCTAGATGTTGAGCACACCAGGTGAGCCAACACCTTTTGTCCCAGACAGCCTTCAACAAGGATGGAAAAAGAGAATCTAGAGGATCCAGCTCTTGGGCCTCCCTGGTGGCACAACAGGTTAAACACAGCACTGTGAAGCTATCCAGAGCCACTGCAGCACGAGTTCAATCCCCAGCCAGGGAGCTTTCCACATGGCGTAACAGACCTCTCCTGCTCCCCCCCCCCCGCTGCTCCCCTCAGCAGTGTACTTCGGTCAATCTGCCTGTTCTGCTCCCCACTTTGTCTCTGGTGAATCTTCTCGCCACTCCACACTTCTGGCCTACACCCCAGCTTGTATGGATATATAAATAAATCTTAAAAAAAATAACAAAGCGTCCACCCCCTGCAATCCCTCTCGTTTCCCTACCTGAGGGGCCATGTCCATGAGTTACAGGTACCAAGATTACTCAAGCCTGATCTTCAAAGCATGGCTTTCAAGATATCAAGGCCATCTTGATATGACTCTCCAGTACAGAGTGATTTGACTCTACAGGAGCCTACTGAGCGCGTGCCACCCACGGTGGTAACCTTCCCAGAAAGTCATTCATTTCTTCAGGAAGTTCTCATCGGACGCCCGCTCTGGGTGAAGTGCTGTGCCCGTGTGGGGTCCCTGACACGCTGGCCCCTTATGGCCTGGCCCTTATATCCGTTGAAGAAGTAGACAGATTTGACAACCAAGCAAGCAAGCAAAACCAAAAATGCATCAATGTTTACTGTAATAAACATTGAGAAGATCCACTGAGTATCAAAGAAAAATTTGGTAGAGTTTTTAGGAGGCTGAAGATGAGATGGAGCCAGTTTTTGAAGAAATGGGAAAAGTGCATCCAGAAAGAGAGATAAATGATTTATATTCCTGTTGTGGGTTTCATCCCACCCTCCCCCCAACAAACCCACAGTGACCATTTTCCCACTACCAGTGCCCCTTGCCCTTTTACAAAAGGATAATAAATAATATGTAAAATAACCCCTGAATATGATGCTAGTGCCCCTTTCTACAACCTCAGACCCTACCCTGCCTATCCACATCTTGAATTCATGAGGAAGACAGTACCAGACAGGACAAAAAACTGAACCTTGCCCAACCCAGGCTCAGAGTGCCCTAGTTAAATGTGCCTCCAGTCATTTAAGCAGACTCGGTTTCTAGAAACTACGGTATTGAATAATAAAGTCCCTTTCATCCGCCATGCAGCTTGTGATTGACAATTACAAGTGTGTAGCACCCCTTAATCTTTTCCATTGCAAAGTGTAAAACATGCTATATAGTGTCTAGTACGTATTACTGACTTTTAAGAGTTTACCCTGTTGTTTTTCAAAATGGATAAAATAGGTGCTCCAGATGGTCCCTCACCCCCAAACATCCCTACCAAGCAATCGATTTTTCCATAAATTGCCTATCATAGTTTGTCCTAACGAATGCGCTGACTGCCCATTTCCCCACATTATTAATTACACCTGACATTTTCCCCCAGTTCCGTGTACGCATGGTCAAGATGTCTCCTCGAGATATTCCATTTCCATCATTTTCCTTTCTCTGACTGCACCACCTGTCACTGGCAGACTCCAGAGAAGTGTCTTCCAAGCCCAGGACTCTGGTACACAGCGCAGCACCGGGGTTTCTCCTCAACATTTGGAGGTAATTTCCACTAAGTTGTTGTAATATCCACTGAATGACCCTAGTGCTTCAAAACAGGGCAGACATTTGTCCTAAAAAAAAAAAAAAAAAGGTAAATTTTATTAATTCAACTTATATTAAGTCAAAACCAGGCAAAACTCAGCTATAGCGTTAAAAGTCAGGAGAGGATTACCTCTTGGGAGGAGGTGGGGTAATGTGGGGGCCGGGAATGAGATGGGCTTCTGGGCACAAATAAGCTTTCATTGGTTCACCGCAGGGGTGTTCTCAGGCGTCTCCGCTTCGTATCTCCACTTTGACAAGTCACCAAGCCACACATTTAGGGTTTTTATATTTTCTTCTATGTATGTTCTATTTTTTAACTTAATGAAAATGTCAAAACTGCCCCAGGTACCTCATTAGTATCACAACCCAGGTAGATATTTGGTGGGCAAGGGTGCAGTCTGTAGAGCTAGGTGCCTTGATGCTAACTCCGGTTCCCCTGCCTTATTGCTGCGTTCAAGGCATTCCTTGTGTGTAAAATCCTAATTATTATAATACAGTTGACCTCAAAGAAACAGCCAGTTATTTCACCAGGAAAATGGGTCTATTTGGAAACAATGATAAGCATTGTCAACCACTTCCCAGAACAAAAGGGAGAAATGTCCTTTTAGAAATTCAAGAGGTTTTGTTATCAACTGGGAGTCCAGGGAAGGAGACTGAGAGTTGTAGTGGCTTCTTTCATTGGCTGAGCTGTTACTAGGAAGGAGGAGAGGCACCTCTCATTGGCTGAGCTGTTACTAGGAAGGAGGAGAGGACTCTCTCTTTGGCTGAACTGTAACTGGAAAGGCGGAGCCTCTTCCTAGGTTGGGGCTGCGGAGCAACATGGCCGCCTGTTAGTGTGCAGGCAGGGCTGTCACGATTGAGTTTTGTAATGGCACTAAGTCCTCGAGTTTATGCACTCTCTTCTAGCCTCCAGAGTTCAATTAAATGAAGTTTCTGTTAATTAATTTCCAAATTACCTACTTGAGAGGGTTGTTCTGAGGATTAGATCTATATGTAGAGCCCTTAAACAATGCCAGCGTCTTGAGGACAGTATTCAATTATTTCTTCAAAGATGACTACTGGAGCAGCACCAGACTTTAAGAACACAATCTTAGGCACGAGGTGGAAGCCTGAGATACCCATTAGGCACTGGGTCCACATTCAATGGCACGTTCAGTGGCAGAGGGGGGATTTGAACTCTGACTCCAGAATCAGCACGTTTGATTCCCACACCAACAACTGCTAATTTTTTCCTGCCCCATCATCTTCACACAGGCTCTAACTTCTACTGGGAACCTTTCCTCTCCTCATTCTACAGCTCATTTATTCTTACCCTTTAGATTTTAGTTTAAATGCCATTCAGCCAGTCAAGTACTACCTAACTACCCTATACAAAGTATGCACCGCTCACTATTATTCTTAGTCCTTTCTTTGGTTACTTTCTAACATTTATGCTAATGTGTAAGACTTGATCCCTTTACTTACTTTTCTTTGCCTTCACCATTAGCCCCCTGAAGGCAGATATTGTTTTGTTCTCCATCATTTCCCTGATTCCTGGGACATGTTCACATTCACCAAATACATGGATAGAGGAAGAATGCATGATTTCCACACTGGGAGACTGTTACTATCCAACAAGAGGGGGGATTATCCCTGTTAATTAACCCACTTTTAAAAAATATACTTTTGGCCATTAATAGAAAAATTTCTATTATGTTGTGAGTAAATGTTTTCATTATTATTTTATTTTTTAAAAGATTTATTTTATTTATTTATGCATATAAGAATTAGGGTGTAGGCCAGAGGTGGGGGGGGCAGTGAGAGGATTCACCAGAGACAGAGTGGGGAGAAGAACAGGCGGAGCTACTGAAATACACTACTGAGGAGAGCAGCGGGGTTGACAAGAGAGGTCTGCTGCGCCAAATGTGGGTCAGCTCCCTGGCTGGAATCAAACTCAGTCCACAGGGTGACAGCGCTGAGACTTAACCCCTACACATCAGGGAAGCTCCATTATTATTTTAAATCAATTTCTTAATCTTTACAAACATGCATTCATGCAGAAACACTCAAAAAAAAAAAAAAAAAAACCAAAGTTCCAGGTCCTTATGAAACTTCCATCCTGATGAAGAGTCAGACAATGACATCAGACAAAAAAGTATAAAGAACATTCGAAGATGGTAAGTAGGTAGCATAGACTGTGACAGTGGTGACACGGGAGGATCCCCACCCACTGGTGTTGATGCCTTTGCATGGTAAGTTCCTTCCACATCATCTCAAGCCTTGGTCACGGGACTTGCTTTGGACAGTGTGAAATGAACAAGGAATGCCGGCAACCATTGCTTGCACACTAAGACTTGACATCTTTAAATCTACTTGTTGGAAGCCATCCACCACGCTGTCGAGAAGCTTGAGCTTTACTTACCAAATCAGGAGACACCACATAGATAGGCACCCTGGAGAGGAAGAGGACATCTTGGATATTGAAACTTTAGTCACAGTCCCACCTGAGTTCAACTGCAATCATACCCCAGAAGCAGGCCAGTTCCAACCTCTGACCATACAAAGTCTGACTGGGCTACTAGTCTGCTGAATGAAAGTTAATTCTGTACATCTAGTGGGACTCTCAGACCCTAGGTTTGAGGGGAGGCAAATTGCAAATAGCCGGATGATCAGTGAAAAAATAATGAGATTATGGTAGCACTGGGGCTGAAACTTATTAATGAACAGCACAGGAACTGGCAGTGGTTTTTGGGAAACTAAATATAAATCCCAGAAAACTGCCTCACTTAAAGTGAGGATACTAATCCCTTGATTAACAAGAACTTTCTGATAAAGTAGCTTTTACCACTAATGCTGTTTATAATGATCTCTTTACAAAATGATTTTTTAAGAAACAGTTTTGGCTGTGACAAGTCTCTCCTACTTTAATAAGTGAACTCTTCATTACTTAAAAGAAAAAAAAAACACAGACTCTGGAAAATAATACCATGTTTATTTTTGTGAGTAAACCTTAATCCCTTCCTTTAGAAAGTGAAGACTAACAACAGCTGTCTGCCACAATGTTCCTTTCAAAAGCATAACACTAGTTGCTTGAGCTCTGCCAGATAATATTTGTTTTGCCTTCAAGCCAGACAAGCTCTACACAGGTTCACAAGCTCAATGCACTGGCTATTTACAAGGTACCCTCTTAGAACAATCCTCTGCAATGTTATTAATCCCAAACCAGAACAAGCCATCTGACTTCTCTGATTATTGATTTCTTAAATGTCAAGTAGAAATGGGAAAATATTGACAATAATCACCAATAGGTTACTTGGAATTCAAACTTCTTGAGAAAACAACTAGATAATTTCTCTAAATGAATTCAGTCTTACATGGAATTAATCCAAAAATATGAAGAAAGGAGGATATTTGAGAAAAACACTGTGAATCTAGTGCTTTTACCTAAAAGGAATATGATCCTATTAAGTATTTCTGAAATGCTATAGAATCACTTGGAAAGTACATTAAAATGCAGGTTCCTGGTCTCCCCAAGAATCTAATCTAATTCAGTAGATGTTGGGTGGAGCCCGAAAATGTGCATTTCTGTCTGTCTTTCAGGTGGTGCTGTTTCTGATCTATGGACCACACTTCACGTGAAACTTTTCTAATCTACACCAAGAGTGAAAAGAATCTGTGCATGAAAATAAACATGTTATCATGCACCTTTGCTCGAAGATGATATACAGGCTTCTGCAGCATTTCTCTCCAGTACAATAACCTGTGGATCCTCTTTAATCAATGAATGAGGCTAGTTGTTGCTAAAAGTAAATTCTACTGAACTGAGATTTGGATATTTTGTTGTCATTCCAAGTAATCCTTTCACACAATTCTAGCAACAGCCTTTGGTACTAAAACACCAAATCACCAAAAAAATAATGGCCACTCACATACTGCCACTGTGGTAGATTGTCCTTGGCAGCACAACTTCTCCAATCCAGAATCAGACTCTGGTTTTCAACCTGGTGTCATGACTTACTTTGACCAATGGAATACCCTGAAAGTGATATACTGTACTTCCCTACCCCTTGCCTCAAAAAGACCTTGCAGGTTCCACATACAACTTCTTGGATAACTGTCCTGAAATTGCCTTTCAAGAAAGCTGATAGTAGATGATAAGAGGCCATGGAAGAGAAGAGGGCACCTCAGCCAATAGGAACACCACTGGCCAGATGTGCAAACGCGGTGGTTGTGACCTTGAGCCCAGCTGACCTCCAGCTGGATGCAGTGGCGTGAATGCACCCAGGAAAAACCAGCAGGGGACCTGCCCAGTCAACGCTGAGAAGTGAGACAAATCATTGTCCTTCAGCCACTAAGTTTTGGGATGTTCTGTTAAGCAAGAATAAGGAATTTATTCAGTCATCCTGCATGTTTCAGGCATCCTGGGTAAGGAAGCACCTGAGTGTCTATGGCTAGGACAAAAAAAAAGAATGTAACAGCGCCCCAAAGCCAGCAGTGCCTGCGGCAACACGGCAGGTACACATGGTGAGTAGCGGGAAATGCATCAGCCCGTTGTCATTCATCTCTACTCACAGAGAACATGAGTTCATCTTCTAAAAAAAAAATCTTTAATTATTATATGTCTGAAGTAGTAAATGACTAACACAGTCATGCAAATGACCCTCCACTTTTCCAGGTTTTCTTAAGCTTAGACACAATGTGCAAGCTTGCTTAGAAGCACAGGACGTGATGGCATGACCAGAGAACAGGAATTCTCCGTGACACGGCAGACAGGGCACTGGTAGTGGTGAAAAGAAAGCAAATCCTGAGCCTCCCTCGTGTGCAGGGGTTAAGTC
Organism: Scalopus aquaticus; assembly: GCA_004024925.1. Lineage (NCBI taxonomy): Eukaryota > Metazoa > Chordata > Mammalia > Eulipotyphla > Talpidae > Scalopus > Scalopus aquaticus. The sequence continues at coordinate 50,620 of PVIJ01001451.1, read as the reverse complement.
TCAGCGCTATGAGGCTATCCCAGCCACTGCAGCCTGAGTGATCCCCAGCCAGGGAGCTGACCCACAGGGCGCAGCAGCCCTCTCCTGTCTCCCCGCTGCTCCCCTCAGCAGTGTATTTCAGTAGATCTGCCTGTTCTGCTCCCCACTCTGTCTCTGGAGGATCCTCTCATCCTCTGCACCTCTGGCCTGCACCCCAGTTCTTGTGAGCATAAATAAATAAGTATCTTTTTTAAAAAGAAAGCAAGCAAATCTTTCCATAGTATTACCACTAATAACATTTACTCTTTCAAGAGAAACAGGCAGATTTGCACTGAAGTGATAATGTTCTCATAATCCTTCAATCAGATGACAGACTATTGATACTTCATAATACTACCTTGCCTTTCTAAAGCATTTTATAATTTTCTAACTTTCATTTTCAATAGATTTGACTTGAATGTGAGAAGTAAGAGGAAGCATTTTGTGTCCTTTTAAAAATGTATTAGTGTTTACCATGGAGATGGATCACGGGTGAATTGGTGGTGGGCTGCCCAAGGGGAATACAAAATGTAAAAGACATAAATAACAATAAAAAAAAGTTAAAAAAAAATGTATTAGTGTTTTATTTCTTATATATTCATTAAAATGTAATGTCTTTCCCATTTTTCTTCTTTTTAAAAATTCTTATTGACATTACTTTGCATTAAAATATTATACAAGTTTTGCTGGTGATCATTTCAAATTAATGTAGGTACATTAAGTTCACTCCTGAAAAATTCAATTCTATACTTCACCACACACACTTTCAATTTTTTTAAAAGCTGAGTTTTAAGTCCAGATAAAAATACTAAAAGCAAAACATTAGAAAAGACTTAGTACTTTGGGGCCTAAGTAATTTAATTAAAAGTAGCATGATTACCCAACAACTAATTGATAAAAAAAAATCAATTAGTACTTATCAAGTAGTACTTAAGTCACCCAAATTCGACAGGTTATAGTGAGGAGGTTGAAGGGCTCAGTAGCAAAGTAAGTATTAAGGCTATTCATTTAGGATTCAGTTTCTTGCTGTATTTCCCCCAGTTTCATCCTCAATGGATTTGGGATAAGACATAAAACCTGCACTTTTAACAAGCCTTTCAAGTGATTCTTATGCAAGTATTCCTTGGATATGTTTTTGGAAAACCCTGGATGAGTTTAAAAACACAGTTTTGGAGGGACCTGAATCCAGCCCCAGCACTACCCCTCCCTGGCTGTTTGCCTTTGGGCCAGTTTATGTCCCTGGATCTTCATCTGTGAAAGGGGACTATAATAGCACCATCTCTGTTCCATAGCTGCTGTAATGCAGTACCAGAACTAGGTGTCTTAGACAACAGAAGTATATTAATTCTGAAGGCTACAAATCCAAGGTCAAGGTGTTATCTATGTTTCTTCCCTCTGAAGAAACATGGGGAGAACTGTCCCAGGCCACCCTCCAAGCATCTTGGCTTTGCTGGCTGCTGCTGCTTCTCTTGGGTTCTTCTCTGCCTTCAACCTTGCACAGTGCTCTCCCATTTGAGTATCTATTTCCCAATTCCTCCTCCTAAAAGGACATCAGTCATTTGGTTAGGGCCCATCCTACTCTATGGCCCCATCTTAACTCCTTACATCTTCAATGACCCTTTTTCCAATAAGGTCATATTCCAATAAGGGTGAGGACTTCCACATATGAATTTTTGAGTGACACAATCCAATCCATAACAAGCATTCACCTCTCAAATTTGTATTGAGACTTTTAGGAGATAAATACGTGCATTGTATTTAACACAGTGTCTGCCACTTATAAACTCTAATAAGTGATAGTTAGTTGTTAACTTGTTTATATAATATTTGGGAGTACTGTGTCTCCCTTTCTACCTCTACTATAGATTGTAACACATAAGTATTTAAACAAGAGCATTGGCCCTTTCGAAATGTTTGCATATACTAAAAGATAAATAATGTGGAGTGTTTCCTATATTTTACAAAACATAAGAAAATACAATGATTATGCAAATCCTACCAATGAACCCAGGATCTTAAAGTTTTTTTGAAACACAGAAACTGGCTTAGTAATTTCCTCTGCTTTAAGACAACTTATTTTTTTCATGCTACTTTTAATTATATTACTTAGGCACCAAAGTACTAAGTCTTTTCTAATGTTTTGCCTTTAGTATAAGAGTTTTCTGATTGTTTCAAGGTTTTGTTTACTTACTTATACTTCAAGTAATAGAATTGTTGAGTCCCTTAGAAATTAAAGTCATTTAAAGAGCTGATTGTCTAACATCTTAATTAAATTCTCCCATGTCCTCCAATAATGTGGCACTCCTCAGAAAATAATACCCACTGTTAAAAAGTAAATAGATTTGGGTAAAAGCAATTCTGAGAGTAACACTGTCAATTCTCATTATCTCTCAGCAAATGATCTACTTTTCAGATTATCTGCTGAAGTCTTAACTCTTATCAAAAAATGTAAAGCATTTTACATTGCTTTGCAATTAATTCTCAATTTGACATATTGAAATATGGCATGTCTTGGCTGGTATGGTAGGGGTCAGTAAATATGTATTGCATACTAGTTTCCTATGAAGTTATAGAAATATCTTGCTGGGGTCATTAGCATATGGTCAGAGCCTTCTACAAGACTCGAATGGTGTTTATAAAGGCCTTCAAAATTATATTAAATATCTGGTAGAAAATAAGGAAAACTGGATATGTGTTGCACTTTAATAACCTCTCCCTACATAGCGTCTTAGTCAAAGACCATTTCATTTATAATCATACCTTTGTAAAATCCTTTATCATTTTCAAGTTTATTCAAAGGATTGAATGTGATCCTGTGAAATAAGACAAGGTACATTTTATTGTCTTCTCTTTTCAAACACAGACCCTAACGCTCATTAGATTGTGCAGTCTTGAGGAAGACACCCATTGTTTTAGCCTGACCCATATCCATGCCCCCTCCCGCACCCCCAAAAGTCAGGACCTGGTCTTCTCTCAGGGAACCAACCCTTTCCCAGCTCTTTCCCACATGATTATATCAAATGTTCTCAGTCACCACCAACCTCCTGGTTCTAAAGTGATTCAAATTAGCCAACAGGAGGATTCCATTTTCCAGGCCACACTTACTGATGCAAGGATGGACTCATGACCCAAGATGTTCCCAAGAGAATTGGTTCTAGTCCTTTTATTGGAACTGTTTGGAAAATGAACTATTTTTCAGAAGGTGCTAAGTTGACGTGACGGCATCTTTATCACAAGGGAGAAACTGTCCAAGTAAAGGCAGAACCAGGAACTGAGAGACAATAATGAGGATATCTGTCACCTGAATTTTATTGTACATGAAACACCACTGCTTGACAGCTTAAAAATGTTGGCAACTGTATAACCTCCTTTTGGTCAGCTTAAATAATATTTTTGTTACATTATACCTTGATACAAAATACATTATACATTGATACAATACTATTCCTGATCTAATAGAGCTTAAAAGTCTACCTCAAAGTGGGCAAATTTACTAGAAATTAAATATCATTTCCCCTAGTATTCAAACTCTATAGAACATACTTCCCAAATTTTTCATGCCCTTCCAGTTTCACAATTAAAAATTTTAAAGCAAAGTAAATGTACAAGCAGGATATGGAGCCTTCTTAACATTTTGCTGACTTTGTTAATCAACTTCATGAGATCTCATCATGGCAAATTTCAGATGTTTAAAAAGTACACCCAATTGGAAGGACTCCTGAAACCTAATCATCTACAATAAACAGACACACACAAAAAATGAAGATTCAGTGGTGTCTGTTCCAAATGCAACTTAACAAACCACTAAGCTTGGTCTCACACACATGTGCATACTTAATATTCTTCAGAGGTGACATTCTAGATCAAATGAGGGTAAGTAGTGGTTTCAAGTTTATAAAACCCTTTCTACCCCAGGCATAAATTCTACCCAGAACAAATCATAGCCACAAAAAGTCATGGTTGTATAAATTCCATACAGTGGACTATTAGTCCACAACAAAAAGAAAATCAGTAGTTTTAGTCATCTCAGGTTGCCATAACAAAATGCTAGAGGCTTAAACAACAGAAATTATTTTCTCACAGTTTTGGAGACTAGAAAAGTTCGAGATCAAAGTACCAGTGTGGTGGATTTCTGGTGAGAGCTCTTTTGGGTTATATTGCTAGATGTCCACACGTGTCAGGTAATGTGTGTGTGTGTGTGTGTGTGTGTGTGTGTGTGTGTGTGTGTGTGTGTGAGAGAGAGAGAGAGAGAGAGAGAGAGAGAGAGAGAGAGAGAGAGAGAGAGAGCATGCGAGAGTGAGAGATTGTACACTTTAATTGATGGGCAAATTGTATGGTTTGTGAATTATATCTCATTAAAACGGTTGACTATACACGTGCATGCACTTGTTAAATATGTAGATAGATAGATAGATAGATAGATAGATAGATAGATAGATAGATAGATAGATAGATAGATAGATAGATATGCAAATCATACTCTGCTGTAACAAAGAGACCTAAATCATAACAGCACTCAAATGCAATAAACCTTCTTGCAACCCCATGGATTGGCTTCTGTGTCACAAGTGCATCCTCAAGAAGTGAAAAACAGGAGCACCTGGCAACTCCCTTCCCTCTCTGTCTGGCTTCTCCTTTTTTGTTCTCTTATGTGTTTCCCCATTTCCTAAATCAATGCTTGCACATCAATCCTTCGTCTCAAGTCACTTTCTCCTCCTGAGACTAGGAGGTGAGCTGATTTACAAAGTCAGTGCTTTCTCCCAGCATGTTCATTTCTTAGACATTCTTTAACCCTTTATTAAATCATCACGTGACCACGGGAGTAGAGATCAAAAGGAACTCACAGCTCAGTGGCTCTGCTTCTCACCTCGAGATGTCCTTGTTAATCTTCTGCTTTGTTTCATATCTAATCTTCAGCAATACTAAAATATCTATATTCCAGATTTACTAAAATTACAGTGTCAGTTGGGCTTCAGGAATTCAATAGAATTATTATGTCAAAAAGCCAGAGTCTTCTATTTCTAGCTATTCTGGCTATTTAAGTCAGGAACTTTGAAACACTATTTGAAGTTCTTCAGACACCTAGACTTTGATTCTCAAAATGCTGTGGCAAAAAAAAAAAAAAAAAAAAAAAAAAAAAAAATGCTGTGGCAGCCTTAGAAGTTTCACACCTAATTTACGAACAAAGAATATTTTTATGCTCTATCCTACCTTTAACTTCAACCCCTTGGTAGATTTGTAAAATCATGTATTTTAGATCATCATAATATATTGTGTAATCATCATGGATCAAAAGACTTTAAATCTGTAGTCGTGCTTGACAAAATTTGAAGGTAGTAATCATAAATATGTGTATATGTGTATATTTATATAAACACATACTCATCTAGGAATATTAGAAAAATACTGTTTTAGAATTATATCCATTTGTAGCTATTTTCCATAATGTCTATTTATCAGTACTTAAGATGGTCCACATTCAATGAATGTTTGTTTATTATGTTACTTATCTCACCTGTCAATTCCCTCAAGGCACAAAATTTAAAAGATTGGCTTGATTTACCAAAAGCTTTTCTGACATCAACATATGTTCCAGCCACTGAAATAATGTCTAAAGATTCTCCACCTTTTTAAAACTTATATTACAGAACCCATGAATCATTTAACTACCAAGTTAGAAAATTCTGAAACTCTGCAAGAGCTGCCAAAAATGGGAACAGGTTTCTAGAAGCATCTCAAACACATCAGTTACAATTCACCTCTCTCTCTCGTCCAAGAGCATATTGAGTTTTAAAGCACTTGAGTTTTTAAAAGTCAGTTTTCAAATATTATACTTGATTGCAGAAAGAACCAAGCATGACCTTGAGGGTTGGGATAAGGAGAGGGGAAAGAGAAATGTATGTCTCCATTTTGAAAAGCTTTTCTCTAGCTATAGCTTGCTTGAATGAAGGGAGGCAAGTATCCAGTGCTTCTGATCCCTGAAAATGGAGAAAGGAAGGTGTTTACAGGGGTAGGGAATGAGCATCAAATTAAGAGTCCCAGTTGCCACTCATCATTATTTTGCTAAATGGCCGAGTGTTGTACTGTTAGCAGGCAAAGGAGCACCCCAAGACCCCAAACTTCACACTCTAAATGGGTTCTGCCATCTGCCATAAGACAATACATAATCTTAGCCTATAAGACTTCCAATAGAAAGAACTTTAACAGAATTAGTGTGCAAGAGAGAAAAGAAAGGGTAATAGTTTCCTAATGAAACACCCAAAGTTACATCCCTTTCTGGGTAAATACACAGCAAAAGCAGGCCCAATTAGGCCAGAAAGCCTGCCACAGGTCTAAGGCAACTTCTGGTGGGGAACCACCTTCTGGTAAGGACCAGGCAAGTCTGGAAGGAAAAGCACAAAATCAAAGTAAAGTCAAGAAAAGGCTGCCATTGTCAGCCTCCCCATCCGTCTCTCCCCCACTTCTCTTTCAAGCGTCTCTTTCCATGTCCGCCAAGTACGGTGTAAGTCCAAGGCCAGAAGCAAGCATGGCTTCTTCACATGTCTCTGCTCCACAAGCCTCCTCCAAGTCTTCTCTTTCAGTCTTTCTAGCTTCCCAGTTCCCCCCCCACACACACACACACCCCACAGCTCAGCTCCACCCTTTATTGGGTGGGGCAGAGAACTTGGCACCTCCCCTTTCTATGGAGATTGCACTGTCACAGTACTCTTGGAACCTGAAGTTAAGGTATGAACCTTACACTGCTGATATCAGTGAACTCGTTTTTAAAACAAAGGAATCAGAATCAACTGGTCATCCATTCTAAAAAATGCAGTGGATTTTTAAGGGGATTCTTTTTCAGAAAAAGGAAAATCATGTTATTCCCCCACATACAAATACCACTTTTCCTCTTTCTTTCTCTCTTGCATACACACTCAGTTCTTGGGTCAATTATCAGTGTTTTGAAAAAGCAAATTTGCTGTTATAATAGCCAGCTTGAGATCCCTAGGTGGGGATTCTTCCCTTATTGATACCAAAAATAAGTTTTAATTTTAAAATTCACTATTTTAAGTAACATTATGCCAGCTTTTCTCATTTCTACGGAAGAATAACAGCTGTCCAGATTTCTTGATTCCTTTAGCCCCCATAAACTGCTCATTTTACTCCCCTATGCCCACTTCACCACCGCAGAGCAAACACCAGCAGGCTCTTAAGCACCAAGGAAAAATTTTTAATGTTTTCCTCATGTCTCTGTTTTTCCAAAAATAAAATAAAATTATATAGACTTCTATATTATTTTCTCCCTGGTTGCTGGCCAGAGCCAAATGTTACTGGGTTTACATGTGTTTTCTTGATGTAACAACCCACAGTGACTAGTAGTTTGCAATTTCATTGCAGCTTTTGGGGAGCTGTTCTGGTACTGAATTGATTAACACATCACTGAGAGATCACTGAGGGGTTTGCATTCGTTCCTCGGGCTCTGGGAGCATTACAGTGTGCTCCACGAACTTCAGACTATCAGATTGCTCTTGTGAGTGTCCTTTAATAATACCACAGCCATAAGAAAATAATTCACAATCAAAATTGTCGTCGAATGTAAACCGCAGGGAAAATGCAGTTGGTTGACCACGAGGTTCAATGCCAGAAGTGGGAATTCAAACTGGATCAGACACTGAATTCTGACCCTAGTCTGCCTGTGAGATAAAGGACATTGCAACATAAACCACTTTTAATGATTTAGATGTTGTTGTCCATTATGATAGAGTATTGCTTTAGTCATAAAAACATACTTAATTGTTATTGGTCTCAACTTCATGGATTTTCCAAGGGTAGACAATAAAGTATTTTTTTTTAAGTTTAGGGGATGTGTAAATATGACATTGCGCATTTTTGTCTTAAACCTACCTAAACTAATTAAGTTTGTTTTAGAGAAAAAGATAATATTCTGTATGTTCCATGAAGGAGGGAGGGTGTGTGTGTGTGTGTGTGTGTGTGTGTGTTTGCTCCATAGGCTCAATTTATCATAAATTGTGTCCCATTTCATTCATAAGTACCAAATACTAAATCTATAACTATAATATTTCCTTTCTAAAACTAACCATACCAGAACACAACCCAAAATGTATTTTTTATAATTTCTTATCTTAACAAGTGCCAAGTGGTTTCATCAGCCCCTAACAAAATGTATACAAATTTCAGGTTAATTATCATTCCATCCAACATTCTTTAAGATCAACAGAGACAGTTCCAGATCATTTTTGAGTGATATTTTCTTTTATTTACATAGCTTTATAAGGAATTAATGAGGGGAGGAATATTTGCCAAAGTGCTATTTAAGCTGGACTGACATTTTGCTTGCTAAAACTATTCACAGGTCAGATCTTAGTTGCAAAATGTACTTCTCTGTACATCTTGTTGAATTTAAGTCAGTGGTCCAATATCTCTGTGCTTAACAAAAGGATATTTTCTTTCCCCCCTGGTTGTCTACATTTGCATCCTGAGTTTTAACTGCTGTGTCTTTCAGATCAATTTTCATATCCTGCCTCTAGACTTTCAGCCTTGTACTTCGACTGATGATATAATTCTAGTTTACTGATTTTATGTCTCCCTTCTAGAATGTGTAGCTTTAAAAGAGTTGTAAGGTAAGATCCAATCAGCTTTGAGCTCACCTTCAATGAGAAAACAAAAAGTCATTCAAAAATATAATATTTAAAAAGAAAGATGACTTTTCTTCTTTTACTTGATTGTAATTTCCTAAACATACTGAGGGTAAACGGCGTAGAACTAAGTGACATTGACTAAAAATATTGCATTATTTATCTGCTATCAATTACTAAGGATTCACATCTATAAAAGATTAAATGGCTTCAACATTTGGTTGCCAGTCTGTTTATTAGATGTAAGACATCTTACATTATATAATCTTAGATTATATTGCTCTGAAAATCACCGTCAGTGATGAGAGGATTTTAAGTGCTACGTCAACGTATTGAAACAAGTTTTCTATATTATACATATTAAAACAAAGGCATTAAATTTTTAATGATCAAAATGGACTGATATTTCTATCTTTGATGAAAATAATCTTCATAATGAAGTAAATTAAATTTTTGATAAAATACTCCACTTAATTTTGTGTACCAGTGTTAATTCTAGTCAGACATCCATAAATATGTCTTATTGCCACCATAACTGTATTCTCAAAAGGATTCCTCCTGTTGCTTTATTTACCCAAGAACCCACAGTGTGACCAGGCCTTTCCCATCCTTCACTACATACACTTCATTAGTTTATTCCAGGGTATTCATATGCACAGAAAAGGAGTACAAGCAAAATTTAATGGATCTGACATTTCAATACATTCTGTCCAGTCTTGTTAAATCAACAACATAACGACTATAAAGTTAAAGCAATCAGTCTTGCAGCGGTGATGAGATTAAATAACTAGAAATGGGCATCTAACTGGTGAGCTTTTGTTTTTAATTACTGTGCTTGAAGTATTCTTGTTATTAACGAATTTTTATTATTGTTATTAAATAATGTTATTAATAATAATAATGTTGTTATTGTTGTTATTAAAGATTTGCTGCTTTATTTAATAAATGTAATGGGAGTCTGAGAAGGTGGATTACCTAATTACCTGAATTATACTAATTATCCTACGTGGTAAAGTGCTCTCTCCATGTAAAACCTAGTCAGGGCTTCTCAAATTAGAAGTTTCTTTCAGCTCTGGATCCCAGATGAGGGACTTTTCATCTACAGAATCCAGTCCAGGTTGTTGTTACTCTCTCTTTAGTTTGGCCTCTAGAGGGCAATCCTTCCTAATTTTAAAAGGATTGATTCAATGGGAAAAGCACTGAATCCCAGCATTGGAAAGCAATCAATCTCTTGTGAAGACTAGGGGGAAAGGGAAGATAAACACCTCTTTCAAGTTTCCTGTGACATCACTACCACCTACTTCTTCATTTTTTGTGCTGTGCCTTTTTCTTTCATTTCCTCACTCATAAAATGTTGAACCACCTTTAACTCTCATGGTGTCAAGAAAATGTTAAGCAATCTCTGAGAGTGCCCTCTGAGCTACAGAAATCCCCCCATCTTCCTGGTATGACTTTCTTTCTTGGCACCAAAATAATAAAAACTGCTTTCTGTACATCAAAATAGTAACACATTAAGTGTCCAGATTCTTACTTCCTCTTTCTGAGTTTGTTTCTTTTACCTGTACCACCTCATAAAGGATAAAGAGTCACACTTGGTGGACACAGAAAATACGAGACACCTGTCCATTATAAATGAAAGTTTCCAAAAAGCCAAGTAATTAGCCAAGGGTTACTTTAATTTACAGTGGCAGAGGCAGAATCTCAGTTTCAAAATGTTTATCTGAGATTGGCATGCTAGTCCACTCCTGTTCTATAATTTCATCACTAAACTCCCTGCAAAAAAACAAAAAAAAATTGTGTGTTTTTTGTGCACCAAACACAGCAATAGGCACATTCCCTGAGTTACAGCTCATTTAATCTGATGCAAAGATGTTTATTTTTAATTTTACAAATGAGGAACCCAAAGCTCAGAGATTAAGTAACTTGCTAGATTTTACTAGAAGTAACACAGAATCTAATACTTACTCTCCTGCTACCTCAGCTACCTAGGAAGACTGCCCTAAAATGTCTCCAAATCTGTAAACTTTTAAATACTCCTTTATTTCAAGGACAGTAATGAGAAATCAAAGAAAACTCAGGAAAACCAAGGAATCTGTTCTCTCAATATCCCCCCTGGCAAACAGACTCATATGTTGTAGAACTATTCTAAATGCTGACTTCAGATCATAATGGGTAGTGCTGAAGTTAGAGATTCTGGCGTTAAATGGCCTAGATGGAAATTTCGGCTCCTAACTAGCTGAATTACTTTAACAAGTGGTGTAACCTCCTGGGCCCTGTGTTGCTGTTTCAGTTTGATTATTGCTCTAGGTAACAGCACATTCATCTGGGGCACGAGGGCTCCTGCATGTCTCTAAAATCCTTTACCGTGAAAATAGCCTCTTGTTATGAGGGATAGGCTGCTTCATGTGGATATTCTGTATATAAATCAGGATGGATGGTAGACGGCTAGGTAAGTATTATGGACAATACATATATATATTTACTTTTGTTTTAATAAGTCAGAGAACAATTTGCCATAACCACACACATCACATCCTCACCCCAATGCACGGGAGGCTTGTATTGATGCCCCTAATTTCATTTCTAAAATTACCTTCTCATATTAACCCTCATGAATTTCCTTTCACCCCTTTGTCTATTTCATGCCCTTGTCATAATTGACAGGTTAAGGCCATCAGCTCTTTGCAGTACCGGTACCCGTGTGCACCACTGGATATTTTGAAACATCCACTAGATGCCAGGAGCAAACCCCTCTGTAGGGTAAATGAGAATTGTCAGGTTTTTCCATCCTCCCCACAATGATGGCCTCTGAGGCCTACACGCATGCCTGATGGCGGCACCTGGAGTGGGGTGTGGGCTGCATGAAAGGGCGCGCCTGAGCCAGAGACTGGGCTTATAAGCTGCAGCAGAAGCAGCAGCAGAAGCAGCAGAGACAGAGGAGAGGCAGAGGACTGTTCGGGGTGCAGCAGAGGCCACCAGGCACCCCCACAGAGCCCGAGAGTGAAGATTTGCCGGTAACACCCCCCCACAATCCCTCCACCCCGGTCACCCTACTTGCCCTGGACCTGGTTGCCTCCCTACAAGAGACCATTAAAAAGCATAAAAAGCCACCAAGGGCTCCAGAACTCCCTTCCTCCTTTTGACCCATCTGTGCAGCTCCTTAGAGAACCTGTTCTCCCGATGCCATCCTGCCCTTTACACCCTCCCTCAGCTGTGCCAACCGCAAGTGTCTCCCAACATTGCTACCTGACCTCTGGGCCACAAATTTGTCCCTGTTAAGAACCACTGACCAACTGGTATTGTCGCGTAGCTGCAGAAACACTAGGTGTTTGATTCTCCCTTGAAATACCAGCAGTTATTAAGGTTTCTGTTCTTCCCCTTGGTTTTATACTTTGCTTTTCTCTGCCGGCGGGTGCAAGAGCATTCTATAAATATCACAGAGCCTTAGCTCGCATTGTCGAGTTGTGAAAGCTTGAGCCACACAGCCTGACGGTGCTCAGGCAGCTGAAAGCGAAACAGCCCAGGCTTCTCTGCGTCTGTTCCGCGGTTGGGTGCAGCGCGCGGCCTCGCAGGCCTCCCAAGAGCCCAAATCAGGTAAAGTCCACGGGAGCCTCCAGGCCAAGGCCAGCGGTTGCCCAACTACGGGTGGTGCTGTAGCCACGCTGAGCAGGTGCAGCTGGGCCCCAGGAAGCCCTGGGCTTGAACAATACGCCCTCCGTGCGAGCCGAGGCCGCGGGAGCAGAAACTACTGCATCCTCAAAGCGCAGACAGCATCGGGGCAGCCCTCCGCCAGCTTCGGAAGTAAGCCCAGGAGGCCTCTGGTCGCAGGCTTCGTCTTTTCAGCCTCCTCCTCATCACAAGTCCAAGCCGTCCCCTGCCTCAGTTGCGTGTCTGCCTCTCATTTCCATTTGCCTTTGCTGACTCCCAGGCGCGGTTACCTCAGGCGCGTCTGCAGTTCTCGGGGTCAGTGTTTGTAAATTGGCGGTCCCTGGGCGGGGTCCACCGCCGCAATATACTTCTTTAGCCAACAAGGTGTTTTCAAACTCTTTGGCTTAACTTCCAATGTTCAGGAACCCAGAAATCTTACCTAAAAGTTCCAGATTTCCAGTTTTTCTTAAAGAACCTGCATGTCACATCACTGGGGGATGGAACAGGTGCCTGTGCCTAAGCCCTGGCCCCCAATTTCGCAAACAGGTTTGTGAGCCCCCTGCCTCACCCTGGGGGCCACCTTGAGGGCCCTTCCTCGTTGATGCCGTGTGTCAATGGCCACACCCCCATGGCCATCAGAGTACAGGATCCTCTCTTGAGTCTCAGAGACTCTCACACTCCATTTCTAATTATTTCAGGAAAACAGAATCAGCAAGACTAATGGGAGATGTAATAAAATCAAAAACAATAACTAACTTTTTAATGCATCTTTCACAGGCCTCATTTTCTGTAATAGATAATCAAGCACTATTTTTAAGTGCTGTAAGCTAATGCCTGTCACAGTCTCATCACAAGAATAATTTTTTCCCTTGTCTTCTCTTTTTATTGTATCTATAGGAAAAGATAAATGTTAGCCGAACCTATTGTGGTAATCACTTCACAATAGATGTAAATCAAATCATCCTGCAGTACGCCTTAAATTTCTACAGAGATGTTTGCCAATTATCTCTGTAAAACTGGAAAAGATAAACAACACTCCCAGAAGCCCTTAGGGAAAATGCCAGTCACGGTTTGAAGCACTTTACATGAAATATTGCACCCAATTCTCACAATAACCACTTGGCGTAGGTAACTATTATCGTCCTCTTCTTGGAGATAAGGAAACTGAGGCACAGAGAGGTTAAGAAACATGTTTCAATGTCCAAATTTGATTGGGAAAGAACCTTGGTGCCAGAGTCTGGGTTTCAAGTCAAGCTTGTATTGGTTCTTCATAGCCTCCTCAAGTCAATTCTGATAGTAACTCTGAGACATAATGGTTATTGCTAGCCCCATTTTCACAGATGAGGCAATTGGGGCTCAGAGAAGTTAAGGAATTCTCCTGAAAGTGCTCGTAAAAGCACTTCAGAGGAGATGCTCTCCACAGCCCACGCCAGCTTCCCAGAGTCCGCCCTGCCAGCAGATACCAGCGCACCAGACCACACTTGGGTACAGACCCTAATCAAAGGAGGTGTGAGTAGGGTCTGCTCTGCTCTAGCCTCCCAGACCACAGGCAGCCAGAAATGCATTTAAGGTTCCCCAAGTCAGAAGACCAGCGAACCTAAGGAGCAGGGGTCCTCTGCCAGGGTCCATGTCAATCCTGCAGAACGCACAGTGCCCCAGGGTTGGTTCTGGCTCCAGTTCTGCTGGGCTGCACGAGAAGTTGGAGCTGAAGAGTAGGGATGGAAACTGGGAAAACAGGAAGTCAAATGAAGCCAAGGTTACAAGGCAGTCCATCACACACACACAATTGCACTTAATGCATCCATGGATCCTATGAGGTAGATATTAGTGCCCCCATTTTACAGGAAAGGATGCTGAGGTTGAGAACTGTCAAGGAACACAAGCCAGTCAGACTTCTCAAGAGCGGCGGACAGTGCTTGAAGCTTCTCCCTCCCACCACTTGGATGCCATCTCCGAGACTCACTGCCTTACCTCCTTGTGCTTTCTCCTTCAAAAAATTGGATGACTGCCTGGGCTCTGACCTAGTTTGTGGCAATATGGCCAAAGGCGCTAAGATGCTTGGAATCATTGTTAAATAACACACAAATAACCTGAACAGAGTTTTCCCCTCAATAGTTCTCATTTTTCAGAGGTTCTTACCCAAAGTTAGCTTCCACCAGTAAGGTCAATATACCTGTTAGGGTTAATATACCTGTGTCAGCTACATATTAGCTATTCAACAAAATACTGGTTAAGTGAATGCAGGAATATAAGATAGTAAGAACAAGTACACAAGGATATAAGAAATCACCAGGGCAATGTATGTGGAAAACAGAAAGAAAACAAAGGAAACAACTTAAAATGCTAGAGAATAAGGCTTGGGTGGGGAGAGACACTAGTGTCGTAGTGTGTGGTGTTTGTACTGAAAACACGGTTCTTCTCTCTAAATCAGATATTCTGAGAGAAACAGCTGAGATGAACCCATTCATGGGGTAACTTCAGGAAACTAATTTGAGTCACACATCAATCCAACATCACAGTTCTTTAGAGCTAGCTGGCAAGATTACCTTCTTGGAGGTCCTTCCTAGGCAAGTTTTGTAACCAATGGCTAAAGCCAAAGACTATTAAAGGTAGCGCCCCCTGGAGGGGGAGCCTGGTGAAGATGGAGAGCACCAGGGAAAATGAAGGACCTATTGGTGGGGGTGGAGACTGATAAGAAATAAAAGGGACTGTGGAAGCAGCCCCCGGCATTCAGTGTTCAGGATTCAGCGGTCGGACTTCAGCATTTTTGGATGTTCAGCAATTCCAGGGTCATTGATTTCTGCCCCCACCATGCCAATCCTCCAGAAAGCTGGTGTGGACCTCTGAAGGACATGAAGAGGCCTCCAGCAGCCAGCCTCAGAGAGGAAAAGTTCAGAGGCTTTGCAGGTGGCCGAGCAGACACTTTTCCCCGTTTTGTTACAGCCTGGCAGGGAAGGCCACCCAAAGCCAGTACTTGCTGAGCTGCGTGAGTAAGGGCTGTTTGTCTGGTCGTTCAGCCACTGCAGCTGCTGTTTTGAGTGTCGCTTGTCTGGAGCTGTGCTGGGGCATCTCGGCAGCTCTGGTGAGCATCTCCTGTTGCGTCTTCTGCTATCTTCCTGAGTTGGATCCGGCCTATAGTCTGGCTGCTGTGTGCTCCAGGACCACAGTGGTGGGAAAACGCCATCTTGGGAGTGTGGCCTTTTGTTCAGGATAGGAGCTTCGCATTCTAAGTGGCAGGAAGACACCATCTTGGGAGCATTTGTATTTAGGACTTGCTTCCGGTGAGGTAAATGGCCATTTTCGGTTTCATTAACTCTTTGTTTTCCCTGGTTTGTTAAATAAATCCTATTATTGTTCTCTGAACCTGAGTAGTCTTGCAATTGTGCACATGGGTGAAGAACTCTGACAGTGACCGGTAAACTATTTGGGCAGTGTCCTTGGCCAGTTTTAGTGCTCCTTGCTGCCCTGTATCAGTTTCGACACAGTTGCGGAAACAATGATTATATTTACTCCAAATGGTAAAAAGACAACTCTGTCCCTCGGTATTCCCCTTACCTCAGCTAAATAAGCTCAGCCTCAATGTCAAGTTCCTCCTGTGGTTTAATCTGGGGTGGCAAGGTCAGTACCTTCAGGGGCAGGGAAGGTAATATAAACATATGAGTCAAGGGATGGGGAGGAAGACTTAGCAAAAGAGCACGCCTCATCCAACGTCATTGAAACCCAAATATTACCAAAGGGGAAAAAAAAAACCTACCACACTCATTATGCCAACCCCCCAAATTTGCCAACTCTTGTTAGACCATCAAGACCCAGACCAGCATTCACTTCTGGCAACAGTCCTGAAAGTTTACAGCCGCTCAGTGGAGACAGGCCTTGTTTGTTTTCCTTGGAGTCAGGATGAGGAGACAGTCCTGAAGAGGCCTGCTGAACTTGTTGCCATGAAGTACAGAGAATGCCTCCCCAAGACACCCACCTGTTAAACTGTTTACTTTATCAAGAGTTTGGCCCAGAACTTGAAAGCATCACTGATGCAATGAAATAGGCCTCAACCAAAGCACCAGTGTGTAGGCAAGGCCCTTTAGGGTCCAAAAGGCGGTTACAAAGTACCCCTTAATATTCTGTTCCCTCCCACTCACAGGAGCTCTGTGCTGGCCATGGTAACATTTAAATTGTTCTCTGTACTTTGTGAAGAAAGTAGGAAAAAGTTGCACCAGCAGAGAGTAGCGCTAAAAAAAACTGGTGCCCACTGCTTTCTGTTGAGCCCTGGAGTTCTAAATCCCAACAATCACAGAATCTAGAAATACTTGCAAGTCACCAACCCACCAGTCCCTCCCCCCATCTTCAAGCTAAATGATTCTAAATCTATTAATGCAGACCAAAAATCTGGAAGCTTCCGTTGCGTGAAATTCAGAAGCTCACTTGATTCAGGATCCAAACTGTTCATTAAAAAAAAAAATGTGGCACTTATATCTGTTTACTGCAAAATGTTATTCAAATGATTGACATCTGGTCTATTGTAAAATCCTATGTAATTTGAGTTCTGATTACAGTATATTATCGTGTCTTCCTCTGTCCCCTTGAAATAAGATGCTCCTACAAATGTCTTCTTTTTTAATTTCAGGAAAGTAGAAATTATTTGATCTTTTTTTAAACTGCAGGACAAATATAGATCAGGCTTGCTATCTTTCTGGGTACTCGTTTATCAGTGACATTTATTGAACAGCTACTATGTACTAGCCACCATGACGGATGTCAGAAATAAAAGAATGAGTATAACATAGTACATCCTTTGCAAAATCCAGCAGAAAGAGAGTAGGTGGACATTGCTCATTGTTTAGCTAGCACGCATTCTCCCCTTAGTTCTTCCAAACAGAACTCTGGTTAAAGGATAAATCCATGTCACTTGTTAGTGACTGGGCAGGAGGAAATGAGCTTCTGAAAAGTTTTTTTCTTTTTTGGTCTTCCTTTGATGATGTTGTTTATATATTATTATATGTCTGATTGCTACATCCAATTCACTATCAGCATAAAGATGGAGCTGGATGAAGAGGGCCACAGGGAAATGTTACCAGAAGTGATGGATTAAGAGAACCGAAAACCTGCCCCCTATCGGTTATGGAAGCCAATGACTTCATCATTTAAGTCAATTTGAGTTGGGTTTCCTTGCACTAGCAAACATAATAGTTTCATTTGTTTTCACCAACAGCTCTGACCATAAGAGGATCCATGTTTTACACGATGCTTTTTTTTTTTTCCAGGATGATCGTGGCATGTAATCCTACAGACATCTCATGGCTTTTGCATTAACTGTATTTCTGCGCCTCAGGTAAGACACTTGAAGTTATTGGACACTTTCTCCTCTATCTTTGCCATCTTTTTGGCACTTTTCCCTCCATGATTCCTGGCTCATTAAACTATATCATGAGAAATGGAAGGTAGACCTAGGAGAGTTTCTTAAAATAAGTTTTTTCCGGGCATTTTTTTTCAGCTATACACGATCTTTCAGTGAAAATATATTTAAGAATAAAACTTGACTGCATCCAGGGGACAAGCCTTAAGGATCATTCAGCAAGGCCATAGATAGAGGACACCCATGGAGAAGACAGTGTCTCGAATGTGAATCATGGCTGTGAGTCATGGCTCTTTGTGTAGCAGTCATAGCAGAAATGTTAGCATAACTCAACGCATTGTGATCCTCAGTAGAAAAGAACAGAAATGAAAACAGATGGACATTGAGTGTGACTCAAGAGGGTCATGGGGATGAATTACCTATATCGCGTTTCTAACTCAGGGTATCTGCAGGTCTTGAACTTGCTGTGGCTTTGGATTTTCCCCCATCGACATTTCTATCTCAGCTGTTGAGGATGTCACTCTATGCATACCCCATCATAGACTCAAGATTGAGAACAAGGCATTACAGGGAGAATATTCTGGAACTGACTTTAGAAAAACTGTGTTTCATTCTTGGGCCTGCACGAAACTATGGATCATAGAGTAGGACCCCATCCAACCCACCATCTCTAACTTTTCTTACCCTTCATTGTGAGCCTCCAAATAAGTTCCCAAAAAGAGAATGGCCCTCAGCACGCTTCCTGCCATCCACCATTCAGGAGAGTAGACCCAATATATAGATGGAACAACAAATATAAAAATAAAAAAAAACTTTTTTCTATACTTAGATCATTTAATTTAAATGTATGAAGAATGAAGTCCAGTAATGTTTATGATTTTTCCTTTGAAGAGAAAATCCTTCAATATCAACTTTTAATGTAGGTAAAAATACTAAAACCATACTCATTGTTTGGCATCTATGTTGCTAAATAAAACAAATGATGACAGTTAGAAGATTTTTTTTCTTGTTCTTTATTGTGTTTCCAAATCTAAGAAGAAATTGCTGTTTTCAAAGTACCATTGCTGGCTCCTCTAGCTACAGTTGATGGACGTGTGATGTGCTGAATAGTTTTAATTGTGCTTTGAGAGTCTGATAGTAGTCATAGAATAAATATGCAGGGAGTCAACATTTCTCACTATGATAATACCACCTTGTATTTCTATGATACTTTTTGTTCTTTTGTTTATAACACTTCTTTGCATGAATTATCACATTTTATTTTCTACTTCTCTATGACAGAGGGTACATCATCATACCAATATTAAAAGGTACAAAAAATGAATATTCCAAGAACAAGAAAAATTGCAACTGGCAAATTAAAAATAACAAAAGTTGACTCAAGTTTCCTCACTGCCAGTTAGTACCTTCAAAATAATGTTCTTGTCCAACTTTAGCCATGCTGAAGAATGCCACTGACAAGGTGGTCTCTGGAGGGATTCCTCTGACAAACATCAGCATGACACACTGTCTGTTCCTGGTTGACTCAGGTTATCATTATTTTAGGCTATGATGACACTGCATTTCCATATTAATATTACAATCACAGACATTTTAATGACAACACCCCCTGGCTTCTTTCTACCCACACTGCTCAGCCTCGTGCTTTCAATACAATGTTCTCAAACATTCTAGGCCTCCTACCCTTTAAGCAGGAGGCAGCAGAGTGCTGCCTTGAGCACCAGGCACCCTCCCCAGAAGTTCTCAACTTATCAGCAGGGGTCAAAGGAAAGCATCTTGCTCTGACCTCCTCATCTCCAACAGCATCAAAAGGAAGCCCCAGGTGCCCCCACCCCTTAGTTCATCCCCTCATATTCAAAGCCTCACCGCCATTGCGGAATCCCCCATGATGAATCTCGTTATTCCTCCTACCCCTGAGTATGTCCAGATTCTCAGGTCATCTGTCACCTGCTTCACTCTGACCCCCATCGAGCCCTCATAGCCCTTATTCAACCCAATCTTCTACCCCTCCCAGCTCTGGGAGCCTTTCTACATGGCCCTCTGCGAGGCACAGTGCATTCTTGTTAAAAAAAAAAAAAAAAAATCCTGTAAAATCCTTATGGCCTCAGGCTGTATCTGAACAGCTCTTCTTTTTCTTGCTTTAGCTATCACCTGGCTCTCCCCTGAGGATTCTGTTTCCCTGTAGCCTCTCAGCCAATAGACTTCTTTCCTCCCATAGTTCTTGTAGAACTTAGATGTCTACGCAGCATCTCAGAGCTAATATGCCCCAAACAACTCCTAATCTTCCCCCACAAACTCCCTCACCATAGAGGTCCATGTTTTATTGACAGCAATGCCGCCCTGCCGGTTGTTCAGGTCAAAAACCTTGGAGTCATCCTAATTCTCTTTTCTGTCACACCCCACATGCCATCTGTGAGGAAATCCTGTTGGCTCTACTTTCAAAATATAGAGATTTCAATCTCTTTTTTACCAGCTACAGTGACCCAGTAAGACCAGTGCACTGGCATCTTTTAAAGTCTCCATGCTCCCCCCCTGAGTCTCTGATGCCTTCCTGGAGTTTATTCTCAACCCATCAGGTGAGCAATTCCTTACATACATAGGTCAGTCATGTCAGCACCACCTGCTGGAAGCCTTCTAAAGACTGCCTGCCTAAACAGCAGTAGGACTGGCCAAAGTCCTAACATTGACCTACCAGGTGCCCCAGGATCTGGCCTGTTGGCCCATAAGATCTCTTCAACTCTTGCTGAATTACTCTATTTTTTAAAGGTTTGTTTATTTATGCATACAAGAATTGGGGTGTAGGACAGAGCTGTGGGGGTGAGAGGATTCACCAAAGACAGAATGCGGAGCGAGAGCAGGTGGATCTACAGAAGTTCACTGCTGAGGGGAACAGTGGGCGAGGCAGGAAAGGTCTGCTGTGCCATGTGGGAAGCTCCCTGGCCGGGGATCGAACTCGTGCTGCCGTGGCTGCTGATAGCTTCATAGTGCTGAGGCTTAGCCTGTTGCGCCACCAGGGAGGTCCTAAATTACTCGATTCTGACCATATTTCACTCTCTAGTGCTCCCAGGAAACATTGGCAAGCACTGTGTAACTTAGGATGTTTGAATGTTTCCTCTGCTTGAAACACCTTTTCCAAATAGCTTCACCCCCACCCAAGCTCTCCCAATTCCCCTACCCTGCTCTATGTTTTCTCCTAGTTCTCATCCCTTCTAACATCTGTATAGTTTTCTTAGTGATCACATCTTTACCCCCACCCTCCCTGAGAATGTCATAGCAGAGGTTGGAACCTTTGCCTGTTTTGCTCGGAGCGGTGTCCCACGTGCCTGCCTGCAACACAGGACTGACTCCTGATCATCTCCCACAAACCTGCTCTACCACAGGTGCCCATCTCAGTTGAAGATAACTCCATCCTTCCGGTGGCTCAGGCCCAAAACATTGGAGGCATCCTTGACTCCATTGTCTATTACACCTACATCTCATCAGTCAGGAAGTCTTGTTGGCTCCACCTTCAAAGTAATTGCTCAATAATTTCATGTTGAAAGGACTGATTGATCCTTGTGACCCAATCCCAGTAAAATACCATGACTAAATCCCAATATCCTTTTACTTATCCCACACATGGCTATCTCATTAATGGCATATGTTTGGGTAGTCTTTGTGTTAATTTTGAACCTACTTTTGTCTCACTTGATTTCTACTTTTGGATAGACTTTGGGTAGAACTTCCTAAGTACAGAGATTATGTGCAAAATACAAATCTTTTAAGTCAAGTTCAGGTCTAGTTAGGAGGAATCAGTTAGTATTAGTTGGTCACAATTCAGATAGTGGTTTCACAATCAGCAGTCCAAGCTAGAACTTGGAGTACTCGAGACCCTCTTAAAAAGTCTATTCAATTCAACAAAAATGTACATGACTGTTATACTGAATGCTGTAAATGACAGAACACACAACCCTCAAGACACACTGGTCTGATATAGAACACAGTCACTTAAATAATTTCAATACAGTGTGATAAATGGAGTTGAGTATTGCTAGAAGGTAAGAGTTATTCACCTTAACAAGCAAGAAAAAGACGCGGGAACACAGACTTCATCAGGAACGTGGTGTGACTAACTAACACCATCCCAAGCAAGAAAAATATTGAAAAGGAATTTATTTGTTATTAAACTTCTGTTATTTGTTATTGGTGATGCCGCTTTTGGCTATAAGAGAGCTGATGAGGAGGAGGTATTCAATTTACAGACAAGAACACAGACATAAGTTTAAACTGTTTCCAAAGTCCCTTGCAAAACTTTGATATATGATGACTCAAATGATCAAAAAAGAACTATATTAATTTAGTCAAGTTTTGACTCAGAAGCTTTCAACAAGATTTGCGTGAATAATACTATTTCATGTGGCTGATGCCAAAACTGAAATATTAATAGACTTGTTAAGATTTAAATCTAATCATAAACATGTCTCCAAGATAAGATGCATGATAATTAGGAGAAAAAATAATCTGGAGCTGTTTCTTTCGGTGAACCATTAGAACTGCTAACAGCTACAATCTGTTTTTGCATTTTCCTTGAAAGTAAAATCACGAAACACCAAAGAACAAAATGGCCTGTACCCACACAACTGCCTGGGTATGATTTTTTTTTAAGAAATTTTGATCACCTTTTATGGAAACCCTTGCTCTGGGATCTGTAAATTAATCTAGGCATTGCTGTTCTAACTGGCCAGAGTAAATATATCCATCTTCACAAAACTAAAAATAAACAACACATTTCATTTTGGGGGGGAATAGTGTGATTCTTTTGACATTCCTTAAGCTATTCTTATAAATAGAATTGTATTTGAGTGCTAGCTCTAACACATACCAGGCAATTATCTCCAAGAGCCTGTTTCCCTACCTGAAATTAGAAATAACAAGACTTGCCTTATCCACAAAGTATTTCTGAGACACAAATTAGACTTGAAAGCACATAATAATACTAAAATATCATCTACAAACAAAAACTTGTACACACAGGATCATAGCAACCTTACTCATAATAATCAAAAAGTGATAATAACTAACTCAAATGTACGCTAAGTGGTAGATGAATAAACAAAATGGAGTGTGAGCTATAAAATGGAATATGATTTGGTCAACAAAAAGGATGAGGTTTTAATACATGTTACAAAATTTGTGGACCTTGTGGATTAGAGTTTGCAGGGCTGGAGAGAGTGAGACTAGAGAGTCACTGCTCACAGGGACAAGGGTGGCGGAAATGTTTTGAGATAAGATCGTGGTGATGGCTGCAGAATTCATGAATATATTAGAAACCACTGAATTTTTCACTCTGAAGGGTGAACTTTTGGAACATGACTTACATCTCAATTTTATAATTTAGATATTATAAGTACAAATATTGAGTTGTTATTGTAAGGATTTAAGAGTCTCTTTATTTTCAGATTAGGGGTCCTTCCTTGAGAGTACCTACCCCAACATCTCCTTCTAAAGTACTCAGAGCTGCACTACCAGACTTGTAGGCCATAACTGAGAAAACAAAGGGTACTTAAAAGGAAGCAGGATGGAGGGAAGGGTTGGAATTCATACACTCAACCTCATCCAGTCATAGCTTCTTTTTTTAACTGCAAATTGAGCATGATGGAGAGGAGAGGTAGAGACTTCTTTCACTAATACTGTGTCCTCAAGGCCTCAGTGTTGTGTCTTTTAACTGAAAACTGCAGTTAATGCTTCTTTGGGGCCAGTGATTTCACCTGGGGAAAAAAAAATTGTGTGTGTGTGTAAGAGCACAGTAATATGACCATGACCATGACCTTGCCTTCCAACCATGAATATTCACCAAGTTCTTATCATTTCATACATTTTTGAAGACTTTTTTTTTTTAGATTTATTTATTTATACATACAAGCTGGGGTACAGGCCAGAGACATGGGGTGGCGAGAGGATTCACGAGAGACAGAGTGGGGAGCAGAACAGGCAGATCAGAAATACACTGCTGAGGGGAGCAGCGGGTGAGGCAGGAGAGGTCTGCCGCACCATGTGGGATCCTCCCTGGCTGGGCTTCGAACTCGCATCACGCGCTGCCGACAGCTCCACAGCGCAGCGCTTAACCACTGCGTCACCAGGGAGGCCCCTGAAGACTTTTTCTTAATAACTACACATTCTGACTAGAAATTTCTAGAAGTCTGTCAGTAGAAGATAAACAATCAAAATATAATACCAAAACACTTAACATTAAGGTGTTTTAATTCTACATCATCCTCCCAAATACAGCATTAATATTTATTTCCTACCCACAGACTATTTTCAAACCAAAGGGTAGATAATTTTATTTTGTTGGCTCATTTTGTGAGAACAATAAAATACTTCACTTTAAAAAATGGATTCAGTGTAATCACAATGTGAGTTTTCGAAAGAATTAATTTGTTATTGAATTGACTATTGTTTTGCCAGCCAAAGATGGAGCATCGAGTCATAAATATAAAACAAAAATTTTAGTGAGTTCTTATTTTTAATCATTTCTTACTCTTGTTTTGATAGTTTATTATTTAATCTGTGAACACCGATTAAAAAGCAGCACATTTGAGATACTCCCATTTTCATTTTATTTAGTGATTAAACCCAAAAATCAAAGAGATAAGGAGGCTGTTACTAGTCACTATCTCCAAGGCACTTGGATGATGGAGGTCATAGCTTCGGGCTCATCTGTATTTCCTGACTTTTCTGTAGTAAAGATGTCACAAAAGATCGAGTATCTTTATAACAGCAGAATAGAAGATATTTGTAAGCAAAAGACACTGTCACTGCTTTAGTTTAATTTTACGAGAAGAGGCCCTTCAAAATAAAGCCAGCTTCTCTATGAGTTTAGGAAGACTGATTAAAAATTCCAGACAAAACAAGACAATTTGGTCCACTAAGCAAAATACCTAAGAAGTAAGCCCTTTCCGGGGCCTCCCTGGTGGTGCTAGGGGTTAAGTCTCAGCACTGTGAAGCTATCAGCAGCCACTGCAGCACGAGTTCGATCCCCGGCCAGGGAGCTGACCCACATGGCACAGCAGACCTCTCCTGTCTCCCCGCTGCTCCCCTCAGCAGTGTATTTCAGTCAGTCTGCCTGTTCTGCTTCCCACTCAGTCTCTAGTGAATTCTCTCACCACCCCACAGCTCTGGCCTACACCCCAGCTCTTGTATGCAAAAATAAATCTTTTCTTAAAAAAAAAGACATATGCCCTTTTAAAGATAGAAACATGTTAATATTGCAGGACTTGATTTCTCCTTTTTCAGCTTTTTGGTTGTCATAAGGGCTCAGAACTAAAACTTTCAGAAAAGGAGCTGTTTGTTGACAAAGTCTAATGGTAATAGATGTAGACAGTGAGCATATATGCAAATTCCTGGGCAGTGGGAGTTTTATTCTGACAGCACTTACACCTACATGCCTCCTTGGCAGTCCTATGTGCAGACAGGAAATGTGAGGTTTGAAGATGTCAGGAAGCTTGGACTCCTAGCCTCCATAGCACGGCACCTTCCTGCTTCCCTCCACGTCTCATAAAAGCGCTGCTGGCCATTCTCATTGCACTCATGACCTTCCACAGAGTTCTAAGACAACACTCACTGTCACCTCCAGATAGAAAGGCAGGTTACACAGTCCATGGAGTAGACTTTTTCATTCTTTGTGCCTCTGAGGTACTCCCCATGTGCGGGACAATTCTTCTGAAGCCCAGGAGCTCACGAGGAGGGCTCTGCATAACTAGGGAGTGGCCTAGAAGAGAAAGGACAGGCAAAGCTGTCCTCACACATCCTTGTCAGAAGTCACCGTGCACAGAACTGCTTGAAGAATTAAGTCAAAGTTTGGAAATCATACCAAAGATGTGCAGAGCCATGTGGTCCAGAAGACATCCTGTTTTGTTTTGTTTTAATTTGAATCTGAGGGCCTTTAGGTGACACTCACCACAAGCCCAGCTGTCTTACACTTGACTGCCTCTAATGTTTAAAATACACCTGTGGCCCTGATGGCATTTGAATGTGCAGTTCCTGCAGCGAGTTCTTACTTCCAGGTCGCTGGTGTTTATCTCCAAGGCTGACTGATGAGGGAGAGGAGGTGGATGGAAGATTGTACCCTCCTCTAGATGCTCGATTCTCTTAACTCCACCATGCCTAAGATTTCATGTTTCTGTTTCTGAGGTGGGGAGATCTGCCCCAGCTGGAACCATCTCAAGCTTTCAGAGGATGCCCTCCTGGATCTCCCCACCTGGGTCCCCCGAGTCTCCCTGTCCTTGCTGTCCCTTTAGCCCTGTCCTCGAGAATATTCCACACCCTCGCCTTTCTCAGTACTTCCCTCCCTTCCCTCCCTTCCACAATGCCTGGCACTGAGAGCCAATGATAATAATACTAGTAGTTAATGTGGATGGTCTATATTCCAGTCACCATGTGCCAAGAGCTTGACTGTTGGATTCGACGTTCAAGAGAACTATTAACCCTATTTCCTATGTGAAGAAGCTGAAGCTCCAGGCATGGAAAGACTTTTCCATCCTACTAACTGTAGGTTCCTGTCCTGGATTCAGCCTTCTTCTGCCTTCTGCAGTCAAATAGCATTACAAATGTAATGCTATTACAAATGTATGTACTTCTTCTGCCTTCTGCAGTCAAATAGCATCTGCCACTGTAAACAGGAGTGGGCTGTTTCCTGACTTAGGCTAGAAAGTTGACTCTAAAGAGAGGAAGAACTAGGAGGGGGAGTAGAGGAGAGGATAAGTGAGGGCCTTCCAGTCCTTCCACCCACCTTCTTCTATGCCAACAACTAAGACAATCTATTGACCAACGCAAAGGATTCATTTCCTTCAAATCTGGTCTGGGACTATAGGATAGAAATTCATATTCTTCCCAGTAACATAACTTTGACTTGATTTCCTGTGCAGTAATAGTATCTCACTCTTATTAGGCCTAGGAAGCAGTCACCCTGACTTTCCCCAGAACACATCATGAAGCATTCACATGAAGTAAACTGTGAACTATGCAAGGCCCAAATCACCTTTCTCAAGGGAGGAGAAGGGGAAAGGGAAGGGAGAAAAAGGTAGTCTCTGTGTCCCCTTTCAAGGTTTAATATATGATAAATTTTTATCAGACTTTCATGCCTCTTTAACAGTTTATCTTTAAAACACTACGTAAGAGGAGGCAAAAAGATACCCAGAAAATGCATCCAGACAGAGGCCCCAGGGATCCAGCAGAACCTACAGATCTCAAACCCGGCTCTGTCTTTTTGCATCACAAGACACTGGCTACTTTAAGAGAGACAGGGCCCGGGGAGGGGGGGAGGGGACAGGGGGCCTTGGGGGAGCCACCTAAGTGAACCAAGAAATCTTCCACATGATGGTAACTACAGAGGCTTATAAAAGTTAACTAAATGAATAAGAAAAATAAATAAGGCATACATGCACTCATACATTTGTAATGTATTCAGGGCAGAAATCCATTTAAAGCTAATTGCTCAGCAAATTAACAGACTAACTGAATTGCCCAGAAATTGTTATTTAGTATGGGTAACATAATGCAGTGTGTTAAATACAAACTATCGTTGACCCTAGAGGAACTTTTATTTAAGAAGGGGGAGAAATTATGCCTTAGAGCATTCATTTTTCAAGCTCTCCACCATCTGTTTGGGTGAAAGACTATATAAAGGCCAGTAATCACCATTATCACTAATTATCTGTCACCAGAAATCTTTTTCAGTTTACCATTAGCATTAAATTTGAAGCAAGAAGAGGCTTTTTAAATCCCAGAGTAGATTTTTATTCTCTCTGGAGACATGTAGTTTGCAAAACACTTTTGATATTCTTTTTTTTTTTAAAGATTTATTTATTTCTGCATACTAGCTGGGGTACAGACCAGAGGCATGGGGCGGTGAAAGGGTTCACCAGAGAGAGAGTGGGGAGCAGAACAGGCAGAGCGACAGAAATACACTGCTGAGGGGAGCAGAGGGCGAGGCAGGAGAGGTCTGCCCCGCCATGTGGGAATCTCCCCGGCCCGGCGTCGAACTCGCCTCACCGCTGCCGACGGCTCCACAGCGCAGCGCTTAACTGCTGTGCCACTAGTGAGGCCCCACTTTTGATATTCTATCATGAACTCGAAGTCCAAAAATACAGGCTCTAAGTCAGCTGTACTTCTGTGGACAGAATTTCCAATGGTCCTTGGGCTGACAGGACTGTTGCATCTGGGCTTAGCCCTGTTCTAGCTGCGGGACCAAGTACCAGGAGACTCTAGTAGCTGTCGGAAAAGGAAAGGTAAAGAGCTAGAGAGGATTGCCCCTGGAGCGGGTATCAAAGGCCTTGTGACACTGA
This sequence comes from Scalopus aquaticus, assembly GCA_004024925.1. NCBI lineage: Eukaryota > Metazoa > Chordata > Mammalia > Eulipotyphla > Talpidae > Scalopus > Scalopus aquaticus. Next base: position 22,643 of record PVIJ01001451.1, on the reverse strand, counting down.
GATTCACTGAGTCTAAGCCCTGAAGGAAAAAGGCAAGATATGTCTACTCAAGAATGAATGAATCTCATTCACGTACCCTGTTCCATTCACACAAAGGCTTAACCCAGCTTTGCGCCCGCAGAAGAAGCTGATAAATGGTGGTGGTAGTCTTTAGTTGGAGTAGAACAGTTCTTGGATTCTTGGCCTGATTTTTTTCAAAGATTATTTATGCATACAAGATCTGGGGTGTAGGCCAGAGGTGTGGGGGGTGAGAGGATTCACCAGAAACAGAATGAGGAGTAGAACAGGCAGATCTACCGAAGTACTCTGCTAAGGTGAGCAGCGGGTGAGACAGGAGAGGTCTGCAGCTCCATGTGGGAAGCTCCCTGGCCGGGGATCGAACTCATGCTGCAGTGACTGCGCATAGCTTCATAGTACTGAGACTTAACCTGTTGAGCCACCAGGGAGGCCCCTGGCCTGATTTTTTAATTAAATTGTTTCTTGTGATCTCCTCACTTTATTCAAAAGAGTTGAGATATCAGATTGTCTTTTTCACTAATTTACTAAGCAAATTCTTGTTCTAGTTGTGTTATGTCTAGATTACTACATTTTATGCCTTGATTTCCCTCTCAACACACTGTAAAATCAAATTAACCTGTTGCTTGACTCTGGTATGTGAAATGTACCCAGGAACCAAATAGTATTTTCTAGAAAGCACAGCAACTTTTTTTCCATGATGTGTCCTTAGATATTACAGACACCCTGAAAAGTCTAAATGTCTTAGTCTACTGCTTAATGCCTTCAGAAATTCACTACCACCTTTTATTTCCAAACTTATTGCTGAATTGTCCCCTGTACAAACCTTAGGCTAAATCTAGACTACATAATAATCCCTGAAACTCAGAGTTAAATGAATCTAAAAAATTGACTAATTTTATGTAAAATACCTCTGATTATGTCTTCTCCAGTAGTTAATTTCTTCCACAGTCTACTCATCATTTGAAGCTGTCGTAGATAAGATTTTGGAACTGTGTCTTCCCAAACCCCCTTTCCTAGGGCCTGCCATCACCCACCCTGCCCCACGAGGACTCATTAAGAACCAGGTACAGGTGTCTGCATTTCATCATATCTTCTCTTTCCTACTCTCAGCTAGATAAAACGTTGGGTACATAGGTAACTCAGACACTACCAATCAGATTCTTTTCCTTGGAATCATTTGACTGTATGATAAACACACAGAGTCAAATAAACTTAGAAAGCTATGTAAAAACTCATCTAGGATCTATTCTTGAGCCACTATCGTGTCCATCCAAAGTTATGTGCAAGATCAAGTTGTAGAGGATCCAAAACCAGTGTGAGCAAAGAAAGTCTATTTGCCAGACAAAGAGCATGCTTGCAAAATGAAACAGAGAAGAAGAATGCAACCACTGAGAGAAAAAGCAACGATAGTCCTTGGCAGCTCCCCAGGCTGTAGCTCCATTCCCAGCTGTATCTCATTTATGTGAGAGCTCTGGAGCCTAAAAATAAATCTCTCTTTCAATTGGAATTAATTCGAGTGGGTCTCTGTCCCTTACAACCATTGAGTTTTGCCTTAAAAAAAAAATGCCCAGCTCAGATGACAACTCTTCTCCATCTTCCACCTGCCAGAACCATCCCAGCTGGAGCAACTCTGGCCTTGCTGTGCTGCCTCATCGTGGCCTGTCTCCTTTCTCTTCTCACTGTCTTCTAGTCACTGATACCTGCCTAAAGGGCAGCCCACCGATAGATCTTGTTTTACTATCTGAAAAACAAGAAGCACTGTTCCGTCACCTCACTGCAATGGGAGTTAAAGCAGTTAGTCTTTAGCTGGTTTCTATAACCAAACTCCCATCTTTGACCTTGCTTTGATAATCTGGTATATGACAGTCTCCTAAATTGATGCTCCTTTACTCTGAACATTTGTTTTCTCAAAGTCCAGTTCTAAGGGAGGGGCTGCGCCAGACCTCTCTAGCATTAGTAACCTTTTGGTACTAGAGTAGAGATTCTCAACTGAGTGGGCGGGACATGATTTTGCCCCTTCTGGACATGAGCTGTTATCCCAAGTTGATGCTGGAGGGGTTCTTCAGCACCCAGTGGGCAGAGACCAGAGTGCTGACCCAAACACCAATAACGCTCAAGTTGATAAACTCCCAAGTACTGGACAGATAGCCTCGAGCAAGTTGTTTAACAACGCAATGCTTCAGAATTTCTCTCCATAAAAATACAGATAGATTTCTCATGGGGTTATCATTGCACCTAACTCACTGCCTTCAGAACCTTGAGTACTTTGTGATAACGGTGCTTGAACAATGAAAAAAAAACTTATTAATATTGATACCATTATCTATTCTTCCTCATTCTACCTATATTTTAGGTTAGAAAATGTCTTGGCAATGTGAATTCTATGTTTACTTGCCCAACAGCTCAGAATTCTAAAGGTTTTCATCAGATACTTTTCTTGATTTTTTTAAATAGGGTTTTTAATAAAATTTTTTGATGGTGGGAAAATACAAATAGCATAAAATTTACCAATTTAAACATTTTTAAGTGTACGTTCAGTGGTATTTAATGCATTTGAATTGTGCATCCATCCCCACCTTCCATCTCCAGAATCTTTTCATCTTACAAAACTGAAATCCTATATCCACTACATGCTAACTTCCTACTCCTTCCTCCCCCAGTCCCTGGCAACCACCATTCAACTTTCTGTCTCAGTGAATTCAACTCATCTAGGTACTCACAGAAATGAAATCATATCCACTTGTCTTTTTATGACAGGCTTATTATGCTTAGCATGAAATCTTCAGGGTTCATCCACAACCCAGCATGTGTCAGCATTTCTTTCCTTCTTAGGCTCGAATAATATTCTTCTATATGTATATACCCCATGTTGCTTATTCACGTGCTGTCAATGAACACTTGAGCTGCTTCCACGTTTTAATTACTGTGTTTTATGTCACTGTAATTGTGATTGCACAAATACCTCTTGGCCAGACCCTGCTTTCAATTCTTTTGGGTATATAGCCAGAAATAGAATTGCTGGATTAGAGGTAATTCTATTTTTGAATTTTGTAAGGACTTGTTACACTGTTATCCACGGCAGTGTCCATATTATGGTCCCACCAGGAGAGCAAAGGATCCCAATTTTCCACATCCTCACCAACACTTATTATTTTCTGTACTTTTTTTGGTATGCCAGCTATTCTAAATGGTGTGAGGTGGGATCTCATTGTGGTTTTGATTTGCATTTACCTAGTGATTAGTGATCTCAATTATCTTTTCATGTGCTTATTGGTCATTTGCATATCTTCTTTGGGCAAATGTTCAAGTCCTTTGTCTACTTAGGTATTAGGATGTTTGGGTTTTTGTTGCTGGGTTTTAGACAGGCTCTGTATAATCTCTATAATAATTTCTTTTCAGAGATATGATTTGCAAGTGTTTCTATGGATTACCTTTTTACTCTGTTAGTACCTTTTGCTACACAAAACTTTTTATGCTCTTCAAATCTAATTTGTCTGTTTTTTTCATTTCTTGCTTATGGGTCTCTTGTCATAGCCAAGAAATCATTGCCATATCCAATGTCATGAAGCTTTTGTCCTGTTTTCTTCTAAGAGTTTTAGAGTTTATTCATATTCTCCTTGTTTTTGGACTTTGTTTTTCCATGTTGTGTCTGCAGCCTAAACATATCCTGGGCAAAATGCACACAGACTTGTTATTCATCTCCAAACCCAAAAGGTAATTATCTATTGCACCTGCACGTGTGTGTCCCAGGTGCTCCAACTAATGTGTTAGGATATCATTTGCTGCAAGAAAAAGAAGAGCCACCTAACTCCAGTACAGGAAAATACAGGCAGACTAGATAGGGTAGGTGGATTGGTAAACAAACAGACTCAGAAATGTATAGCTGTTTAAACAAAAAGGCGTTTATTTCTTGCTTAGGTAATATCCAAAACAAACATTTCCGACTGACAGCAGGCTCTCCTCAAAGTGGTGACTCAAAGCCCTGGCTCCTTCCTTTGTGTGATCATTAACAGACTCCAAGTGCATTTGCATCAAACTGGTGAAAAGGGACAGCCAGAATGAAAAACCACATCTACTTCTTATGCCTTGCTTTGGAAGGGACAGACGTAACTTCTGCTCCCAAGTCTTTGGCAAGACCTACTCACATGGCCTCTCCTTGATACCACGTAGCTGAGGAATGAAGTCCAGATAGCAAAGCTGCTTTCCAGTGCTATCTCTGCATTGTCCAAGATGGTGGCTGCGTAACGGAGACTACTGGGCACTTCCTGGATAAGGTTCATCCAAACTGTGGTGTGTCATCATTGTAAAATGTGCACCAGACTCAGTTGACTTCCATGAAAATCAGAATGCAAATGATCATTTTTACATTGATGGCATCATGAAATGGCAATATATGATAGACAGATTGGTTAAACTGAACATATTAGAGTTAATTTCATATTAGAGTTAATTAGTTAATTTCAGTCTCTTTTTTATCATGGCTATTAGAAAAATTTAAATTACATATATGGCTTGTATTCCATTTCTATGGGATTGTGCTGCTCTGGAAATTAGCCTTCTCTGTTGCACAGATTATCTCATTGAATAGAGATCAGAAGTACATCTGGACGACACACAAATCTCAAAAAATGGGAAAGCCTTCTGGAGTCAAGATGAGAGGGCTCTTATTTTGTCTTCCTCTCTGTCTCTCTCTGTGTCTCTCTGCCTGTCTGTCTCTCTCTCTGCCTGTCTCTGCCTGTCTCTCTCTTTCTCTCTCTCTCTCTCTGCCTGCCTGTCTGTCTCTCTCTCTGTCTCTCTTTCTCTCTCTGTCTCTCTCTTCACATGATTGCTGGACTTAGTCTTGACACCTACTGACTTTACTCTTCTTTGTCTCTCTCTCTGTCTGTCTCTTTCATCTCTGCTCCAACCGGCTGTGGTCAGGAGGGTGGGGTCACATGGCTTGCTGCCCACTCATTAGAAGCAATGGGAACAAGTTCTTAGAAGGGGGCACAGGCAGGTCAGACCAATTGACTGACATGTTTGCTCAGCATGTGCAATGTGTAAACACTCCATGGGCTTGGCAGCTGTCAACATTCCCCAGTTTTTACACTTAATAGACTATATTTGCTTGAGGCCTTTTGTAAGAACCCTGTGTTGAATAGGTGACAAATTTAATCTGAGGGTATACTATTTAACTCATGTCATCACTAAAGAAAACATGTAACTAATCTTTCTTTCTGGGATTTGTACCGGTTCCCAGAAATAGTCAACAAATCTTAAATTTCCAGCAGTGTATCTTGGGCTCAATGTATAGCCTATAACTCCACAGGCTCATAGGATCAGGGTCACCAAATCATATGCAGAAATGACATGCGGGTTCAGAGTCAAATGGAAATTATTCCCCCAAATAAAACTCTCCTGCAGGGATGCAAATTTTAACTTTCAATGTCATTCTCCAGAGTTTAAAAAATATCTCCAAGTGGCTCCTATTTTTATTTTTATGTATATATGTAAGAATATATGTATGTATGTCTACACACATACCAAACTTTGATAACTTAGCATGAAAGAATGTAAATATCTCATTGATAATTTTTACATTGATTACATATCCAAATGACAATATTGTAGATATAGTGGGTTAAAAAAATTATTATTAAAATTAACTTGTTTCTTGGGCCTCCCCGGTGGCGCAGCGGTTGAGTGCTGCGCTGTGGAGCTGTCAGCAGCAGCGACGCGAGTTCGACACCTGGCCGGGGAGAGTCCCACATGGTGGGGCAGACCTTTCCTGCCTTGCCCGCTGCTCCCTCAGCAGTGTACTTCTGATCTGCCTGCTCTGCTCCCCACTCTGTCTCTGGTGAACCCTCTCGCCACCCCATGCCTCTGGCCTGTACCCCAGCTTGTATGTAAAAAAAAAAATAAAAATAAAAATAAAATTAACTTGTTTCTTATAACTTTTTTATCATGGCCATTAGAAAATTTTAAACTGTGTATGTGGCATATATGTATGTGTATGTATATTACTGCATACATATAATCTTCTCAAAAATAGGGCTGGCTTTATAATTTGGTTTTTATTAATGAAAGAGAAACTTAAAACCCAGGTAGCTGTAGTGCCTGAAAGAGCATATCTCTGATGAAATTAGAGGGTTAAAGGTCTCTCACAAGTGTGTGCTGCTTACTTTAACTGAACTCTAGAGATGGAATTGTGTATTTGACTGTAAGGTTATAAGCTTGCAACTGTAGCCAAAATGCTGTTTTCTCTGTCACTCCTATGCAGCTCTCTGATCTCATTTCCAATGTCCCTTCCTTCAGGAAGCCCTCCCTCCACTCACCAGGCTGGGTCAGGGTTCCTTAGTACAAGTTTACATGGTTATCTAATCATTTTCTTCCATGGCACTTACCACCATTGTCTTTTATGGACATTTTTGGTGATGTTATTTGATCACTATCTTGCTGTTTCACCACAATACTCCTGGAACTTAGCACACATAAACACACAGTAACTATCAAAGTACTCATGAGTAAAGAAACAAATAAATGTTAAATTTTTCTAAATGGAGTTTAAGCTCCTAGAAGATATTCAAAGGAAAAATAAGAATTAAAGTTCATTTTCAGAGAATTTAGATTTGTGCACATATCAGAAGAATTTTAAACTTTAACTAGACATTGCAAAAAGATAGAATTCAATGTTACATTATTTTTATAATTACATATATACACTAAGAACTATTTAAAACACTAAAGTTCACAAATCTGTGATACAATTTAACCTTATTTTTTATTTTATGCTTTTTAAAGTGATAACATAGTTTTTCATTAATTTTGTGAATTTTTCTTCCTCAAATACATTTAAAATAAACATATTCGATTTATATTATCTATAGCAATGTATTTTACTAAACTAATGTTGAGCAAGGAGAAAAAATAATTAGGAAATTCAAGAAATAAAAATAACATTATAGTATATATGTGTTTAAGTATATAGGAAATTTTATCCTACCTCCTACTTAGAAAAATTTTATAGGGAAGTAAGACATCAAAAAAAATTGTTTTAAGTGACTAATCGAACAGAAGAAAGTTTACAGGTTTTTCCAGCTCTTCTCGGTCCATAATAAAAATTAAACGCCATTTAATGGCTTTCAAATGAAAGATATTTAAATATAGAAAAAAGCAGTAGCTAAAAATAAAGTGTGTCATTAAAACGATCAAAATTTTGACCGTGTATCTGAGACATTCAGGAAGGGAGGAGGAGGGCGAGGAAGAGGGGAGAGGAGAAAACAGGGGAGCAGGGAGGAGAGCACAATGGAATTTGCTGTGGGTACTCTGGTGGTGGGGAAGCCATAGTGTGAGCACCTGAGGCGAGAAATCCTATACTGTGAAAAAAATAAACAAGGATGTTTAAAGAATAAAAAATAAAACTATCAAAATTTTGATGTGGAAGGCTGGTTAATTTTCTTTCCGCCTAAACACTGCTAAAATGTTTATAGAAAGATGATATTTTTCTTAATTTTTTTCATAGTCGCACATATGCACACATAGACGTACACGTATGTATTCTGCAATAAGATACGCATAGACAAAGAAAAGAATATGCAAATGAGCAACCGCAAAAATGGAAAATGAATGCTGGGGAAAGTTCATCAGACAATTTCCTTCCTATAAAGACATAGGTAATTTCTGAAAATGTGATCTTTAAATAAAAGGATAAAGATTAAACTAGAGAAAGAGAGGAGGATTGTTTGCAAAAATAAAAGGAATGGAGGTTATGGCTGTTCCTAGACCAGGAAGCAGGCAAATCTCCACACCACAGCAGATTCGGTTTCCACAAATGAATCTCTTCCTTGGCAAGTTATAGTTTCCTGTTCATGTTGTTTAGCTTAATAGGGAATTTTACCTTAATCAAAAGTTAAACAGTCTGACTAAAATTCTAGAGTGTTTTGTTTTGATGAATTCCATAGTTAGTAAGATGCTGATTTGCAGAAATCTGACATAAATGATACATAATGTTAGAAAATTGAGTTCAAAATACAATTCTCTTTTATATTCTCATTCCCATAATAGAAGAACAGAAAATTGAGTCTTATGCTGCTCTGTTTCTGACACTTCAAATAAGATTTAATTAGTTTCTCTGACAAAGCAGTAAATCTTTAAATTAAAGAGTTCAGGAGTGCTTAGCCCCATAAATTCTCTAAGGAAATTTAAATAGGAATAATAAGTTTTAAATACATCTTTCTTGGTCCTTCCCATTTGGGTGTTGTCAAAGGGTGAACACAGATAAACCTTGAATCTCTAGGACTCTATCTTAGGCATTGAACAACATAGAACTCCATGGTGCTAAGGAATTAGAAATTAGCCTCCAGAATATCAGAAAATGATAGGTAGATAACTAATAATAAATAAATGTCATGTTCTTCTATAACATAGCCGACATTTATGTAAGGGTTTATGAAATGCATGACCTGTTTTAAGTGTTTTATGTGGATTGTGTCTTTAATTCTTCTCGCAACTCCATATGGTTGGTACTATTATAATTATTCCCATTTTACATATGAGGAAACTGGATCATAAATAGGTTGTGTAACTTCCAAGGAATATATTACTAGAAGATGTCGGTAGGTGTGTAAGCTATATTCCCTTGAGCCTTATTAATGTGGAGTGCACCCAGGCCTCACTTTTAACCATCAGGGCCTGCTTCATCTCAACTTTGTGTTGAGCCAAAAAAAAAAAAAACAAAACCACCAAAATCAAACCAGAGCTGGTATTTACACCAGCCATATCCTGGAAGCCTTCAATCAATGACAGATAAGATTTGGTATAAAACATCTTCGGTTTCTCACCCCTCAGATTGGATAACTCATAGGCTCTTGCTCTATATTGGCTTGTCTCATGCAGAAGTAAACTTTTGTTACTTGCAAATGTATCCATTGTAGCTGCTTCTCCTCTCCAACCTTATTTCTGCAGTCCTCTTGAGTGATTATTGAGTTACTAGTCAAATAAACTGCTTTCACCCATATTCTTATCTCCAAGTTTCAGGGAACACCCAAAACTAAAAGAGAACCCTAGACAAGATTATACCCCACACAGTCAGGTCACAGAATCCACATGTGTGATCACTATCATCTCCTGCCCATTCCCCAAATAGTTAACACATATTTTGTATAAAAATTGTCCCAAGATAGAATAGGAGGACGAATCTAGAATCTTTATCTTCATGTTCTATGCCAACTTCTTGTCAAGAGGGGTGAAGGGTCTGAGATTTTACTATCCTTGTCAGCCATAGAAGCAGCCTGTCATGGTTTAATAGTTGGCAGAAGACATGAGGTTCCTGGGTTAGAGACAAAGAACTCTATTACACACAGTAAGAGCAGTAGAGAGAGAATCAGCATTTGTTCTCACTGCCTAAGGTCCATTTCCTACAGATAGACATGAATGAGCCCAGATAGCTGCCTCTTCAATGAATTGTGTTGTGGGGCCCCAAGGCAAGCTGAGGTTAGGGAACCTGGATCTTTTTTACTGGACAACTAGCATCCCGTCTCTCTACTCTGGGGAGAGACACTATCTCTGCCTTTCAAAGTTGTCAACTATACAAAAATCTTCGGAAGAGAGCCCATAATAAAGGCACTGGAAAGGTGTACAGATAAGCAAGGGAACCACGATGTACCATCTTCTATCCCTTCCTTCTATGTTCTGAAATCAAGAGAAATGTTCATCATTCTGTCACACACTGGCAAAATACATGTATTCTCGAAAATGGCAAACACAAACGTGCCAAAATTTGTAAAAACTTTTATTGCAATGCCCTTGGTGTTTTTTCTTTATTTTCAAAGTATAAATATATTCTCCTTTGATGTGTGCAATAACCCTGGCAGATAAATATTTTATAATTCATGGACAAACAAAGTCAGAAGATAAGGAAGTTCACTATCACCCAGTAAGTAGCAGAGTCAAAAGTTAAGCCAGGACTTTCAACACCCAAGCTGCCAAACATTTGACTAATAGAATGGAGTAGATGGAAAATTGGCTAGAACTTAAAACCTGGAAGATTTAGTGGATCTGTTGTCTTCTGTGATGCTGTCACATTCCCATGTCAGAATTTGGGGAGTGATACTGAGGCCTTAGCTAGGGTAAAGGGAGAGGTACACATAGAAGAAAAGACATACATATGTCCTTTTTGTTTTTAATACTCACTCAACTTCCCTTTTTTCTGTTCATGTTTGTTTAAGGTGATTTGCATCGTATAAGTCAGTCATGGCTAAAATTTTTTTAAATGACCCTGAAAGCAATGGTTTTAGAATTGAGCAGTCAAAAAAAAAAAAATCCAGAACTGTCAGAATCATAGCATTTTCAGCCAAAAAGATGCAATATATATTTATTTCAGAAAATCATGCATTTTTCCCACCAGGGAAAAGTGAATCATTGAGTGCATTCAAAAGCTCAAACTAATGTTATATTTTTGGACATACTGTTTATAGTATCAGGGTGCCATCGTTAATCACATATATGATACCTGAAAAAGAAAAAAGTATATAGATCAAATTCTACTATCATATTATAGATAAAATGCATTATGGAAATTGGTTACTTAGAGGAAGCCTAGAGTGAATCCACTTTGGAAAAAACATCTGCACTGCAGAGAGACCATGATTACTGGCAAAAAGCTTGGTTAAAGAGTAGAAATTCTGGGATTCTAATGTGAGAGACCCTGAGTGTCATTTATAACAAGTGGTGGGAAATTGAACTAGATAATCTCTAAATGCCTGTAATTCTCATTTCCCTTCCCTGGGTGCAAGGGCTATAGAATCACAGACATGGTTTGACCCTCAGCTGTGCCACTTCTTGGATCAACACCTGCCAAAAGTTACATAACCATCTTACACCATTTTCTCGTCTGTAAAATGAGGCTAATAACACAGACGTCAAACTATACTTAAAGTACTGAGCTAAACTGTATAATGCCAAGCATTCTATCTGGCACATAGTAGGCACTCAATCAATAAATCACAATCAATATCATTATTCTACATTTTCAGGATCAAGTTCACTTATTGTGAGACTTCCTATAATACATGCAATTCTGGACTCTTCTATTATTATTATTATTATTATTATTATTTGCATAGAAATGGGGTGTAGGCCAAAGGTGTGGTGGGGTGGTGAGAGGCACCAGGGATAGAGTGGGGAGCAGAACAGGAAGAATGACTGAAATACACTGCTGAGGGGAGCAGCAGGTGAGACAGGAGAGGTCTGCTGTGCCATGTAGGTCAGCTCCCTGGCCGGGGGTCAAACTGAGGCCTTATTGTGATAGTGCTGAGACTTAACCCCTAGGCCACCAGGGAGGCCCTGGACTCTTTTAAATGAAGTCTGGCAATAGCAATTTAACTCATGCATTCATGTTCTCTTTCTCTTACATTTTACGAAAATTTTCAAAATTACTACAAACTTGAAAGAACTATGCAGGGATTATCTGTGCACTCACCACTTAGAGTCAACAATATGTTACTAGATTTGTGTTATATATCTGTCTATCTATTCCTATATTGGTCCAACAAGACTGATTTTATTTTCACTGAAAATCTTTAAAAAAAAATATTTTTTATTTATTTATACATACAAGCTGGGGTGTAGGCCAGAGGTGGGGGGGGGGTGAGAGGATTCACCAGAGACAGAGTGGGGAGCAGAACAGGAAGATCTACTGAAGTATACCGCTGAGGGGAGCAGGGGGCAAGGCAGGAGAGGTCTTCTGAGCCATGTGGGAATCTCCCTGCTGGGTATCAAACTCGTGCTGCAGTGGCTCTGGATAGCGTCATAGTGCTGAGCTTAACACGTTGCACCACCAGGGAAGACCTCGAAAATCTTCTTAATGTTGATTTTTATTTTTACTTGTTTCCTTTTGTTTAAATTTATTTCTAATTGAGATAATATTTGGATGCCCCATCAGGTAGGGCCACTATAGTTCACCCATCACCAAGTCCCCCATAGTCCACCACCATAGTCCATTGTGCTTCCTTCCCTCTTTGTTCTTACCCCTCCCCCACTCCCCAAGTCTCTTTATTTTTTTAGATTTCAAATTCGATTGAAAACACCAATACACTTCTCACCTAAATACGTCAGCCTGCATATTTTGCTGGAGTTCAGATTTATTTGTGGGTCTTTATTTTTCCATGAGGTAAAATCACATATACTAAAGTCATGCATTTATTTTTATATTTTGGATGATTTAAATATTTCACATCTATTCTTTGTAGTGACTTAAATATTCAAAAATCAAGTCATCTATTCTACTGTACATGATACATTGAAATACCTTTAAACCTTAGTGTCAAAAGGCCATGATTACCTTTTAACTCAGCTAAACCAGAGTGAGTTTCTTTTTGGTGGTTGTTTTTTTTAGGTACATATAATTTTTTTTAGATTGATTTATTTATGCATACAAGAGCTGGGGTGTAGGCCAGAGGTGTTGGGGGGTGAGAGGATTCACCAGAGACAGAGTGGGGAGCAGAACAGGCAGATCTACTGAAATCCACTGCTGAGGGGAGCAGTGGGTGAGACAGGAGAGGTCTGCTGCGCCATGTGGGAAGCTGCCTGGCCGGGAATCAAACTGGTGCTGCGGTGGCTGCCAATAGCTTCATAGTGCTGAGACCTAACCCCTTGTGCCACCAGAGAGGCCAAGGCACATGTAATTTGAACAACACAATATCCAAAATCCATAAAAAAATAAACTGTCATAAAACAAATTTCCACTATAGTTAATGAAAAGCAATTTAATCATCACTGGGGCACCCTGATATATTTCAATTTTCTAGTAAATTAAGAAAATTCATTGTACTCCAAAATCTCTGTTGAAACTTTGTTTCCTTTCTCTAACATGTCAGCAAAAATCAATCTTTCATTGCTAATTTATGTCTTAAAGAACGTGGAGATTTTCATGAGTGAAGATGACAGTAATGTAGACAGAAACAGAGAAGCCGCAGACATCAAGAATGACTGAGCCTGTAGGGCCCCAGCCCCACCCCAAACCAAGGCCGTGGGGAAGTTTGCTTTATTTGCTGATTGATTTGTTTGGCTGGTTTGGTTTCACTTTTCTTCCAAGTCATTTCTCTTACCAGAGCACAGAAAACAAAGCCGAATGTGATGGCTAATTCTATGTGTCAACTTGACTGGGCTAAGCGAGGCCCAGATAGCAGGTAAGACATTATTTCTGGGGGTGTCTGTTAGGGTGTAGCTGGAAGATTTTAACGTTTGAATCAGTAGACTGAGTAGAGGGGATGCCCCCCCCCCACTGTGGGTGGGGACCCTCCATTGTGTTGAGGGTCACAATAGAGCAAAAGGGTAATGGGAGAGGGAATTGACTCTCTGTGTGGTCTGGGACATTCGTGTCTTACAGGTAGACATGGGCACTTCCGGTTCTTGGGTTTTCAGACTTAAACTGCATTATACTTAAGCTTTCCTAGTTCTCCGGCATGGCCTGGGACTTCTTAGCCTCCATCATGATGAATCAATTGCTCATAATAAGTCTAGGCTATATTGATTTAGTACATTTTGCTAAATTCATTCTGCATACATTGAGAGCTTTTTCAGAAGAGGGGGTGGTGAGGAGCATAGATAATGTAGCCACACACATCCCCTTGGGGTTCTGTCTCCTGCTTTTTGTGAGGTCCTGGGAAAACCATTTTGCCCTGCTTTGTCCAAGCTGTGAGTACCATTACCTTTTCAAACCATCCTTCAAAATGGTAACAAGTTCATTCATCAGGGGTTTCAGCACACACTTTCCCTTTGTGGGTCATCAGCAACACCCCCTTAGTACCCTTGAGTTGCAGAGCACTCACAATGAATCTCCACAATCCTCTTTGAGCCCCAATTTTTTTCAAGATTATTTATGCATACAAGAGCTGGGGTGTAGGCCAGAGGTGGGGGGTAGTGGGGAAAAGATACACCAGAGACAGAGCGGGGAGCAGAACAGGCAGATCGACTGAAATACACTGCTGAGGGGAGCAGCGGGTGAGACAGGAGAGGTCTGCTGTGCCATGTGGATCAGTTCCCTGGCTGGGGATTGAACTCGTGCTGCAGTGGCTGCTGATAGCTTCATATTGCTGAGACTTAACCCCTTGAGCCACCAGGAAGGTCCTCCAGCCCCATTTTAAGGCTTTATCCCACTCTCCCACGTGGAGTAAAGTGTGTGAAATCAGTGATTCAATAGAAAAATGACATCAATCTTGTGAGGTGTGCAGACTTTCTAGCTAGACAAACCTGAATTAGCGAAAGGGTTTGAATCCCTCTCTCATGATTATATGATGCCTTTAGGCAAATTTCTTCATTTCTCTGAGATACAACGAGTTACTTAATCTCACTGAGATAGGACTATCTGACCTGTAAAATGAGGGAAAGAATAAAACAAAAGCAGATATACACTAAGCACTTACTATTTGCAAGGTGCTAAGCTAAGAGTACTTACTATTCCTTAACTCAATTGCCCCCACAGTCTCACGTGGTAGGTACTGCTAGAATCTTCTGTTACACAGCAGCACCTAGGTCATTTGCCTAGTTCGCACCAGGCTCAGGGTCAGACCCAGATTTCCTCCTAATCACTCTGAATCATAGAAGACGCTGTGAGGATGAAGCTGGCAGAGCTGAGTTGGGTAACAGACACTTAGGAAATGTTCAGTCAGTGGTAGCCTCCTTTCCTTTGCAAAAGTGTCCCCAAATAAGAACACCCAGAGATGGAACTTTAGATATTTAAGAAAATGTTTAGATATTTTCTTACTTTTTGGAAGTTCGTGACTTTTAAAAACATATTAAGAAGAGGTGGGGGGAAGAAAAACAACAACAACAACAAAATAATATTAAGAAAACTGGCCTCCCTGGTGATACAACGGGTTAAGTGCAGTGCTGTGGAGCTGTTGGCAGCTGTGATGCGAGTTCGATGACTGGCTGGAGAAATTCCCACACGGCGTAGCAGACCTCTCCTGCCTTGCCCGTTGCTCCCCTCAGCATTGTATTTCAGTAGATCTTCCTGTTCTGCTCCCCACCCTGTCTCTGGTGAATCCTCTCATCACCCCACACCTCTGGCCTGCACCCCAGCTTGTATGCATAAATAAATAAATATTTTTTAAAGAAACATACTAAGAATAGATCTGACATAAAATATTAATTTTATTTATAAAGGATACTTTCCTCATAACACCAGCTCACTAGATCTTTAGAAGACACACACCTTTGCCAACAAATAGTAAAGACAGGACCAAGGACTTGAGCAGTTCCAGGATGATCGATAGCACATTTTTGCATCAATCAATAATCAACATAAACATTTCTGAGTAAACGTAACAATAAAAGTTCTCATATACTCACTCACTCCTGTGAGGAGGGTCCAAAATGAATCCAAGGTCATACTTTGTTCTTGGCAGTCATCTTGATCAATTTCCATGGAATATGGAGGGGGGTCAACCGTTTACCCCAAAAGGAAGTGGAGTGAAGAACAGAACTCCCCCCAGTAGCCAGGCCCTAAAGGAGAAGCTCCCGGGAGCCACACAGACCCTCTCCTAACAGGCTTAAATTGTGGTTTCTTTTTCCTATGTTGACTCAAGTAAGGCACACACTTAGAGGTCACGGTCACGCTTTTTTCTCTCATGTTTTACGTGTAGCGATATGACTGGCCCATGGTGAACCAAGCATCAGAGAACAGAACAGCACAGAGCACGCGGTGGTGGCTGCAGGGATGCAAAGACATTTATTTGTCATTTACCAAGCTGAAGTTGAAAAGTCCAAAAAAATTATAAATGAACCATAAAATAACTGCTAATATTCTTTGATTTCAGATAATGTTCCAAGTGTTGTGTTAAAGACTTTGCCTAGATGATTTCATTTGATCCTCTTGCTGGCCTGGGAAGTGAACAATAGCATTAACCTAATTTTACTGATGAGAATACATGAGGCTCACTTAATACCTCGCAGAACTCAGATTCAAATCTCAGGAGTCTGATTCCAGGACTGGCACTCTTCATCACGGTGCGATGTTATTGCAGAGCTGACAGTGCCAGTGTCCTGGCACCGCACAGTCACATTAGAAGAAGCAAAGGGCCCTGCCTACCCGCAGACAAATCCAGCTCGGGGCACCTCACAGCTCGGGGCAACTGACGCTCTGATCGAGGGCCTGGAAGTTCCTTCCTGCAGGTAATCACAACTCTTGCCAGGACACGTGGTTCTGATATGAGCCTCCATTTACCTCCTGAGCAAGGCACTTTGCCATGGACCTACAGTGCACAGAGTCTACTAACCCAGGAGGGGGGCTGAAAAAAAATCAGAGTGCATGCATGTTAATATACATGAATATTTTACTTTTATTTATATTTTTAAAGATTGATTTATTTATGCATACAAGAGCTGGGGTGTAGGCCAGAGGTACTGGGGTGAGAGGATTCACCAGAGACAGAGTGGGGAGCAGAACAGGTGGATCTACTGAAACACACTACTGAGGGGAGCAGTGGGAGAGACAGGAGAGGTCTGCTGTAACAGCTGTCCCTGGTCGGGGATCGAACTCGTGCTGCAGTGGCTGCAGATAGCTTCATAGTGCTGACACTTAACCCCTTGCGCCACCAGGGAGGCCCTGTTTTACTTTTATCAGTGGCCCCCTCTCATCCATATGTGGTATCCAGCCTTCCATTCTCCAACCACATCCCTTTCCATTCAGCATTCTTCTCTGTATGTTGATTTGTAAAGTACATTACTTTATTGGCAAGTACTCTACATGGATATTCCTGCTTGCCTCTCCAGATCTGTTTTCTATCCTTCTCCACTCTATGTTGCCCTGGAGGGTTGGCTTTAATGAACTCCATCAATTAGACTCATCCAATCAGAAGCATCAGCCAGAAGTCCCAGGAAAGAGAAGAGGGAGTGAGGTGTTTGTTCTCCAGATGTCTCCCTACTGAGCCAGGGTTGCCGGTAGCTTTGGTCCTGCCCCAAAGCCTCAGCGTGTCAGGCCACTGTCTCCCATAGATAGAGAATTCGCTCTCCAGGTTCCAGTGCCACCTCTCCCCTTAGGCCTTCTAGCTCAGAAGTGGGGAAAGTCTCCCCACTTTTGCTAGTGGTGAGATCCTTCATCACCCCGATCACTCCTTAACTCTGCCCGCATGTCTGTAAATAGTCCCAGAATTAAACTCTCTCAGTTTCCCGGTTTGAGTGAGGCATCTGTTTCCTGCAGGACCCTGACCAATACACAGTGGAAACAAACTTGAACTATTTTAAGCAAAAGTGGAATTTGGGGAAGGTATGTCTGGAGTCGCAGAAATGAGGGGAAGTAAAAGGACCAGGAGAACAAGCAGGGATCGGGGTTATGCTGGAGAGGCGGAGTAGGATTGATCATTTAAGAAATTCAGTAGGAGGAACTTGGGCTGCCCCTGCCTGCAGAGCCGCCAGCTCTCCCTGTGTCCTTCAGCCGCGTACCTAGAGATCAGAGGGGAGGGTCTGACTGCCCTTGTGTTCAACCTCCAACCCCAGGCTAAGATCAGCCTGCTGGCTGTCATGATAGGGAGTGGAGACCACTGGCCAAGACCACATCCAACCACGAATCCCTTATAGGAAATCAGGGCATCAGGTTGAAGCTCCACCCCATTGAAAACAAATGTCACTAAAATAATTAATATATGTGGCAAAAGCATCTAAAGCGATGTTTCTGAAAATATGAAGGTTCCTGTAGAGACAGTTACTTCTCAGTAAGGATATCGGTGAGAAAAGTAACATTTCCAAAGCTCTCATAAATGGAAATTCTTTGAAAGGTTTTAAACTGTGTAAGACTGATCGGGGGCAGACAGATCCAAGGACACGGAAGTAGGGGAACACAGACAAAGACCCAGGAACACCCAGAAGTGGGCTTATCTAGGCAATGAAACACAGAGGCCAATAGGATGTTAAAAACACAGGAATACGCAAAGAATGGAACAGGGACATTTACAGACTTACAGAGAGCCAAGAACGTGCACATACTGGACCACAGTACCAGAACCACAGACGCCAGAACAGAGACAACGGGACATAGGGCCTTAGGAAACTGAAATATGAAGACACTGGAACACTATGAGAAACTAGCTCTTACAGACTCCAAGATACACACAGCCATGGAAAACACAGACAATCACTAACACACACAGAGACACTGGCACATACAAACACTTAACAAAAATAAACAAACACATACAAAATAAACTGTGTTAGATATAAAGTTGCTGGTTTCATCTTAGAAGGTGTCCATGTTTTTCCCACCTTTGTCAGAACTGCTCATTTTATTGTTCTTCTGCCTAGTAGTTACCACACACAAGAGGACTAGAAGATTCAGATACCAGCAACTTAAAACCAGTGTATCTCAAAAATATATACAAAAACAAAAAAACAAAAAACAAACACACACACATAAAAAAACCAGTGTATCTCCAGGCATTAATTCATTATATCAATCTGGGCTGGAAATCTACCCCATTTTTTTTTTAATCTATTAGTCTCTTAAGGGTACTCTTTCATCTTCCCCAGGACCTCCTTTGCTTTACTGGGATTTTTACTAGCTCAAGATAGAAGAATTAAAGATGCAATTTTAATGTGAACGAGATACAAGTAGTTTATTGAAGAAATTTGAAATGATAGTTTATTACTTGTTGATTGTTGTATTTATATTTCATACAATTACTAAATTTGACAAATCAAATCAAATTACTAAATTTGATTTAGACTATTTACTTCTATAACTCTTTACAAAGAAGCTTTATCTCAACTCTGACATATTCACAAAGACAGCTGATGAGTTATACACTTGAACAGACTTTCTTTTTTTAAGATATATTTATGTATACAAGAACTGGGGTGCAGGCCAGAGGTGCAGGGGGTGAGAGGATTCACTAGAGACAGAGTGGGGAGCAGAACAGGCGGCTCTACTGAAATACACTGCTGAGGGGAGCAGAGGGTGAGACAGGAGGGAGACAGGAGAGGTCCGCTGCGCCATGTGAGTCAGCTCCCTGGCCCGGGATTGAACTCAGGCCACAGTGGCTGGTGATAGCTTGATAGCGCTGTCTTAACCCCTGTCCCACCAGAGAGGCCCCTGAACAGACTTTCTGGCTAGGAATGAAAGCACTGCATATTTGCAGTTGTTCCCTGGGGGGTTTCTTGATACAATTACTATTATCAATAAGAGGAAGTTTTTTTTTTTCTCCGAAGTAAAATTACATAAAGGCAGAGCCTATAACTTTTAAGTGAGACTTTACAGTTGGTTATATGTCGGTATTTTTATTTCCAAAAATATCAATTTGCTGGATCTATGTGGAATAAGGACAATTCCGCCCAGGCCAAATCAGAAAGTTTCCAGAGTTACCAGGGAGATGATTTAGCATGACAATGTGATGAAATTCTGAGATGTGTCTTTATGATAGAACAGGTATTTAAGAGTTTTAATTCAAGACGTAACTTGCCTCATATGGTTTTATGTCTTGTATGCTTCTTGTCTTGAAGATATACATGTACAAGGAGAGTCAGAGCAGAAAAGGTGTGTGGAGAAGGTCTACAGATTTCATACATGTGGGCATCTGTGGTTATGTTCTCATTCAGATACTCCTCTAACGTGATTTTATGAAGCGCGTACAAATGCTGCTACTCTAAATAAGAAATGCCGTGGCTTGCAATCCTTAGTATTTGCCTATTTAGATGAGGATGAAAGTAAATTATTGGAGTCATCTTATTTAGCCCCTACTTTCAAGGAAGTGATACTGCCTATAAACCTTCCCCTTCCAGCTAGAAAACACACCTTCCTTCACGCAGTATTTGTCTATTTAAAACCCTGATGGAGTCTTTCCAATTGAACTAGTGGGCTGTCAGCTGTTTTACTAAGCATTATCTGTACAGTCAAATCAGCAAGTCGGATACAGTGATGAAAGGGGCTTGGTGTCCTGGATACCTCGACACTCATAGCCAAGACAAGGCTAGTCCCTTCACCGGTTTTTCATAGTCCTTGGGGCCCATTTTAAGTCTGGACTGTAGAACAGAGGCTGGTCCTCTGGGCCTCCTGACTCCATGTGCTCGAATGGGAGCAATAGAAATGGGGCCACCATGGTTCTGTGTCAGGACAGGGTCAGCATAAACGGGAATACAAACCGGCAGCACCACTGAGTTCTTCTCGCAGGGTTGCCTTCTCTGCTGGGTCTGCTGCAGCTGGCTGGAAAATGAATATCCTGAAGGAATATCGTGGAAGTTGGTCCGTGGAGGTTGGTCCTTGGAGGTATAAGTCAGGGAAGACCACTGGGCATAGACAAATTTCCTGATGCTTTAGATAAAGCACATTTCCTACATATTTGGAGGATGCTACTTTCCCAGGAAGAAACAGCTCTGATTTCTGGATGAGAATGCACAGAAAGTTGTTGCCAAATCCAACCTGGGTGTGTGGCTTCCAAATTCTGAGATATGAAAAAAAGGACTGTGTGTTCTGTGGTAACAGATGTCATCTGTCTTCTTCACCTGAGTGGCTGACATACAGCAACCATTCAGTAAATATTTCCTGAAGAAATAAGTAAAAGAACAAGTACTTGGGCAATAGATTTCTAAATGGCAGTGGCAGACAAATTCATCTGGAAGAGCTTTTTCTGGTTCTTTATGCCCTTTAAGAGTTTAACGAAGACACAGAGGATAGTGCTGCTTTTAAATGCAGCTAAACTTTGCTGAAGCATAATCAACCTATGAACATCTGGATTCACACAACAAATGAAAGGGTGATTACGTGCTTCATAACTAAGAGGAAATATATCTTAATGCAGGGACTTTCTAAAGGCTGGCACAAGATGTTTTTGCAGGGTCAGAGAAAAGAGAAAAATCAGCACACGATGATTATGTGTAAGTTTAAATCGATCACCATAAAGAACTGACTTTACTCAATGTCTATGAATAAATACTTTTCCCTTAATAAGATGATGGGGCTGATCTAAGCTAGTTGTTCCTTTTAATGGCTTCACTTGCCAAAATGCAGTTGCCAACCCTATACTGGTTCCCCAACTTTTCAAAAAATACTTTATTGGTTGGGTGAAATCCAAATGTTGGAGTCTGGCTTAGTTTCAAAATAAAACCATCATTTTATAAAGCATACAGGTGTTTTGGGAAGCCTGCATGTTGAATCAAGGAAGACAGCATAACCCTGGTCTTAATTAGCCATAATATTAGCCAACAGGTATTGCGTGGTAGCTCTCTGCAGAGAGGAGTGTATTAAATATATTAAATTGTTAAATTTATGGAATGTATTAAATTATTGAAATTTCATAGTAGCCTAAGGAGGAAGTATTGTTATTATCACCATTTTGCAGATGAGGAACTCGAGGCCTTAACAATCAAGATCTTGCTCCAAGAGATACACAATAAATCTCGGGAAAGTAATATAAAAAGTCTTTCAAACAATGGCTCCAAAACACACATTTTTAAATTCTTTTCCTTTAATAAGAAACTGGGCCACATGACAGTACAACCAATACAAAAACATTGGTTGTTGTTTTATTCTAATGATCATGGATTGGCGGTTCAGTCAGCATTCAGATTATAAACTCCTAGCCAAGATGCATATTAATTTATATTTAAGGGCCCCTCCCGTCCTTACTTTATCAACCCAGTTCTTGACGACCTATTTTTAGCTTCAGTATTTACAGACATTGCTACAAGCTATATCCACATTGCTTAAGAGTGTGATTTGATTAGCACATACCAACAAACAAAAACAAAAGTATGGTCGATTGGAGCATTTCAATCAAGTAGGGGAGGACAGTACAACAGTCATACACTCAGTCATGAGCATTAAATTAATTTTGGGTAAACCCACCCTTAGCGTAAACAAAATGTATGTTTCAGTTTATTTATTAAGCTTACTACTAAAAAAGCAGTAAAACCCTAGCTTCCAAATGTAGATTCCCAGCCCAATCATAGATTGTCATTCAAAAGATCACAAACTTTAGCGGGAACTCAATTATTCCGAGGCAGAGTCAGAAATCCAAATAAAACATCAAGTGGGCAAGGAGACAGACTAGGAAGTAAAATTCATAATAAATATAAAGCAAAACTGATGGCTCAAACTGTCTCTTTGGACTATAAAAACAAGAGTCCAAATTTACAGCAAACTGTATCGAAGATAATAATTTTGGCTTTCACAACCGACAGTGCCTGGTAATGGGAAAAATGTTCGGGTAGGTTAAGGACAGGTTTCCACCATCCTAATTTCCATAACGCTGTTTACCAAACACACCTCACTGCGTTAAAGGAGTTATCTTATTTCAGTGATACGAAAAAGACAGTTTAATATGCGTAAGAGCTGGGTTCCCTATAAAGTATCAGTGCATCAAGAGGTTCTGGGCTTGTGTAGAGCAGGGAAGCTTTGTAGATAAACATCTCCACTCCTCGTGCTGAGAGCTGGTGTGTGCACATCCAACCGGAATACCTTGTTAGCAAGATACTCATGTCCAGCCCTGCAGGTTAACTTCTGCACAAACCTCTTCCTTCGACTTCCTGCTCTCTGCTCAAGTACCCATCGCTAGCTCACATGTCCTAGAAAAACACAGGAACCAGTTCTAGGACCCACTTATCCACCTCGCACTCCACGCTCCTCCCCGAGACTATGCTCCTCCCGCCCCAAACCCGCC
>PVIJ01001450.1:0-198874 GCA_004024925.1 Scalopus aquaticus | reverse complement strand
TCTTTTTACCTTTTTAAGTTTGAAGTCTATTTTATCTGATATAAGTATAGCTGTTCCTGCCTTCTTTCTTGGTCCATTTGCTTGTAGGATTGTTTTCCATCCTTTAACTATTAATCTCTGTTTATCTTCCGCAATTAAGTGTGTTTCTTGTAGACAGCAGAAGGTTGGGTTCTGTTTTTTGATCCATCTTGCTATGGTGACAAACAGCATCTTTAAAGAGCTGCTCAGAGAACCTCTCATCTGCACACACATATGAGATTAACTCCCCCCCCCAATTTCAGGATCAACTGACTACTAATCCCAAGAGGCAATCAGAAATGAAATTTCCTGAAATTATTCTTGAATGTCAAGACCCGGGCAGGGAAACTCTGTTTTCAAAGTACGGTTGAAATGCCTCATGTCTTAATCCTAAATGAAAAAAATTCAACCATTTATTAGGCTTTTCTAGTTCCCGACGTGGCCAGACATAGATGACCTCACAGCGGCGGGACTGGGCTGGCTCTGGAAGCTTAGGCACCCTGGGAACTCTAGACCCGGAGTTCCTAGCACAGCTGCACAGGGCCGTGGAGGGAGCAGGGGGTGGCTGGCTCCTTGGGCTTGCACCCGGGCCATCTAGCAGAGAGGACAGCTCACTGAGTTCTGGGCATTTTCTTGAGCTTTCTGCGTGAATTTCTTAACCCATTTACTTGAAAGAAATTCCAGTCAAGGATACCGTTTTTTAAAAGACCCACGTTGCAAATGTGAGGAGGACTGGTGCGAAGAGACATGCAGTCGCCTGCCGGAGGTTCTCGAGCAGAGGGCGCCCCACGGATTCAGAGTAGACAGTTTAGCTTGGAGCCTGACCTGGAGCCGTGACCCTCCCCGGAGGGAATGAGCTGCTCTCGGGCGCGGAGCTGAGGGCAGCCCTGGAGCTGTGAGGGCAGAAACAGGAGAGAGCCACATCCGGGCCCTTCCAGGACAACCCCACAGCTCACACCAGGATCCGGGGTGGGGAGGGGGAGGAGGGGTGGGAAGGGGGCGTGGGTGGGGGAGGCGGGGTGGGGACGCAGGAATGGGTTCCACTGTAGTGGTGCTCCCCTAATCTTTGACTCCCTGTTACTAAAAAAAAAAAAAAAAACTAACTAAGGTATTAAGCATTAGTCCCAATGTGTGTTTATACCTTCACTTACACAATCACACACCATTTTATGCATGTACTACCGAATGAATATAGGTCATGTAATACGCACAAAGGAAACAATTACTCTTGTACACCAAAATTCTTTCTTTCCTTACCATAAATTCATTTAAAATTGCATTCACTTGTGCTAGAAATATGGCCCCTGACCAATTTTTTTTAATAATTTGGGTCTAGTTTTTCTTTTGCTATCAATTAGGACTCCTTGATCTAGCACTCAATTTTCCTAGAATTATTCTCTAGGATTATTTTTCCCTGTGTTGGTGATTACTTGGAGGAAAAAATGCAATGCAAGACCTTCAGTCCCTGACGTAATCCTGAAACTCAACGTTAAAGCAAAAACAAAACAAGAGCCTTTAAAAAGCCTGCAGCAATACCCAACAAAAGGTCGTCCAAGAAGAAAAAGTTCTCCCAGGAACAATTCTTTTAAATATTGGAAACAAAGCCAAAATGTCAGTCCATTCGTTTTAACATTTTTCACCGTAAACCACAGCCGAGGCGCAAAGTAAAACACTGGTGTTCCAGCAGGCAAGGCGACTGCAGTGACAGAACAGGTCTCGTTCAGGGAGAGATTTATTTTTCTGATCACAGCAACGTCGCACACATACAAAAAGAAAAATTAAAAGAAAGCATTTCAGCCACCCTATAGGCCTCGGCCCTCTGACAGCGCCTCCTGTTGTATCAGCTGGTTTGTTTCGTTGTTAAGCCAGCGGCCTCTTGGATCCAAAATCCAGTGGGAAGAGGAAGAGCTTAACACAGCAGCTCAACCA
Source organism: Scalopus aquaticus (assembly GCA_004024925.1). NCBI lineage: Eukaryota > Metazoa > Chordata > Mammalia > Eulipotyphla > Talpidae > Scalopus > Scalopus aquaticus. Next base: position 196,927 of record PVIJ01001450.1, on the reverse strand, counting down.
TCACACCTGAAAAGCTCATTTCAGACCAGGTTCCACACCAGTCCTGTCTCAAGAACTCCCCTCCGGACAGAACTATTCTTCAGGGTCCACCCATGTGGTCAGTGCTTGAATTTTCCCTGGAGTTCTAGACTAGCCCAAAGGTTCTTTCTGCTGGTGCCTCTGCAACTCAAACCCAGGCCCTTTTCCTGCACAAGTCTCAGAACTGTACAAGACCCTTGACTTCCTCCGTAAGAGAACAATAGCAAGTTGGCTGATAAGACTGATGTGGGGTGGGTTGCAAAAGGGGTGACTCAAACCCCCAAGCGCACAGCAATCAAAGGGCTGGAGGGGCGGGGAGGAGGCGCTCTGTTCTCTTTCTTTTTGAAACCTCAAGGTGGAGGTGGGCAGTTCATTGCAATTTGTATTTGAGGTGTTAGGTTTGGCAACAGGAAACTACCCAAGAAGTAAAATTATCTGCAAAAGTGTTTTTTTTAATAGTTATTTATTTATACATACAGAGCTGGAGTGTAGGCCAGAGGTGGGGAGGGGGGAGGGGGTGGGTAAGAGGATTCACCAGAGACAGAGTGGGGAGCAGAATAGGCAGATTGAAGTACACTGCTGAGGGGAGCAGCAGGGAGACAGGAGAGGTCTGCTGGGCCATGTGGGAAGCTCCCTAGCCAGGGATCGAACTCGTGCTGCAGTGGCTGCGGATAGCTTCATACCGCTGAGACTTAACCCCTTGCACCACCAGGGAGGCCCCAGCGAAAGTGTTTTCTAAAGGGGCTTCAGTCATCCAGTATATAATATAGTCACTTTAAAGGGACTCCTTTCCTGTCGCTGAGCTGGGATTCAGTTGGTTGGGATGGAGCCGTGTCTGCTGCAGCCCCCTCAAGCTCCCTCCCTCAAATAACCTCATCCCTGCTCCACCACAGTGGGACTGTGACCTTAAGTGTCCCTCCCAAGTGGCAACAGACCGTCCTTGTCTTTGAGGCCATCTTGTTCTTATCTGTGGTACGGCCCACACGGCGGCCATCTTTTCAGATAGGTCCTTGTCAGGCACCTGAATCTTCAGGGGACCTTCCAAGCCTACCCCTGCCTTGGCGCTGGCTAAAGCGTCATCTTTGTGTTCAAAGTGCTGTTAGAAAATGTGAGCTTGAATTCATTGCTGCTCAGGGCTCAGCAGATGCCCGACTGAGAGAAAGCATGTTCCGGAGGAGCCTGAAGGCCGTGCAGCCCCACACTGCCCTGCAGAAGTGGCCCTCCTCGGCGGCAGAACCTCTTAAAAATTTGGTCCCTGTGCCCCACTTGTCTGATGAGGTGCTGTGGAAACACAGGAGCCCACCGAGGATGGCGTGAAGAGAACGGCAGTGGAAAGACAGAAGGAAATGAGATGGGCGGAGGAGGGCGGGAGTGGGGAGAAGAGAGCCAGGTGATGTGGGGGGCAGCGGGGCACAGTAAGGAAGTGAGTGCAGATCCATTTGAGGGTTGAGCTGAGGAGTGACTTGCGGGGGCATGCATAAAATGACCTCCTGACTCCATTATGTCTTCCTTGGACGGCATCACTGAAAATAGACCCAGAAAACTCAAAGCAAGAATAATTTTCCAAACTGCTGCTCAAATGGCAAGAAGCCAGAGAAGCCAGAATGGTCCATGTATCCCCTTCCACATTCCTGAAAGGGAAACGGAGGCAGAAGGCATATTTCAAGCCAGTTCATGTTGTTAGTTTTTTCTTAATTCTGTGTGGGCGGGAGTCCGCTTTCCGTCTGGTGAGTGAGATTCCCTCTGACAGCCGCCGATGCAGAGGCTGTTCCCCGCAGACAGCAGTGGGCTTGTGGAGGTTTTGCGTTGATTCCAGAGCAGTTCAGGGTTGGGGTGACAAATCGCAAGGCCTAAGGAATAGACCAAATTAAGTAGCCACATTGAGAATATGGCTAAAATAAAGAGGATTAATAATCACAGTCATAATCTATAGTTCCGTTTACCTTCCTTGGTCAAGGAAATGAATTATTCCAAAAGACAGGCCCTGCTGACAGAAATGGCTTTGGATTTAGGACATGTATGGATGTATGGAATGTCAAATCTTGCAGTCAGCTGTGACTTTCAGGTGTTACTTGTATCCTAAGTGACAGGACATGTGTGGATTTTCTGGTTGTTCTTTTCTATTAGGTTCTTAATGGTAAAGAAAACAGAATTTTATCAACTTAAAGAGACAAATTTTATGTTTGTGGGTAATAAATAGTTAGGGTAACTAGTTTCCTTCTAAAGTTCCTAAACAAGAAACTGGTAAACAAATCACTCTGTGATTTCTGTGATAACAGCTAGAACTGGCATGACCAAGAGAGAAGAAAGGGCATCGGCTTTGAGGTCCAGAAGATCTGTGTTTGGTTAGTCGGGTGACTTGAGCCAAGGTAAACCTCAGTGACCTTATCTATAAAACAGGGATGGAGACCTCATCTGCAAAGTGTCGCAGTTGAATAATTAAGTTAAATAAGCTAGTACATGGTCATCGCCTGTTGTGGTTGGCAGATAAGCAAACCCAGTAGAAGCTCATGTCCTCCTGGCAGGTGAATGCATCTGTGGCTCCAGTTCAGAAGTGCACGCACTGACTCAAGTTCCCGAGTGCCTCTTTGCACTGCCTTCTGCACCTATAACAGTGAGTTAAAAACAGCACTTGTCCTCAAGGACCCTTGTGGTCAAGAATTCTATTTGGTTCATCAGATCCGCTGAGCAAGCAAGAAAATATGAAATGTTTAGTGTTAAGTAGAGAGCGAAGAAGCCATTAACTGCTTAACGAGAGAATGGATAAAACACAGCCTGGCATCTGGAACAGGCACAGATTAGGTCATTAAACAATTTCACAAATAATTAAACAAGCAACAGCTTCATAGCAAACAGTGAAGTTAGCCAGAGCAGAGGTAAAATAAGGCAGAGACCTTGGATTGGGGACAACTTTACCTGTTACAATCACTCAAGCTTTCGACCACCCTGTCTGAATGTATTCCAGTGTACTTAGCCAACATAAAAGAGAAAAAGTGATAGAAATTAAGGATATGATTAGCTGCAAGTCATTTCTTCTTTTGGAGCTACTATTGTAAATCTATCTTAGAACACCTTCACTCATAAACTGTTTTCATGAATGACACCTAAGCTGACAGACTAGTATTTCTCCCTAGAAACCCACTTCCCAAAGGGACGGCCTCGTGGTCCCCACCCAACTCCCAGCCACCTTCTCCCTGAAGGGACACAGACCCCACACCCACCCTCTCTCGTTCAGATCTCACTCTGTGTCCCGAGGAGGTGAGTGCTTTGTCCCCCACCAGCTAGGAACTGCTTTAGCGAGCAGCCCCGTCTGGTTTGCTCCTGTGAGCACGCGGCCTCGCGTCCTGCAGGCCTCCAAAGTGTGTCTGCCAAATGGCGAGCCAGCAAGTCTGCCCCGTTCAGCTCAGGCCATGGCAGAGACGATGGAAATGCACAGGGTACTCGGCACAGGGCTCACGGCCCTTGGGGAGGAGACGGCGCTCACGGCGTCTCAGGAACAGAATGGAAGGGCAGGGGAGGAGGAAGCACCAGGCCAGGCTAGGCCACAGGCAGGATGGGTGGAGGGCGGCAGGGGGGCGAGGAGAGCGATGGGGGTACAACGGGGTGAGGAAGGGGGTAGCTGGAGGGACAGCTGGTCCAGACAGTGAAGGTGGTGTTGGCTAATTCCGGAAGTGGAATTAGCTTCGAGTGCTGATTGGAAGGGGTAGTCCCTTCTCCCTAACAACATCCCACATCCCTACATATCATTTCCTAAAACTCTATTATTTTCTATTGAGGTGACAGTGGTATACAACTCTGTATATGATTTAGGGATGGCGCCCACTAGCCTACCTTCCATAGGCAGTTCAGTACTGTGGTTTGCAGGATTGACCTGGTGGGTGGGTGGGTGGGTGAGTGGGTGAGTGAGGTGGGGAGAGCTGCTGCCAGCGTTTGTCCCTAGCTGTGGCATGGACCATGGTGAATGCCTCTTGTCCACTCCCTGTTCCGTGATGTTGTCTTGGCAACTTGAAATCCACCATGATGGGGGTGTTTACACCCGGGGAATAGGTCAACCCTACAAATCAGCACTCTTCTCCCCGGAGAGCCGGCTGTTTAACATTTAGCAACACACCACCGGGCGCATTAGATGAAATCCTAGCGGGAGTGGAGTTCCCTGGAGTGAGTTCTCACTTTGGAAATAAACCTTAACATTTGTTGTTGTTGTTTCCGCTTTAATCACTAATTCACAGTGGCACACTTCAATTATCTTTTATGGCCCATCCGGAGTGATTCAGCACTTGTGGCTACATTGGCCAACTCACCATCATTTAAAGCCTTGTTTCTATGGGGAGATATTTCCAAGTTGCAAGTTACTGACTTTAAAATAAACTTTTGGAAAAGAGCCCTTTTGTGATTTAGGGTCTTTCAATTCTGGGTGCTCATGGGGACACTAGAGAACAAAGGAACCATGGCCATTTACAAAATGTAGGTGGCAAAATGCCCCCTAAGTGAAGAGGCGAAAGAAATAGAATTATTGCACTTGGAGGAGAAAATGATGAGGAACGATATAATAACGGGGCGTGCACCAGCTGTTCACAGTGCTGCTGTGAGCGCAGGGATGTGGTTAGCCAAGGGGAAGAACTTTGTGGTTTTATTCCGGGATGCGTAATGGGTGGGTTTCGTCTCAAACACTTGCAAACGTCTTTTCAGAGGGTCATTGACACATGACCCATCCCGAGAACCAAGAAAGGGTTCAGACCAAGCTGCTTGTCTGTTTCCCGGTCCCCATCACCTTGATGGTGCTAAGTGTCCAGAGGGCATAATGGTTTTGAAAAGCTTGAGAAGCGTGATGTCATGTAAAGATTCTCCATGTACATCTTAGAATAACCAGACCCCAATGTTACCATTTTTCCCATCCAAAAACTGAATATCGTGAAACATAAGCTTGAGTGTAAAAAGCTTACATCAGGCATCCCAAGTCAACACTCGGTGGGGGGAAGGTTTGGGGGACGCATGAGGTCAGGGTGATTTCTGTTACTCAGGAGTGAGAGTATCACTTTCCCGAATGGTGGCGCAGAACCCCGAATTTCCTTAAAACTATCTGAATCCATGAAATGACAGCTGTGGGTCTGCCCCTCGGCACCCTCAATGGCCACAGCACCCCCAGACTCTGCTTCAACAGCTGGTTTATGATGTGATTTCACAGTAACACTTTTAAGCCTGGTATATTCCTTCCTCCAAAACCGACATAAATCCATAAAGCTTTTTAGCAGTGACTCTGAGATTCACTAGACGCGTTCTCCGCGGTCTGATTCGGCTGGGGCGTCTGCCGACCTCAGCTCTCCAAATTCCCTTCACGATCTGCCTTGCATAGCGGCTGTGGGCGAGCTGAGACAGGTGGTGTCTCCCCAGGCAGGGCGCTCCCCCATATCACCAGCTCCTGTCCTGGCTGGGCTTGTGCTCACAGGAGTGGGGATCCCTGAGGAGCCGAGAATACCTGCTGCTTCCCAAGACCCTCTGAGCTCAATTCCAGGGCTGAGCCTGGGCACCAGCATTTCAACAGGTTCTGGCTCATGAGTCAGGCATGGTTTCGCCCACTCTCGGGACTGGAGTGACGGAGACACCTGGTCCTGGGAAGCGCAAGTTCTTGCCAGCGAGGCCTGCACCTGTCACTCGGGCCTGTGCCTCCGAGGCTTACCTGCTGGCCCGGCCCAGGCTCTTCATCCCCGAACGCTGAATTTCAAGCGCCCGGGAATTTCTCTTCCACACCCCTTCTCCTGTCCCAGTCTGCTCCCCTCTGGCTTGTCCGGACTCTCTGGCTTTGATCTTGGGCCTTACTCCCAGCCTCCTTGAGGCCTGCGTCACCTCTTTTCTCCCACATGCCCACCCTGGGCTCAGGGACAACCCCCACGGAAGCTCTGTGTTCGCAAGCTGACGCCCTTGATAGTAATAACAGTAACAGGTGCAGATTATTTTGTACTGGTTACTCCTGCAGTTCTCACCGTTTTTACCTCCTTCCACATAAAGAATTCTGAGACCTAGAGAGTCGGGTAACCGACTCCCCCTCGGTCACTTAGCTAGTTGACGGCAGTGCCCGTGTGACCCCGATTCTCACTGTTACCGGAACCCAGCTGCCTTAGCGGTGGGCGCCTGCAGGAGCGGTGGTGCCTCTCACCCCGCTGCTCCAGAGTCAGTTATAGCCGTTGCTCCTGCCCAGTAACTGCCGTTTTTTTTGAACGGACCAATCAGGTACCAGGAGCTGATGGGTCGGTCCAATCAGCTCCAGGATTGAAAATGGTCCAGTCAGGCTTGTGGATGGTCCCGGGGAGAGGATATAAGCCAGGATGGGACGGACCGAACGTGGGGGAAAGAGAAGAGAAGAAAAAGAGAGGTGCCAGCCCCAGAGAGAGAAGGAGGCCCCTGAAGAGAAGAACAGGAGACGACGGCGACACAGCCCCCAGGAGAAGAAAGACGATGGGTCCAGACTCCTAAGAGAGCAGAGAGAAGCCTGCTCCTGGCCACGGAGGAAGGGAGAAGAAAAGCAGCACCCAGCAGCTGCCTCCGAGCGGGGAGAGACCCGAAGGCCTCTGCAGGGACGGGCCCGGTCCTGTCTCTGACACAGCTGAGAGGAGCCCCAGGGCCCGGCCTGGTGTCCCCGAGGCCTGCGTGTGGATCTCACCCAGCGCCCCCCAAGGAGCTGCCGTCCCCGCTGCGTTCCGGGGGAGGCGGCCGCCCCCTGAGGCTGCAGCGAGCTCTCTGTTTCCCCCGTGTGTACAATAAACCCCGTGTTTGCTGCTGTTGTTCCTGTTCCCTGAAGTCTCCTGCAATTGTGCGCGCGAGTGAGACCCACAGTGGCCTGTCCTCCATCAGGCGCTGGCCTTTGCTGCTTTGGGCCTTTTGGCCTTTGGGGGCTTTTTGGTGGCCCTTGCCTCAGAGCCTGGGCATTTGGGGCCCATCTGCCCGATTCCAGTTGGCGACCGCGGCAGGACGGGACACCCCGTCGGCCCGATTTCACTGCTTCACGCCTGATGACTTGACCACTGTATGCAAAGCTCCAGGACTTGGGGTTCCCTCCAGAGCTTCCCGCGTGAACCTCTCAAGCGACTCCAGCCTCAAAGAGGCTGCCATGAGCCCTAGATCTCCTGTCTTGCCACGGCCTTTATTTCCAGCCCGTCTCTGCCACCTACCGAGCTGCGCGGGCACCAAGTCAAGAGAACTTTCCTGCTGTGGCTGCAGCGGCTTCATCTGCGCTGTTCTGTCCGCAGTTTATCGCTCCCCAGTCTCGGGCGCGCCTTTTTTTGCAGACAGAGCGTCCCAGTCGGAGACGCCCGTCCTCCCACGCGGCCTCTCCAGCGGCCTCCTGCTGGGCGCCCGCCCCCGCAACTGCCGGGGCAGGCGCTGCGGTGTCCAGCGACCGCACTCAGGCTGACTCGCGCCCCTCACAGCTCACTGCTCTTTCCTTCTCTTTGCAACAGATGTCGGCGCATTTTTCGAAGCGGGCATGTGGCTGCGGTACAACTTCCAGGCGACAGGAGGCAGCGCCAAGGAGGCGGGTGGGCGGCCGGAGGGCGCCCCGGATCAGCAGGGCTCGCCCCCCGACCTGGCCCACGAGGAGATCCACTTCAGCTTCAGCACCACCAAGGCACCCTGCATCCTCCTCTACGTCAGCTCCCTGACCACGGACTTCCTGGCGGTGCTCGTCAAACCCTCCGGTAAGGCCGGGACGCCTCGCCGTGCGGCTGGTGATGAGTGGACAGAGCATTCTAGTAAGAGCTGAGTTGTTCTAGATTCCCCGCAGGACACTGAGCAGGGCCCCTAAGTTTTTTGTTTTAAGATTGATTTATTTATGCAGACAAGAACTGGGGTGTAGGTCAGAGGTGTGGGGGGGTGGGAGGGTTCACCAGAGACAGAGTGGGGAGCAGAACAGGCGGATCTACTGAAACACACTGCTGAGGGAGCAGCGGGAGACGGGAGAGGGCTGCTGTGCCCTGTGGGAAGCTCCCTGGCTGGGGACCCAACTCGTGCCGCAGTGGCTGCTGGTAGCTTCGTAGTGCTGAGACTTAACCCCTTGAGCCACCAGGGGGGCCCTCCCCTAAGGTTTTTGAGCCTCTTTTCTCTCTTTGAGAAACGACCACAAAACCCTGCTTCAGTTGAGTATTCTACAGCCACGTGTCACTGCGGTAACATGGCTCAGGCCTGGGGAGAGTCCTCTACAGAGCCCTGTTTATTCCATTAATATTCTAGAAAATGTTCCCTAGGATTCCCGCTTCAGAAATTATTCATAAAGAAATAAGCCAAAAGTCGGGCCTCCCTGGTGGCGCAGCGGTTGAGCGCTGCGCTGTGGAGCTGTCAGCAACTCGCAATGCGAGTTCGAAGCCCAGCCAGGGAGAATCCCACATGGTGCGGCAGACCTCTCCTGCCTCGCCCGCTGCTCCCCTCAGCAGTGTACTTCTGATCTGCCTGTTCTGCTCCCCACTCTGTCTCTGGTGAGCCCTCTCGCCGCCCCACGCTTATTTGTATAAATAAATAAATCTTTAAAAAAAAAAAAAAGAAAGAAGCCAAAAGTCAAAGACCCAGCATGCAATTGTTCAGCACAGTATTATTTAGCAAAGTAAGGACTGGGGACGATCCAGAGGACCATTAAGATTATTCTGTAAACAGTAATTAATGACGTGCAGAAAAATGTTAAGTGATGTGATGTTAATTCGAAAGAAAAAAGCAAGATGCTGTCTCGACTTTTCCATATCAGCTCAGCTGTAAAAATATGAATAGAAACAGAGAGCACTGGTGTAGCCAGACTCCTGGCCTCACCCTCATTTCTCCCCTGTCCCCCACAGACCCCGTCTCCCCTGCCAGGACTCATTAGCCCTAGACACTGTGGACAGTGTGTCTTACCCCTGGTGCCCTTGGTCTTCCTCTCTGCCCTAATACCCGCTTTCATTCCACACCCAGATCGAGTCTCCAGTTCACCCCCTTTTAATGACTTCTCCTCGCTTGACACCCCCATGGCCCTTAGCTTCGGTGTCATTTGTCTGGCCTTCCCGCGCGGTCTTGTTACCCGTCTCTGTTATAAACACGCCCATCTCCCCAGAGACATGGGGAGCTCCCTGCACGCAGCTCCCGCCTCTGCTAGGTGCTCTGAAATGTGTGCCGACGGGGAGAGGCTAAATCTGTGAAGCTCATTATTTGCGGCAGCACTAGAAGAGCAGGCTCCTTCTAAGTGTTTCCCTTCACTTGGGAGAGGAACCAAGATGCAAGAAGTGAAGCAGCTCTCCATTATAATATTTTATTTTAATAGACAAACATTAATATTCTCCCGACCATCATTTAGTGGTTTTCTTAGGCTATTATTTGAAAGGAATAAATAGATCACTTCAATTTTACGATTCGAGAATATCGCCATTCCTGTTTATAGATAGTCACTGTATATAAATTTTAACTTCTAACTCATCTTTTTTCTCAAAGCAACTCATTTCCATGGCCATTAAGTGAAGCAGTTAGAGAAATGTGAAGTCAGACTTATCAAGTCCGAGAAAGCCAGGAAAGAGAAATAAAGTGAAAACTTGATGACCGTGACAAGCGAGGGCACACACAAGGACCTCTGACAAAAGCAGGGAGGACAATGCCCAATTTTTTGTATAGTTGCCACTTCCTCTGACTCTAGCTCCGGATGGCAGAGCCCCCTGCTTCCTGGTGTATCCCAGATGCAGTCCAGCCTGGCCCCCAGAGATTGGGGGTACAAGTCCACCTAGAATTGGACTCTCCTTTTACAGGCAGACAGTCCACTTCCAGACCTTGAAAAATTCAAGTCAGCAGTGCTTTCCCTAGCCATGAAGAAATGAATAAATAAATGATGAATGACTGTAACTATATATTTAAAAAGACTGGCTGTGCTTACCTGAGATCAGGGCTCCAGACATAAAATGGAAAATAAAAACTCAAGATCATCAGCTTGTTTTTCTGCGTGTTGCCCAAACAGCTACTAATCATCTCCTTCACTTTCAAACAACAGATTTTTTTAAGTGCTCCTAGGGTAAAGGGAAAAATAGGGCAAAACACCAAGGGCCAGGGAGAAAAGCAGCTCAGGGGAAGGGGGAACAGCATATTCAAAGGTCCTGAGGTAGGCTGGAGAATTGCATTTTCTCGGACAGTCCAAGGCAACGTGAATGTCAAAAGTGAGCGGGCGAATGTCGTGACTTGAAAATAAATCACGCAGCAGAGCTCACATCAGAAAGGGCATCTTAGGTTATCTTAGTGATGGCACTTCATCCTGTGAGCAACCGGAGGGCTTTGAAGAGGTTTAAGCAAGCCAGAGATGTCACCAAGTCTGCATTTTGAAAAGCTCTCTCTGCAAAGGGATGACGGGACAGAAGACAGCACAGAAGCAGGGAGCCATCATCCAGCCATGCGTTTACTCGACAAATATTTATTAAACGCCTGCTAAGTCTCAGGCATTATCCTAAACATTGGGAATAAAGTGACACAAATCATGAACAAAATTCTTGCTCTTACAGAATTTTCATTTGAGCTGGAGAAGACAATGAACATTAAGTGCAATATGGGATATGTTGCCCAGTAAGAACTTTCATGGGGGAAAAATAAGGCCAAAAATGGAAGGCCTGGCTAAGGGGGAAAAAAATAGGTCAATTCTGCCTTTAATGAGGAAGTCACAGAAATAACTACTCTGAAGATGATCTTTGAGCAAAGGCCTGCAGGGGTCAGGGCTCCAACATGCAGATAACTGGAGAATGAACATCCTGGTCAGGAGAACCGTGAGTGCAAAGGCCCTGAGGCAGGAGCCCGCTGCAGAAACAGCCAGGAGGCCAGTGTGGACTGGTGAGGAGCGAGCAAGGAGGAGAATAGTAAGAGGTCAGAGATGAAAGAGGGGGCTCATGGAGGGCCTGGTGAGCCCTGGTGGAGACTGAGTGAGTGAGGCCAGAAGCAGCTGGCCTCAAAACAAGGGGGTGGAGGACTCTATACCCCCCAAATACAAACAATGATATAAAACCGCATTACCTCGATAAATTAAAGCAAAAGGAGGGAATATTTCAGATTTATAAGTAGAGTAATCTAGAAAGGAAAGTTTGATTCAAGGAGACCAGTAGAATGCGCTAGCAAAATCTGGGAGTGACGTGAGAAAGGGCAAAAAAGAAAAATAATCAGGAACTAAAGTGCAGAGTGCTAAACTTGTACTTAAAAGCCACAGAGTTCGCTGGCAGATGCTGTGTGTGATAACACAGGAGGGCGGCAGTCAGGGCTCTTGACAGAAGTAACTGGAAGGACAGACAAAGTGGTCTTTAACTGAAACGCAGAAAATTGTGATGGTATTTGTAGGGGGAGGGCGGGAGGATGAGAGTTTGGCTTTCATGGTTTGTGTCTGAGGTGCTCCTCTCACGGATGAGTGGTCAGGAGGGGCGAGGGCTGAGGTGAAGTCAGAGTGTCACCTGTGGATCGGCCTAGCCGGTGTCCAGGGGTCCAGGCAGAAGCCGGCGCAGGTGAGGCTCGTGGCGGCTGTCAGGGCCCTACGCGGCGTCACCAGCAGGCAGACCGCAGGCCAGGAACTGCGCGAAGCGGCGTCAGCCGAGGACTCAGCAGGGCCTTCCTGTGGCGATGGAGGTGGGGATAGGGTGGACTGGACACCCTCAGGAACTGAAAATCAGCAGTTCTTGCTTGAAATGCCTTAAGCAGAAGAACCTAGGACTAAACACTGCAGGGTAGAACTCAGAAATAGCCAAGGTTTGTCAAGTTTGTTTAGAAAGCAAAACTAGGAAATGCAATTAATTCTTGGTTATTTTGATGAATGTTTCTTCCGGGCCTCCCTGGTGGCGCAAGCGGTTAAGTCTCAGCACTATGAAGCAGCCACTGAGGACTGAGTTCTATCCCTGGCCAGGGAGCTGACCCACATGGCACAGCAGACCTCTCCTACTCTCCTGTCTCCCCGCTGCTCCCCTCAGCAGTGGTTTTCAGTAGATCCGCCTGTTCTGCTCCCCACTCTGTCTTTGATTAATCCTCTCTCTCTCTCTCTCTCTCTCTCTCTCTCTCTCTCTCACACACACACACACACACACACACACACACACCACCTCTGGCCTACACACCAGCATAAATAAATAAATCTTTTTTTAAAAAAATGAATGTTTCTTCCAACTCCAGGAACACAGAGCAATATTTTCATGGCAAGTGTAATACCGGACCCCTCCGTCAGGAAGGATGCTGTGCAGAAGCCACTGCATTTACATACAGTGGATAAAGGGGAGAGAACTCTCTGGAAGGAGAGACCGCCAGATATTTAGAGTTGAATCTCCAGGTGGTGGCGTTTCTGACTACTTTTTTTTCTGTTTAGTATTTCTGTTTTAATTATCATATTTTGCTTCACAACTTAAAATCAAAATATCAGTTTTGTTCCTCTAAAAGAAAAACCGAAAAGGCACCACGCATCTGTGAAGTGATTTACAGCTGTTCAGCCTCTTGCCCAGCTGCCAGCTCCCCCCGCCACCCGCGTAAGCGCTGAGATGTCTGAAGCTATTAACATGAAGATTCCAAGAGGACTCAAAAATGAGATTAAAAATGGATGTCTTAATCATAAATAAGAAATAAAAGTTATGTTTGCTGGGTAGATTCATTAAGTGCAGGATCTGGAATATTACATGAGCCTTTTTAGATATTCTTTGTCATTATTGAGAAAAAGTAAGGAGGAGGAGGGAGAAAGAATAATTTACCCAGGCAAAGGGAACAGTGATGGAGATGCAGTGAGTTCTTAGGGACCCAGGAAGCCGGAGCTCCCTTTAATTTGCATTTGCTGTGATGCAGTCTCTAACCTGGCTTAAAATGCTTTGCTTTCTTCTCTCGGTCTCAATGAAACACACCAGATCACACTTACTAATCTTTTGTAAGTTATGTTTATTTTTAAGTGTATATGCTCGTGGTTCTTTTATAGGCCAATGTGATCCTTCGCCACAGCACAACCCACCCCTGCATCCTGCATTTATTCCAGAGTATTTGGGGGAGGGGGTGCAGGCATCACCACAGTCCTGTGGTGTACATGTTCTCATTCTTCCTTCCCAGACCCGACCCACTTTGGCTCATTTAAACCATTTATTTGTTCATAATAGCAAAGGTATGGAAGCAACCCAGATGTCCAAAAATAGATGACTGGATCAAGAAGATGTGGTACATATACACAATGGAATACTATTCAGCATGGAAAGAAGATAAACACATGCAATTTGCAGCGACATGGATGGAATTAGAGGGGATCATACTCAGTGAAATAAGCCAGAAAGAGAGAAAAATATCGAATGGTTTCACTTATAACAGGACTATAGGGAAACCAAATAGGAGAGAGACACTTGAGGGGGGTGGGGGAGGGGGAGGATAAGGGCACAAAATGGGGTAGAAAAGAACACAAGGGACCACGGAGATGGATCACGGGTGAATTGGTGGTGGGTTACCCAAGGGGAATACAAAATGTAAAAGACATAAATAACAATAAAAATATATATTTAAATAAAAAATATATATATATTAAAAAAAAACATTTACTGCTTTAATATTGAGATTCCGGTCGCCCAAGGCTCATTGTTAGCAGCTGGTAAACATGTGTGCCTCGTGCTTTTCACCCTCATGAGTGACGCAGAACCACACAGCCGTCGTGTCAGTGGGCTTCGAAGGAAGGAGCAGCATTTAAAGAGAACCTAATGGCCAGGGGTTGGGGGCAGTCACATTAGGATGAAACCTTGAGCCGAGAAATGTCTGAGTTTCTTTCCTTTTCTTTCCATAGGAAGCTTACAGATTCGGTACAACCTGGGCGGCACCCGGGAGCCGTACAGCATCGACGTGGACCACAGGAACATGGCAAGTGGGCAGCCCCACAGTGTGAACATCACCCGCAACGAGAGGACCATCATCCTCAAGGTAAGCGCGTGCGACCAGCGGTTCTTATGACTCGGCATGAAAATGTTCATCCCCGGCCACTGGTTTTGGTCGCTGTGTCTTGGGAGGCTGCACGGATGGAGTTGGTGCTTATTATACTTGCTCCTACAACTTCCTAACGAGAAAAGTAGAAAGATACAGGCCTTATGGGAAAGATAACGCCAGGGTTGATGGGAAGACATTTCCTCGGGAGAGGGGAGAGTAAATGTTTACTCCGTGGCTCAGGGCTTCCCCGCTTGGACACCCCAACATCTGTCTTTCTACTGTTTTTATCCACTGCACCCTCTTTTTCCTGTGTTCTCAGACATCTGAAGCTTATCTGAAGTTTCCCAGCAAAGGTTATTTTGGTTTATCTGACCTATTGCTTCAGCTACTCCGACGCTCTCTGAATAACTCCATTTTTTTCTCAGCGGATGTTTTGCTTTAAAAATCCAGAAAACGCAGACTGTCTCGGCACACCAAGGGGTGGTTTTGTTAGGACACCCAGTTTTTATTTCAGGTCCACTGATTGTCCCTTCCCCCGCCCCTGTTTTTACGACAAAGAAACCAGCCTGGGAGACACCATGAATAAAACATAGCTGAGGAGGTCTCCCTGGGAACGAACGGAAAGATCAAGTGTGGAAGCTGTCACTGCCTTCTCTAGAAGGAGTTCGCAGTAGATACCTGGCCGGAAAGGAACAGCAGGGGTTGCTGTTTGTCAGGACAGTCTCTTGGCCGGGCTCAGGGCTCGCAGCCCTCATCCGGCTGGGGCTGGCTGCTGAGGGGGTGCAGGCTGCAGAGGACAAGCACAGTCCCTGCTCTTTTTGGCGGATGTCAGATTCATCACTTGACGTGGGGTTGATGCTTGGCCTTTAGCGGTAAATGCTAGAGGGCATTTTAAGGAGAGGACTTTCCTCCCAAAATGACAAGGCACAGTTACAGCTCATTGTGTGCCATCACGCCATCACGCGCGGGGACAATAGTGTCTCCACCGCCACTGGGGGCCCCCAAGCCAGCAAGGTGCAGGCCCACAGTCGGGGCTGAGCTCACTCCGCGGGCAAGCCAGCCCACCGCTCATCGGAATCTCAGGTCGGCTCAGAAAAGACCTGGGTGCAGGGTGCAGGGTCCCAGTGGCTTCTGGGTGCAGGGTCCCAGTGGCTTCTGGTGCAGGGTGCAGGGTCCCAGTGGCTTCTGCCACCCCAGGAGGTGCCTTCCTATCAGCGTTGCGTTCACCAGCTTTGGATCAGAGACATTCTCTTGCTTGAAACCACGCCATCTTTTAAAGGAAGGGCCTCCTCTTGCCATTTCTCCTTTGCGGAAGGAATAGGAAGTATTAAAAAGAGCTCAACGATCATCTTTAAGCACAGGGCCCTAGAAGGGGCCCACAATGGCTTCAGAGTCTTGCAGGGTGAACCCAAAAACTCTCCAAAAAACACCTGCCTTGTTAGGGTGAGCCCTGTGGCTGGTGGTACACGTGACAGATGAGGTGGGCTGAGTGGAAGGGGAGAGCAGAGGGGATGGGCTCAAGCATTCCACTGCTGGATTTCTGGACTTCTCCCCCAAAATACAGTAAGTCCAGCGCAAGCATAGGTTAAGATCGGCCTTCTTGCCCATTTCCCAAACTGGGGATTCTTTGGCGCTAACAGCAACTCTTAAAGAACAAACATATGCTTAATCAGAGCTGCCATCTGCTGCTGGGAATTAGAGATTGTCCTGGAGAAGGGGAAAGGGCAGACTATTTTAAGAACTTGGCACTTTGGAGACAGGGAACACCAGAGTAACCTAGGCAGGAGAGGAGCAGAGGAGCTTGGGAACCAGAGAATCCCAGGGACTGAGAAGAGGGTTTGGGGAAGAGTCTGATTCTGTTTTTTAGTGTGGATTTTGGTTTTGGTTTTGTGGTTGTGGATTTTTGTTGTTGTTGTTGTTGTTGCAAATGACAGGAAACCAGTTCCATTTTCTTTGAAGGAAAAATTCCTAGGGTGGGTCATAGAATTTAAGAAAGGGAAAACGGAAATTATGGCAGAGAATCCAGGGACCTGAGGATTAAAAACAGACTAGAAAGCCTTAGAGCTCCCTTCCCCCCACCCAACTCCTCACTTCCCTCCCACCTCTTCCTCCAGGCTGCCCCCTCCCCCTTCTCTGCTCGGGCCTCTCTGAGATCTGGACCCCCACTGCGGGCGCCCTCTTGCACACACATGTGGGACCACACCAGGCTCAGGTCTTCACCGTCTTGCTATCGGAAGAGAGGCCCTAGTTTATTGGTCCCTATCTTAAAATCCCAGGACAGTCTCTGATTGGCCTGACTTGGGTCATGTGCTCCCCCTATTACCAGGAGAGAAACAATGACTGATCCCCGCCATCAAACCTCAAGTTTGGAGCGGGGTGTTGGGGAAAACAGGCACACAGATCTAGAAGAAGGGAGCCTGAGGGTATGGAAACCACTGGCACTGCCATGTTTTGAGGTGGGGAGGGGAGAAAAGCCAGAAGGAAGGAGTCTGCCAGGGATGGAGCCCCAGCAGGGCAGCCCATTTTCCTCCCTCAGTCAGTGTGGGGGACTGCGCTGAGATTTCTGGGTGTGTTGTGTGAGCTAGGGGAGACCTTAGGGTTGGGGTGCTCTGGTCTTTCTCAGTCCAACCTCTGTGTCCAGGACAGAGGGAAAACAAAGGCAGAGGTGAGGACGGCAGGAGAGAACACGACCTGCGGAAAGTAGGCCAGACAGGCCCTCGGCCCTGTCCAGCTCCCTTTCAGGCAGGGAGATGGTGTTCAGCACGGAAGTAATTCCTCGGGCACCACTAGCACCAATAAATAAATAAATGAAATCACTGTTTTGGTTTCCAGATGCAACCTACAAACCCATCTTGAGAGGGTCCCCGACCCCAGAATTCAGGGAGGGAAAAAGAAGCTCATGCTAATCGTGACAGTTTCTGGTAAAGGGAATTCAAGTGGCTGGACTGCCTCTAGTGTTGTCTGGATTTCCTCATCTTCTAGTATAAGCCTGTGTTGTGTCTTTATAATCCATAACACATAGGAATCCTATATGGGCCCTCAACCTATTCTGACAACCCCCAGTGGTGGTGAAATATAATCATCAAGATATTTAAATCATTTCGAATTAAAATGTACTTTGAATCCAAGAAGAAAAATCATGCTGTTTCAGAGATGAGTTTTAAATGAAGGGGAAATCTGCCATCATTCATACATCCTCGCACACCTAGAGTTTACGTGCCGTTTCTCAGTGTTTACGGTGTTTGAAAGGTCAGTTTGCTTTCCTGGCTGGGTTTGGGTAAAGCCAACATTAAATTAATTTGCATTCCCTGAACACACGTGTCTGAAATGGTGTTGAGCACTTGAGGGAAATGGACCTTGGATGAAACATTTGCTGCCAAAAAAACAAAGTGTGCTGTCCCCACTCGGCTGATGAAGAGTGACCTCGGGGATGAGGGGCCCTGGTGAGGCCCAGCCTGCGACAGCCCCCAAGTGGCGTCGTTCCTGAAAACTCACAGATGCACCAGGGACAAGTCAGGATGAAAACTGAATCGGGGCAGGCAGAGAGCACCTGAGAAAAGACCGTGTGCGATGAGAATCATGCCTCAACAGGACTCCAGGAACTGAACGTGACCTTGAACCATTTCCAAGTCGGTGTGACAAATCCTTCCTCCTTCCTCTCTTCCCCGGTGTCCCAAACACATCGCATGAGGGACCTGAAGTGGTTTCCAGGGAATACATGAATGTAGTCAAGGAAATAAGTCACACAACGTAGGCCCCGAGCAAGGGGACTATGGGCCTTCATCCCCCAGGTCCTGAGGTCTTCCCTGTAGGTGTAACTCTAAAGCTAAACGTCTTGGAAAGCAGGAGTGCCCAGCCCACAGGAGTCAAGTGCACCAGCTCCTCCAGGACTCGCAGTGTGTCCTGCTCTGCCCTTCTGGAATTTGCTTTGTCCCATGGGTCATGTCAGTGGACGCAGAAGGCTGCCCATCAGCCACGCACAGTCAGTCTCAGGGTTGATGCCACCGAGCTGCAGGCGTGGCCAGGCACCTGCACGCACTGCTCGCGTCGTCCCCACCTGGCGCGCCATTACCGTCCCCACCCGGGTGTGGGAACCAAAGAAAGTGCCATGATATATGTCCTGAGTATCAGCAGCGAGAGTGAGGTTGAACGTAGGTCTCCCCGCTTCGGCCTTTACCCATGCCCTTGGGTGGGTCACAAAATTTTGAAGAGGGCCTACCCCAACCAGTAAGAAATTGAGTGATGTCACTGTCGTTGCTATTACTCCAAGATGGTTCAAAAATAGCAGAAGCACAGAGAAGAGTAAAACACACACCTGGGCAGGCGCCGCCTGGACGTGCCAGGCTGTCGTGCTTTGCTGCATTTCTTCAGGCTTTTTGGAAACGCAGCAATAGCTGAGGCCCGCTGCCTCCCTTTCTCATCCTGGGCCCAGAGACAGGGTGGAGACCATGCCTTCAACGACTTTTCTGGAACAAATGCGTTTTTTACAAGACTGGCTGAAGTGGCATTTCCTGGAAAGCCAAGCATCACTTAGAGCTGGATTTCAGCCCAAATAATTCCAAGGGAGCGAGGCAGAGCGGGGTGCTGAGCAGGTGAAGGGCTGAGAAGGCACAGCTCTCTAATACCCTGGCCAAATCCAAGGATGAAACTAGCTCAAGAGATAAAAGGAGGGCCTCCCTGCTGGTGCAGCAGGTTAAGTCTTAGCCTATGAAGCTATCCGCAGCTACTACAGCACCAGTTCGATGCCAGCCAGGGAGCTTCCCACAGGGCGCAGCAGGCCTCTCCTGTCTCCCCACTGCTCCCCTCAGCAGCGGATTTCAGTCAATCAACCTGTTCTGCTCTCTACTCGGTCTCTGGTGGATCCTCTCACCACCCCACACCTCTGGCCTACACCCCAGTTCTTCTATGCATAAATAAACCCTTAAAAAAGAGAGATAAAAGGAATAAACATGTTCTTTGAATAGTTATCACATATTTGGGGGTTTGATGGAAGTCGAACAATAGTGGGTTCTGGGATACAGCTTGGGCACCACTTCCCCGAATCCATACTCCCTCAAAACCAAGTGAACAGATGGTGAGGACGTATCATTTGGCTTTCATCTAACTCGAGGGCCATCCTGTCTTTGCCAAGAAGAAGCTAACAGATTTTCTTCAGGCAAAATATTTTTTCTTAAAAAATAATTTCAGGACCTCAGGAGTCATGGCTAATGAGATCCCCAAATCCATGTACCACAAAGAGCATGACTTTTATGCTCATCAGGAATTTTCAGAACAAATGTTCCCCCAAATCAGGGGCCTCCCTGGTGGCCTAGGGGTTCAGTCTCAGTGCTGTTACCTCAATGACCTGAATTTGCTCCCTGACCAGGGAGCTTCCCACAGGGCGTAGCAGACCTCTCCTGCCTCCCCGCTGCTCCACTCAGCAGTGTATTTCAGTAGATCTGCCTCTTCTGCTCCCCACTCTGTCTCTGGTAAATCCTCTCACCCCCCTGCACCTCTGGCCTACACCCCAGTTCTTCCATGCAGAAATAAATCTTTTAAAATCAAATGTTCCCAAAAATCACTGAATTCTGCTTCTTGAAATAAATATGCTGTCGGTCATCATGGTACGTAGTACGGAAAAACCCTTCCGCACCTGTGCCTAGTGGCCCACTCAGCCTTACAAGTTGGGAAAGGCCGGCCTGTTAAACACATGAAAATCAGAGACTAAGGCAGTCAGGAGATGAAGAAAGCCCAGAACAAGAAGAATCTCATCTGGAATCCAGGTTCCACCCCTTCCCAAGGCCAGTCACCCCTTCCCCAGGGCCAGCCACCCCCTCCCCAGGACCAGATACCCCTTCTGTTGGTATCACCCCTTCCCCAGGGCTAGTCATGCTCACACCATTGCCTCCCCCGTCTGCATGCAGCCAGAGAACCAGCTACTTTATCTGAGAAGCTTTTTTTTTTAAAGATTTATTTATTTATACATACAAGCTGGGGTACAGGCCAGAGGCCTGGGGTGGCAAGAGGGTTCACCAGAGACAGAGTGGGGAGCAGAACAGGCAGATGGACGGAAATCCACTGCTGAGGGGAGCAGCGGGCGAGGCAGGAGAGGTCTGCCGCGCCATGTGGGATTCTCCCCGGCCGGGCGTCGAACTCGCATCGCCGCTGCCGGCAGCTCCACAGCACAGCGCTCAACCACTGCGCCACTGGGGAGGCCCTTTATCTGAGAAGCTTTTGACAATTTTAAGAGTTTTAAATAAAACTGAGTTTTGGGGGCGAGGGGTGAACATTTTATTAGATACCAGGAGGAGACAGTGGGTCACCTGCCTGCTCTGATGAGCAGCTTTGGCCACATTTAGTTTAGAGACAGGAAGTGTGGAACCACGTGGGAGGTGTGTGGCCGCCTTGCCCAGGACTCAGGAAACCCCGCAGCCAGAGGCTGAGCTGGCTCATCAGATCTCCAGGAAAAGAAGTTGATGGGGCAGCTTTTTAAATTTTTTAGACTGCAAATAAAGATTGTTTGGTTTAAATTTTTTCCTCAAGAATATTAATAAAGATACCAGGAGTTCTACCTCAATCTGATATAGGAAAATCCTATTAAGGCTATAATAATAATAATGATAGTAAAAACAGTAGCAGTAGCAGTACTGCTAGTAGCAGCAGTACTAGTAGTAGTAGTAGTAGCAATGGTGGTGGTGGTAATTAGAGGATTAGCAGTAATAGTGGTGATGGTGGTAGTACTGGTAGTGGCAGTACTAACAGGAGCAGTAGTAGTGGTGGCTGTAACACTAGTGGAGTAGTAGTAGTGTTACGGTAAACTGCTTCTGGCTCTTGGCAGTGCTATGAAGCAGTCTCTTGCTGCTTCCCAGCTTGCCACTTACATGAACAGCACTCCTCTGAGATACGTGCCACTGTCCCTGCTTTACACGTGGCGAGACAGGGACACAGACAAGCTAGTGGGGTGGAGCAGAGGCAGCTGTCCAGGCCGCTGGTTCTCAAGCCCAGACTCCGAAACTGCACTGTCCTGGCTTCAGTCGCCCCTGACTCGGTTGCTCAGATGCGGGAGAGGCCCCTGACGGCCTGCCCAGCCCTGCCGGGGAAGAAAGAGCAGCGTCCCGCTCAGCACGGCCCCCTCCTCGTGGGGAGAGGTCAGGGGGGACACTAGAAAGGGGTTCGCACTCTCATCCCCCCTTTATAGCACTAACGCTGTGGACTAGCAGGGTGTAGGTATGTGTTTTATGAAAATCACTTTTGAAATATCAAATTAAGTGACTGTCTCTTAAAAATGACGTAATATAATGGGAGAAATGCATTTGTAAGAGGAATGAGCTAGTGGCATTTGCTGGGGGGGGGTCATAAATTCATAACTTTTATAAGTGAAGAAGAACTAAAAAGTGAAAAGAACTCAAAAAAAAAAAAAAAACTAAGAAGTCCAACTTCAAGGCCAGTGTTTTTGGCTGCATGAAAAGCACCCTGCCGATTCTCCACATAAGAATGAATGGCATATTTCGCTGAGTATGATCCCCTCTAATTCCATCCATGTCGCTGCAAATTGCATGTGTTTATCTTCTTTGAATGCTGAATAGTATTCCCTTGTGTATATGTACCACATCTTCTTGATCCAGTCATCTATTTTTGGACATCTGGGTTACTTCCATACCTTTGCTATTGTGAACAGTGCCGCAGTGAACATACGGGTACGTGTATCCTTGGGGAATACAAAATGTAAAAGATATAAATAACAATAAAAAGATATATATAATAAAAAAAAACAGTTAAAAAAAAAAGAATGAATGGCACCTCCCCCCTCCCTACTCAGCGCCCTTCTTGTCTGCAGTAACCTGGGGCCTGGGCTGAAATTAGACACCGCGGGTTAGATGAATTATTTAAAAACGTGTGCAGTTGAGCTCTCTGCCAATAAAGAACAACACCAGAAAGTGTATAGATGTAAATATGCCCGAACATTTTAATATCAGAGGTTGTTCAACCCTTTATTAAAGAGAGTAACACTGTTAGGAAGTTTTGACTCTTTTTAGGGATATCAGAACAAATAAAGGAAGTTGACCCAGCTCGCCTAGGGCCCTGCTCTTGAAATTACATTTACAGTAATGTCTTGCCTTTGGCTGATTGACTGTGTATCTGCCTGGGATGATGAACTCCCAGCCTTGGCTGTGCCCTGCAAGTGTGCTTGGTGGCTGCAGGAATAATGACAGCCCTTAAAGTCTCCAGTTCCTCCTCCCCAAAGCACTCGGAACCATTCACTTCCTCTACTTTGGGATTCTCGGCTCATGTGCCACCTCTCCACTCTCCACTTTAATGGAGGACAGTTGTTGCATTTAATGCCGCAGAATTAAAGGCCAATGTTTTATTAGTTTCTTATATCATTACAATAGTTTAATTCCGCAGGAGGTGTCTTTGGACAGTATAGAGAGGGGTGTGTCCATGGAGAACTTGACTGTGCATTTGATCTGTATGTGAGTCGGAGTTTGTTTTCTGTTCCATAGTTCCATGTATCCAGGGAAACTGAGTCACAATGGACCACATACCACAAACCTCACATCCTCCTCCACTTTCTGTAATTTGGTTTGAGATTGGACTATGAGTCTTGGGAGAGTATTTTAGTAAGTTTAATAAATAAGTTTTCCTTACTCAATTATGGACAGAAAGTAGGACTATTTGGGGAAGTGTCTTCAAAAAAGAGACACAAGATGCACAACTGTCAGCACCTGGATTCCTTCCCCTGCCAGTGCCTTCCAACCACCTGCAGCTTTCAGCCAAGAACAACTCTATGCTTAGTGGCCTGGGCACCCTCTCTACAAGCAAACAATTCCCAGGTGCGCAGTGGAGATGTGGGGTGAAGATCCAGCTGAAGATGACAAAAGGTTCTCAAGAAGGTTCTGGACCATTCCATTAACATGTAGTATTCTTAAATTTAAACCCGTATCAAGCAAAGAACCCAAATAAAATGGAAGGAAGAGCTAAAGGATGTCTCCAAAGAAGACATTCAGATGGCCAGCAGACACATAATAGATGTTAAGCAATGCTTATCATCAGGGAAACGCAAATCAAAGTCACAACGAGTATGATACCACTTCACTCCTGTGAGAATGACCCATTTCAGAAAGACTAGAAACAGCAAGGATGTGGAAAAAAAGGATCCCCCATACACCTGTGGTGGGAATGTAGACTAGTCCAGCCCCTATGGAAAATAAGATGGAGTTTCTTCAGAATATCCAAAATAGATCTACCATATAATCCAGCAATTCCACTCCTGAAGAATGCAAAAACACCAATTCAAAGGTATCTGCAGCCCATTTACAGTATCCAAGTTTGAAAACAACCTAAGTGTCCATCAGCAGACAGTGGATTAAGAAAATGTGGTCTATATACACAGTGTAATACTACTACGATACAAAAAGATGAAATCTTGCCATTTGTGACAATGTGAATGGAATTTGAGGGGATTATGCTTAGTGAAAAAAGTAAGGAGAAAGAAAAATACAGCGGATTTCTTTCACATGCAAAATATAAAGAAACCAAACAAAGGAACTGACAAAACTATACTAGAAATTTAAGTATAGAATTAAGGCAACCAAAGAGGGTGGGGGTGAAAGGTAAAAATCAAAGGGCAGGGAGGAGCCCAATGGACTGTGGTAGAGAATTATAGGGACTGTGGTGGTGGGTATGGAGTGATAACATATGTCTAAAGAGGTGTGCACCTATATCCCTAAATCATACACAGCGTTGTAAATCAACGTTCCCTTGTTAAAAAATTATTAAAAATAAAATAGATATTGTCAATAAAAACCCACATGAGGATCACAAAGAAGTTAACACAAGGACATCTAATTGACATTATCTCCTACACATGTCCACCACCCATTCTACCACATGATGGGAAGTTCCAAATAGCCATCCCCTGAGCCTGCCCCAGAGGAAGTTAACTGGCCATCAATACCATGCCTTAAGGCGCCTTACTGATATGAGGAAGATCAAAAAGAACTCAACTTCATTCTAAACCAAATTGAGAAGGAATATGTGCTGTGTATGTACTGGATGAAAGAAATTCAGGTTGGTGGTGATGAGTTCCTGAGGCAGAAGTTGACTCACAAAGGAATGGAGAAAGTGTGTCTTTTACCCTCAAGAGCTCTGGAAGAAGAGCAAAGGTAGCGACAAGCTTGATGGACATGTCTTCAGAAACCTGTTCCACCTAATTCTCCTCTGGAAAAGACTTCAACATGTTGGTCGAAATGTAAATAATAGAAAAGAGATATAGTAGAAGAAAATAATAGCAGTTTGGGTTACAACAAGGCCAAGGCACTTGCAGAGGGATTTCCCTTTGAGGCGGCTCTGAGTCGTAGCAAATTTGGGGCTGGTTTTGTTGGGACTGTCAAACTTGGAGAACGTTATTAAAACATAAATAAAAAACAAGTCCTTGTGGACAGGCTCCTCCTCTTACCAGCTCTCTATTCTCCCAGGTTACCAAACTCTTTCTTTTCTGTAAAGTGGGGTTAAGTCCACCTATCTTAACAGGGTTTGTGTGTGTTAGGTGAAATACACACAAGAACATCTAGCTTAGTCTGTCACCCAGTAAATGATACTTCTCTTCCTTCCCGGGCCCCTTCTCTATTATAAAAGCTAAAAATAAAAGTAGCTACCGTGCCTTTATCAACAGGGCCATAAGGACCAAGGTTCTTGCTACTCAACGGGCTGAGCAAGCCCCAGTACCAGTGTGCTTCTGGCAGACGGTGTGTCTGGTGACAGTTGCCCCACCAGACACAATCCAGCAGGAGAGGCCATCAGTCACACAGACGTGAACCAAGGGCCAATTGAAATAGAAGTTTGTGCTGAGGAAGCAGAGAAAGGGAGAAATTAATCATCCAGGGGAGTGGGAGGTATGGACCAGGAAGACTTACGACAGCGCTGAGTTGCCCCCTAAAGGTTTCCCAAGGAGTGAGAGGAGAGGCAGGGCCACATTACCTGACTTACTTTTTACAAAAGGGATTCAAAATTTGCCTTTTTTCAATTCAAAAAATTTAGGCAGAGGAACCTAAGCCAGAAATAAGTTCAACCCATTAGCTCATCTGATCTGAAACAGAAAAAGACTCCTGATGAATATGTCAACACTTCCAAGATTTTCATTTCTTTTCTAAAGCAATTTCATCTCCAAATGAATTATGCACTCTGGGGCTAGACAGCACCTCCATTCCAACACTCCAGAAAAATGTGTTTACTTCACTTTGCATTTCTTACAGCTCAGTGGGAAAGCAGTTGCAATGCAATTTCTGATCCCGTCTGGTTGCAGGTGTCAGTTCTCTCTTTCCTACTCCAGAATTCAGCCAAAGCTTATAAGCCCAAGGTTGGAGAGTTCATTCCCTCCCCCCAAGCACATTAAGTACATAAATCATCTCTCAAGAAAGAAGATAAGGCTCCGGGATTTCTATTTTGTCTGGCATGAAAACTAAAGTCCAATCTGCGAGGCATTGCATTGTTATATCCATCAGCAGCGCACTGAAAGCACTCTCAGAGATGGTGATTCTCAGAGCTATTTTTTTTTAGTACAGTAGGCAGAGCGGGTGGTTGCCGGTGCACAGGTAAACAGGGAGCAGGTTCCTGTCTCTCATAAATTTATCTCCCCTCTGAAAAATCAATGTATCTCAGCACACAATCTGGGGTCCTGAAGGGTTGCATACTGCCTTCCTGTGCAGGAGAGGAAGAAGGAGCCCTGGGTGTGAGTGTGGGGATGCCGAGGACCTGGTGGCTGGGTCCACCCTGAGCAGGGCCTGAGCTGGTACTGAGATGCCCTCTGGTGGTCATTTGTCATAGCCAGTGCCCAGAGTGGGGGTTGGGGGGACTTCGAGTGAGACTAGAGTAGGTGAGGTTTTCCACAAAAGTGGGAGTCTGATCCAGAGTCATGGGTTCTGGTGTCCCCCGTCCACAGGTGATAGTGGTGGCACTTGGGGACACTTATGTAAACACAAGCTTTGCTGTTATGTTGGAAGTTTCGCTCATACTCGGGCCTCCCAAAACTCTGTCCCTGACCGCTGGGCATGGGAGAGCGCCTCCAGAAGTGTTCGCTGAGTGACTAAGTGGATGGATCACTTTTAGGGACGCATAAGGGACCCGGAGCTCATAGCTTCTGAGTGCACGGACCCCGTCTGCTTCTAGGGCATCCCGTCTGCATTCTTCCCTCCGCCATCACTTAGTGAACTGAAAGAATAACCCCCCCACCCCCCTCACGTGTGTGAGATGAGGAAACAGGACCCAGAGGTCGGGTGGGGACGGTCATTTAAAACTGTGTGTAGAGAGTCTGGGCAGGTCGTCCAAAAACGAAGATGAAGAACAAAAAAGGAATGAAACTAAGAGACTAAATAAAGCGCTTGAGCAAATGGCGTCACACAGCGCCGGCGTCTCCCCTCAAGTCACCGGGGCCACCAGGGGAGTCGCACCGTGAGCCAAGATGGCCGCAGTCGGCCGCTCTCCAGCCTGCAGCTGCTCCCGCGCTGTGTGCTCAACCCCACAGCCAGACACCCCAAGGAGAGAGCTGGCCCCAGTGACGCCAGGGACAGGTTTCTGTGGCCTCGGGCAGCCACCAGCCCTAAAACCTGTCCTGCTTCCAAGTGGATGTACAGGGGACAGGACTCCAGACGTTAGAAAACCCATAAAGGCGAGGTAGCCAAAGGGGGGGGGTCCCACATGGCAGAGGCAATGTGGGGGCCCTTGCGCCCCACTCACGGCGCAGGCGCTCCAACCTACTTGGTGCGGGCGCAGCAGCCAGGCCGCCGCAGTGGAGAACCCCTGACTTGCAGGCTGTCCCCCTCAGATCTCCACGTCTCCAAGGCTCCGTAACTCAATCCTTGTGCCTCAGTTTCCTCAACTGTAAAATGGGGTGAGTAAGAGCATGAGCCGTGCATCATTTGTGGGTTCACACGCGCACCCCATATCGCTCACCACACCACGAGCACGTGGTCGTGCAGGGCTGGGCCACGGGAGAAGTGGGTGCGCTTTAGTCTCTTGCAGCGCTTCTCCTAGTCATTCTATTTCCCGTTGCTCACCACCACCCCTTCATTCTTCTTAAATAGGCTCCAAATGTAGCCTGAGAAACCCTTCCGTCTTCCCCGGGGGCCACGTTTTACTGCTTTCCATGAGAAGGCAGAACCCGTCAGACAATAGAGCGCTTAGGCCCGGGTGTTTACCCCACGATCCGAAGTTACTCTATATAGGTTTTCTTCCTGCACCTTTCCATGCCTTCACCTGAAACAGAAGGTGAAGGATTTGCTTACCAGTTGGTCTTCTGATAATGCCAATTTATAGGCCCTCTCCTGGATATTGTTATTTCTGCTAACATCCGCTGGCTAAGTAGTATCGATAGAGTCATAGTGCTAAAAAGGATGTGTTTGCACAGGGTCTTTTGTTTTGTTTTGTTTTTTATCAAGGACTTTAACTATATCACAGTTAAAATCAATAGAAATGTCACCTTTTCAACCACATAAAATGAGTTCATTTTTATTAGGAGTCTTTTCCTGTCATTACAGTATCTTGATTGCAAAAGGTACCAGGTCAACTTAAGCTTTATTGAAAGACCATTAAAGAAACAAACTCAAACTCGTTTAAATACTGAAGGCAGTGCATTAAAGAGATCTATAAAGTAAAGGCACCTGAGGTTGCTCTATTGAAACTCCCTCCATCTGAGATTCACTCCACAATCATAATCTGAGGAAGCCCATAAACCTGGAAGACCAACAAATAAAGAAGAAAACGCGGTTTCATGAAATAGGTTCAGAACCATAAAGCTCTTAACTTTAGTCTGATTAGACATAGAGCATTTAAATATTCTCCCCTGTGCTCTATGATGTCACTGCTAGGTATTTACCCAAAGAGCATGAGAACACTAAGACGAAAAGATTCATGCCCTCCTATGTTCATAGCAGCATTGCTCAAAATAGCTACTTATGCATGGATCCATCTCAAATCAATAGATGACTGGATGAAGAAATTGTGGGATATATACTTAATGGAATACCACTCAGCTGTTAAAAACGATGGAGTGCCTTTTGGCCACAAAATTTTTTTCTGACCTCACTTTCCCCATTTCTGTGTTTTGAAAATAATTGTTTATGCTTATTTTGCATATTTATGCTCATTTTCTCTTTTTTCCCAGTCAATGTTATTGACATGAAAATTGCACACACTACCATGTACACTTTAAGTATACAGTACACTTCTGTATACTTTAAGTATACAGATTGAGTTTTGACAAAAGTACCAAGAGCCACCATCACAGGTCACTTCTATCAATTCCCTTCAGCCATTGCCCCAAGCAACCACTCAGCAAATTTCTATTTCTAATTCTGTATAATCACATCACATGTTAGTTTTGCCTGTTCCATAACTTCATGTAAATGGAATCATAGGCTATGCAATCTTCTATACCTCTCTCCTTTCACTCTGCAAAATGGTTCTGAGGTTCACTCTTGTGCGTATTTGTACTTGTATTTAATTTGTATGTGTGTAGCTATATTTTAATCATAGTATCCTGTTTATGAATATGCCACCATTTGTTTATTCATTCACATTTTTTAAATACTTATGGATCATTTCCAGTTTGGGGATATGACTGAATGAACCTGTAATGAACATGTGCATAAATTTTTCACTTCTCTTGCATAATTATCTGGGAAAGGAGTTGATGTGTTGTAAGGCAGATCTATTTTATGTTCCCTCCCGCAAAGCTGGAGAGTTCCAGTTGCTCTACTTACTCACTAGCACTTGATGCTGTCAGTCTTAAGTAGCCATTCACGTGGACCTGCAGTGTTACCTGCCTTGGTTTTCATTTTCATTTTCCTGGAGACCCGTCGAGCAGTTTTTCATGTGTGCTTATTGGCCTTGGTAAAGTCTTTTGTACGGCATTCAATTTATTCCCCATTTGTTATTGGACTGTTTGCCTTTTTTAAAAAAAAAATATTTATTTATTTATGCATACAAGAGCTGGGGTATAGGCCAGAGGTGTCGGGGGAGGGTGAGAGGATTCACCAGAGAGAGTGGGGAGCAGAACAGGCGGATCCACTGAAATCCACTGCTGAGGGGAGCAGCAGGTGAGGCAGGAGAGGTCTGCTGAGCTATGTGGGAAGCTCCCTGGCCAGGGATTGAACTCGTGTTGCAGTAGCTGTGGATAGCTTCATAGTGCTGAGACTTAACCCATTGCACCACCAGGGAGGCCCTGGACCGCTTGCCTTCTTAGTAATGCGTATGAGTTCTTTGCATATTCTGGATATTTTCTCTTGCACTCATTCCCAGTGGGGCCTTTGTCCATTTCCTTAAGTTAGTTGCTCTCACCAAGATCACCATTGACCTCCTTCACTACTAAATGCAATGGCCAATTATCAGTTCTCATGTTACTCCATGTGAAGATGACATTCAGCACAGGTGCGGTCACGCATCACACACGATGTTTGGGGCAAGGGGCCCTACGGCGCAGTGGGCTAAACCCCCACTTTGTGTAAGCAAATGACATTCTCACAAGGCAAAATCAACAAACGGCACATTTCTAAGACTGGACCCCCCCCCCACCCCGTGTGGCTGGGATTCCCCATACCAGGACCCCACCCTACTCCCCTACCTCACTGTCTTCCTCTCCTTCCTAACGCCCGTCCGTTGGTGTGCTGCCGCTTCATGTTTAGTCCTTTTCCCTTTTCCCTTTGTTCCCTCCCCTGGTGTTCTCATCTGGGGTTAACGGTTTTACATTTTATCTATATTGACTCTACCTTGAAACATCCAGATTCTGGGGTTCTCTCCACTCTTAGACCTGCTGTCCAGCCCTGAGCCCCCCAGGCCTCCTGGCCCCCTCATCCTGCGTGCATCCCCAGATATCTACCACCCCATTGTTAAAAAAGCAAGTCAGGACCTGTTACTCCTCAGAACCCCGTCACGCCCTCCTCTCTCAGGGGCAAAGCCACTTCCTACAGGGAAGTGCCGTCTCCTCCCGCCTCACCTCTCACTCTCCCCCCTGAGGCCCTCCCCCACTCCAGGGGACGGTACGAGTGTCCCTCCCGCCTTTCAACTCTGCTGGAATTGCCTTTTCTTTTCTTTTTTTAAGATTCATTTATTTATGCATACAAGAACTGGGGTGTAGGCCGGAGGTGAGGGGGTGAGAGGATTCACCAGAGACAGAGTGGGGAGCAGAACAGGCGGATCCACTGAAATCCACTGCTGAGGGGAGCAGCGGGGAGACAGGAGGGGTCTGCTGCGCCCTGTGGGAAGCTCCCTGGCCGGGGACCGAACTCGTGCTGCAGTGGCTAAGGACAGATTCATAGTGCTGAGACTTAACCCCTTGCGCCACCAGGGAGGCTCTGGAATCTCCTTTTCAGGCGGGCACCCACAGAGGCACCCAGCTCAGGCAGCTGCCCGCTCGCCTCCAAAGGTTTGGCCGGTCGTCGGCTTCCTCTGGGGACCCATCTTCACACAGTCAATCTCCTTGTACCTCGACCAGTCAGCCAGGGCCCTGCCGGCCACCCCACGGCCACCACTTCCACCTGACCCAGCCCCACCAAAACAGGAAAACTCACCCAGGTCTGGACAGTTTCCTGAGGCCAGGTTCCCTAGACAGATGTCCCCTTCAGCTCTGGTCACTGAGGACTCCGGTGAGTCGCCAGGAACCGAGTCTAAACCAACCCCAAACGCTTGACCAGTCAAGGTCACAGACTAATCCAGACCAAGCTAGAGAAGACCTGAGCAGTGGTTTTTGTAGTCACTGTCATCAAATTCTCTTTTCTGGTCTTTATTCTTTCTACTTCATTCATAAACCTTTTTACCTTAGCAGCGTACAATTTTAGCAACATGGTATTTGTTCATATCCATTTTCAAAATTAATCATGTCTAATTTTATTTTTTATTCCTCTTCTTTGTTTCTTCCTCCCCTTTTTCCACCCAATTTTTTTCTTACTCTTGGAAAGTCATTTCACCAAAAAGTTTTGCCTTAAACTCTTCATGGAAAATGTGTCTGATGAAATGGTTGAGTTGATGACTAGTATATAAGTTATTTTTTAAACCACCCACCATGTGGGATGTTTAAGTCTGAGGGTTATCAAAGTGATTTGAAGCATAGACGTATATAAAGACCTTGAACTATCCTGATACTAGAATTCTAAGGAAAACACACCAGTTTAGGTGTTGATGATGGTGATAGATATTGATTTTTAATGCTTTGTAATCATCTTCCGGAGTCTCATGTCTAAGTCAAACACAAAGCGGAAGGCCTAAGTATTTTCTGACCAGATTGTTTGGAAGAATTAGTGTGTTTGGGCCATTCCTGCTGTTGTTTTAAGGAGTGTTCCGCGTGTGTCCAGTAGGTGGCGCGTTAGACCACAGAAAGTCGACGAACAGTTGAAACTTGTTTTAATCAAGTGGGTTGCTGAGAAATTTACTTTGTTGAGAAATTTTTGATAGAAAATATAAACGACCTAGTGAGTTCAGTCGTCCCTGAGCTGGCATCGGTGCTCACAGGCCATGATAAAGAGGCTGGCAAGAGTGACGCGGACCTGCAATTACCCCTCCTTGTGAAGTTGCTCATGAAGCCCGAAGTGCACCTCGGACGCCCCTGAAACGGGATGTCCACGTGGGACGGATGCCCACGTACAACGAGCGCTATGCGCCTCTCAAATCCCGTGTTTCTCCATTCTTGAGAGTTTCTGGGAGAGAGTCCCCCCAGGTTAATTGTGGAGGCAGCTCTCCCAGACAGGGATCTGGGGTCGCAGGGCCCCAGCGCCTGCTCCCTGGTGGGCTCTGGCCCCAGACGGTCTCGAAGGCAGGTCTGCTTGAAAACCCCTATTCGAACCCGGCTTCCTAAGCCTTTCCCAGGGCTGATGTCCGAAGCCGGGTTGGCTGAGAGGCTGGATGCCTGGAACCCTGCCCTGCCACACCAAGCAGAGGGGGCTGTGTGCTGTCTGCTGGTCTAGGGGACGTGAGGGACGCCCACGCCAGCCTCAGTGCCCTGTCCCCCCAACTTCCACAACCCCACCCCCACCCCTGTGCCTCCACCTGGTCCTGGGAGCAGCCTGGACCCTCTGTAGGTTAAATGTGGGTGTTGGATAAAGAGGTGCCCTGAAATATAAGGGGTACCCTAAGATACTCCGAGTTTCCTGGAGGCGCCCCACGACAAGGGAGAGCACCCCCAGAAAGACAGACACGGGTGTTTCAGCCCTTTTGTTACCGGAACCAAGCTGCCTTAGCAGTGGGAGCCAGCAGGAGTGGTGGTGCCTCTTCCCCCACTGCTCCTAGTCAGTTGTGGCAGTTGCTTCTGCCCAGTAACTGCCATTTTGAATGGACCAATCAGGTGATAGGAGCTGATGGGTAGGCCCAGTTAGCTCCAGGATTGAAAAATAGTCCAATCAGACTTGTGGATGGTACTCGGGGAGAGGATATAAGCCAGGGACAGAGGGCCCGGAGAGGGGGGAAAGAAAGGGGGGAAAAAGGGGGGGGGGGAAAGAAGGAAAAAAAAAAGAGAGGACGCCAGCCCAGAGAGAGGAGGCCCCTGAAGAGAAGAAAAGAAGACAACACCAGCCCACAGGAGAAGACAGACGACGGTTCCAGACCCCGAAGAGAGAAGAGAGCAGTCCGTTCCTGGCCTCCAAGGAAGAAAGAAGCGCACAGCAGCCGCCCTCCGAGCAGGGAGAGAAGCCGAAGGACTCTGCAGAAACGGGGCCTCTGGTCCTGTCTCTGATGTAGCCTGAGAGGAGCCCCAGGGCCCCGGCCTGGTGTCCCAGAGACCTGCTTGTGGGTCTCACCCAGCACCTCCCAAGGAGCTGCCGTCCCCGATGCTTTCTGGGGGAGGCAGCCGCCACTTGAGGGTGCAGCGAGCTCTGTGTCCCCGTTTGTAAAATGAACCCCATGTTGTTGTTCCTGTAGCCTGAAACCTCTTGCAATTGTGCGCGCGGGTGAGTCCCACAGACAGTGGCCTGTCCTCTCAGCAGGCGCTGGCCTTTGTTGGTTCTGGCCTTTTGGGGCTTTGGTGGCTCTTGCCTCAGAGCTTGGGCAGTTGTGCCCTGTCCTCCCCGCTTTCAGTTGGCGACCACGAAGGGACTGGACATCCCCATCCGCCCCTTTCACTTTGGGTGAAGGTGTTGTCAGCCCTCCAAGGAGCCCGGAAACCCTTGGCCCCAGGGCCGTTCAGTATTTGGGGGGCAGGGACAATAGGGCACCCTCAGTTGTTTCCTGACTGAACAAGGCGCTAGGTGGGGCCGGAAGGAAGGGACGCTGTAGCCCACACAAGCTGTTTGCAGAGGGCTGGGCACCAGACCGCGTGGGTACAGAGGGAGCAGGGCCGACCCGTGGCCTGGCAGGCTCCAACCAGCGTCCTCACCCTGGACTAACCCCCACCCCAACCCCCTCCAACCCGACCTTCCCCCAGGCAGGGCACTTCCGGAGGCCCCTTCCCCCGCAGGTCCCCCAGCGCCCTCTGCCAAGAGCGCCCCATCACGTCCACGCTCAGCGACAAAAGGAGTCTGCGTTTATCCTGGACACGGAAGAATGCAGGGGGCGGGAAGGACGAAAGGCCCACGGGCCTGGGGGCTGGGGGACGGGCCAGGCGGCGGGGCGTGGCCGCGCGTGTTTCGGGGCGGGGCTTCTACGGGGGCGGTCCCGGAGGCGGGGCTCTGGCCTGGGCGCTGCCTGAACACAGGCGAAGCTCAGTCTCTGGCCTCTGAATTTTTTCTGGGAGGCAGGAAGCGTGGAGCTGGACTGGAGTTGTTCTTTGAGAAGAGAGCTGGGAGAAGGGGATGGTCAGTCAATTTTTTGGTTGCACCGGGCTTTTAATGTAATTTCTTGTATTAGTTTTCTGCTGCAGCTGTGACAAATGACCACACATTCGGGGACTTAAAATAACACTGATTCATGACCTTAAGTTTTGGAGGCCAGAAGTCCCAGTTAGCGACTCTGAGCTAGTCCCCAGGTGTTGGCGGGGGAGGGGGATCCTTCTTGTTTTTTTCAGCTCCTGCATTGCTGCTGGGACGACCCTGGTTATACCTGTAAGGCCCCAAAGCTGTCTCCGTTCCCCACCATCCTCTGCTCCTCCGCTCTTCCTTTCCCCAAATTCCACTTTAACCCTCCTGCCTGGACTCAAAGCAGAAAGAAGGGGGGGGTGGGGGAGACAGGGAAGAGAGGACAGACGCGTGGGGTGTCCCCCTCGCATTGAGGAGGACATTGAACAAGACTCCTTACCTGTTTCTTTAATTCCAGAGTTTCCTCTTACACTGGGGTTCAAGCCTCGTAAGTGTAAAAGACCTTCTCCCCATCTTCAGTCTTTGTCATATTTTCCATTCTAATTGTTACTAAGGATTTTCTTAGCTGAACAAGTGACTTCGATTAAAAGTGTATATCAATGCCTATTTAGATTCGTGATCACCTTTTTAAATCCATGAATAAAGACTTAAGAGTGTTCATGATATTTATAGATATGTCAGCCAGGCAGGGTCACAAATAGTTATTAGGTGACAGAATCAAAATTCAAAACCGGTTGAGGAGACTGTTATGAGGCTTTGAAACAAAAAAAAATAAAGTTTAATATAAATAAATGTAAATTTTAACTTTTGTTTCAAGTTATTATCTAGAGAGAATGAGAGGAAAAGGAGAAGTCTAAAGTAATCTAGCAAACCAACTAGGAGTTTTATTCACTGTGAGCTCACTCCTAAAAGCCCAGTCTGTCTGGCCAGATCACTCCACACTTCAGGAAAGGGAGGCCTACTGTGTGCAATGAAGATCTGCTGTGTGCAGGGAACCCATCGTAGGGCTGACTTCCCTGCCAGCTGCTTTAAGAGTTGCATTAGCAAATGTCCCCATGTTTTTATTGAGGACCTACTGTGTGCTCAGCATTGTACTGGGCCCAAAGTCACAGAAATCTAAAAGTCTAAACATTGAAATTTGATTTCTTTAAAGACTGTGTACTGTATACCCCCAAAATAAAATACTGGCCCTTTATTAAACAATGTGATTTAATTGTGTTTCTGTTGCCACAGAGTTTTGTAATACAAATTTAGGTGATGAAAAGCAAGGGCAAATAATACATGTAGTTTGCTTCCCTTCAATTTTTGTAGAAACTGTCAAAAGAATATACATAAAAAAGTCCATTATCACCCGGTGTTTGGGGCATTTTGCGAGTAGCCTTTTAGCAACAACTGATATGGGCAGGCAGCAGTTCCCCATACTCGCCATCAGATGGCACCAAAGCAGCTAAAACTGAGCAGCAAAAACTGAGTCGCTTTTGCTCCAGAGAAAAAACTGTATGAGATTTTAAAAGTTCTATCTTTTCCAGCCGAATACGTATCTTGTTAATGGTGCACTTGAAATCATAGAAAATTTTTCATAATCACAGTCGAACTGCCAGTTTTTGTTTGCTTTAAAGCATCTTGGGATTTTTGTCCCAGCACTGCCAGATCCGCCCGCCCCACCCCAGCTTCCAGAGATGCGAGGGCGCCTCGAAGCTTGCCCCTGGGTTTCCATTGCAGGAAGCACTTCAAAATTCAGGTGTAGATCATCATTGATGCTAAATAACCATTCCTCAGAGGGCTCCTCAGCACTTGAGCAAGGTCATCTTGCCGCCAGCTTGCCGCTGGCTCCCTCCCTCTGCCCACCTTGGCGCTCTCACCACCAAGGACCCAGGGGTGGGCCTCGGTCTGGGTTCTGCTAGGGCCAAACGAAGTGGCTTCTTGTGTGCAGTTCCCTTGGGAGCATCCCACCTGGCCCTGCCTTAGTGCGTGTCCAACTCCAGAAAAACCCAGGCAACAAAACAGGTGGACTGAAAGGAGCACAGGAAACCTGCAAGTTCGCAATTAGGGAGACACACTGGAAAGATCACAAAGTGTAACCATGACTGAGACCAAAGTCCAGTAAAGGAGGTGCCCCTGGAGGGGGTTGCTGATGATGATAGATAGCCCCAGGAAAAAATGCTAAAAGGTTTTGCAGTTCGGGGTAGAGACTCTGATGAGAAATAAAAGGGACTGGCTGAAAAAGAAGGCGATTCAGTTGCCATGATGTAAAGGAGGAGATTCAGTGGCAGGAAATGTAGCCGCCAAGATTGAGTTTGAAAATCAGATGCCAGCAGTTTTTGAGCCACTGGGATATAGACTTTTGGATTGAGCGTTTTTAGAATCTTCAGTGACTTTGGGACCAGCGACTTTGGAGCTTTGCAAGTAGCCGAGGGGCAGAAACTGCTCCCGGTTTTGTTTTTGCTGCAGCCGAAGGAAGAAGGCAAAGGCCCAGAGCAGGCGCCTTCCAGAAATGCATGAGTGCAGTCTGTGGGGCTGTCTGGCCGTTGTAGTTGTTTTTGGTGTTGTTGGCCTGGTGCTGTGCTGGGGCACCACGACAACTCCAGGAGCATCTCCAGATGTGTCCTGTGTCATCTTTATGAGTTGGAACCTGGCCTACAGTCTGGTTGCCGTGCATCTGTAGAGGCAGGGAGACGCCATCTTGGACGTGTGGCCTATTGTTTGGAAGAGCATCTCCACGTCCGCAGTGGCGGGAAGACACTGCCTTCCTTGTTTCTTCTTTGGAACTGAAAGGACTGGACATTGCTTTAAGTAAGACAAACAGCCATATTTTGTTTGGCCTTGGTAACTCTTTGTTTTTCCGTTTGTTAAGTAAATCCCACTCCCTAAGCCTGAGTAGTCTTGCAACTGTGCAGGTGCAGAACTAAGATAGTGACCAGTAAACAATTTGGGCAATGCCATTGGCCAGTTTTGATGCCCCATCTGCCCGGGATCAAAAGCACAGACAAGTCTGGGGCTTGGCTCTCAGGTTTGCCCTTTATGGGAGGAAACTATCCTTGGGTAGATGCATTGCTCCCAGCTTTTATCCAGAAGCCTCTTCCTTCTGCTCCTTCTTTCCTTCCTCCCCGGCCAGCTCACCTTCTCGCCAAAAGAACAAGCCCTTCCAGAGCTTGTCCAGGTTCTCATGTCCCTGCCCAGAACTGGACCTAAAGTCTCAATGAGAGAATTTATTGCAGCCTCAAAGTGAGGATTAGAACCCAGAAAGCAGTCCCCCGGAGCTGTTCCAATGAACATGAGTTTGAGTTTAGTTTATACAGGTAGGAACTGTGAATCTTTGACATTAAAGAAAGAATTATTCTTGATAGTAGGGGCTTCTAGTTCTAGGCTGTCCCAAACTAAAGATATGTGAATGTGGGGGGAAGCCCAGGCAGGATTCAAGCTCTTCCTTTCCAGAGAATGCACCGCAGAGATGCAAAGGCAAGGCCCAGTGTTGTGGTAAATGTTCTTATCTGTCTCCTGTCCTCAGCAGGGAGGAAAATGGATGATTTTGTCTGCAGACATCAGATTTTGCATAGCTGTTCCAGCTGTTCTGGCTTTGCTCTCTTGCCTGGTAAACTGGGGACTGGGGTGTCCCCAGAAAATTTTACAACATGTTCACTCTGCCCGGTGGCAGAAAGGAGAAATTTCCCACCCTGATTTTGATATGCAAGAGAACTATGTGTTTTTGCCTAATGCCAGCGTTTGAATATATGTGTGTACACATTTATCCCCAAGTATACATATACACATATATATTCATTCTGAAGCTCAGTATTGCTCTGTAAGGTGACAGTACCAGAGGTGAAGAAAATAGGACAGTAAGAAGATTCTAAAGAAAATTTATTGCTCTAGCTGTAGCATTTTCTATCTCAGAGGTTAGTACTGGAGATTGAACCAAGCAGATTTTCACTCTATTAAAGTGAGCAAGGGTCTCCAGCAGCACGTAAATTATCCACAGAAAATGTGCTTAAGTTGGAGAACAATTCATAAAGGGCCTCCACTTTCCAAGCTCAACTTGTTTACAAATAACCCTGAAGAACTAAGTGGACCTCCCATTTTCTCAGGCTGGAATTAGCCCTGATGAAATAAGGCTGTCGGGAAACCAGGACTCAAAGAGTGATGTCATCCTTCAGGGAAAGTTTGGTTCCAGAACATTCTTCTAAGTGTCTCTTGTTTTCTTCCTGCAGCTGGACCATTACCCTTCCGTGAGCTACCACCTGCCAAGTTCGTCTGACA
Source organism: Scalopus aquaticus (assembly GCA_004024925.1). Taxonomy (NCBI): domain Eukaryota; kingdom Metazoa; phylum Chordata; class Mammalia; order Eulipotyphla; family Talpidae; genus Scalopus; species Scalopus aquaticus. Next base: position 159,002 of record PVIJ01001450.1, on the reverse strand, counting down.
CTCTCTTCAATTCTCCCAAGTCGCTCTTTCTAGGAAAAGTGATAGGTAAGAAACTGATGCCAGAGAAGTTAATGTATGTGAATATGGCTGGTGGATAAATTACATTAGATCACCTGAATTTGGATTTTGAAAATACCAGGTAAACTTCTCTTACTGGGTTCCACTATGAAAATCTCCGTGCAAGACAAGTTGTGTTGTTTTTCTCACTGACGGGGAAGATTATGCCTTATCTTTCATGTTTAGGGTAAATTGCTGCCATCCCATATTCTAAAGCTACCAATTTGCCTTTGCAATTGATGAAACTTCTAAAAAAGGGATGGCAGTGGAACCTACATATGTGGTGTGTGACGTAAACTAAATGAATTCTACATGTCTGCTCTGGGCCTCCTGGTGTAAAATGTGTGCACTGGTTTATGGCTTGCATTAGCTAGCTCTACCTATGAACAATGTTTAACTTTTTCTTTACTGAGCATGTCAACATGATTCTCTCTTCCACTCACTGATATTATTTGCAAATTAGCAGGATGTCCTCCCCGGCTTGGGGCTGTGAGTGAGTCCCCCCAGTTTTCACAGTAGATCAGTGCCATCTAGATTGCGTGATAGATGTGATTGGTTAAGTGTTTGTGAAGGGTTAACATAAAGCCACTGAATTTTGGTTTTTTACGATGAGACTGTACATTATGAACCCAAAATGAAAACGGCAAGATGTGGACACCGCGCAGACTAAGGAGAAAGGACTTGGTGTGGGGGTTGATACTGTCACTTCAGGTGCTCAGGTCTCTCTCCCAGCGTAGGCTGGACCCCAGGCTGTGAGGGCAGCGCTGAGTCCCAGCCACTCGCCCACCACAGGCTGCTGTCTCACAAAGCCACAGCGGGAACCTCGCTGACGCTCAGACAAGCAAGGGAAAAGAGGCAATTTGTTTAGAGAAAGAAAAATTTTAATAAGGCAAAAAGGAACAGAAGTAAAGTGGGGCTCCCAGGCCCGAGGACCAGGCCAGGGAGGGGCAAGGAAGCCGAAGTGGAGTCTGCCTAGGGAATATGCACCTTCCTTTCTGGATCATTCTCAAGCCCCCTCACTGTCTCTGTGACTGGTTAGTTCTCGGTGGTCTCCTCGCTCGGCCTAATGTCTCTGTGCCCAGAATTAAGTGTTGTGTCCCAGCCCTTATCTCAGGGCCCTTTTTCTTCATCATCCTTACCCAGGAATGTCCTGTTGCCCCTCTTCTGGGGGGTTGTTTGATGAGTCCCTTTTGGAAACCATCGCCCTCGTCTCTGGGGCCGCCCTTATCGCACCCAGGCTTTCCTTCTCCATTCTGACCCTGGAAGCTCCCCGCTTGCCCTGTGACTCAGATGGCGACAGGAGACCAGACGCCCGACAGAAACAAGGGGGTATGCGTGTGAGGACCTACTGCAGGCATGTGGGCTCATTTACCCCTCAGAAATTCCACGAGGGGATCGAGACTGTCATTGCCTCTGTTTTACAGCTGAGGAAACTGAGGCACAGAGTGGTCAGACAACTTGGATCAGAAACTTGACCTCAGGCAGCAGCACCCGGCCCCTGCTCCTGCACTGAGCTGTGATGTCCACAGAGCTTGACCTAGAAATGAAGAGGACAGAGGTTGGCCAGATGAGGGATAAACCCCACATGCCCTGCCGGAAAGTGGCCCGGAGCAAAAGTTTTCCTGGAGTTTGAACCAGGAACAGATCAGGCAAGACAGTGGGTGAGCAGAGCAGAGGGGAAGACGCCCCCCAGTGAGGAGCCAGGAGGGAGAGACCCCAGATCGCAGTGAGGATTAAATATCTCCAGCCACCTACTGCATTTTAGGCACCGTGTTATGTCTTTACACATGACAGTCAAATGTCACAACAACTCAGTGAAGACCTGTGACTGTTGCCATATTACTGTCAGGGAAGCTGAGAGAGTCTATTTGCTAAAGTTCCTCGTCTGTGGTTAAGCAGAATTTTTTTTTAAGATTTATTTATTTATGCACACAGCTGGGGTACAGGCCAGAGGCATGGGGCAGGGAGTGGGTTCACCAGAGACAGAGTGGGGAGCAGAACAGGCAGATCAGAACTACACTGCTGAGGGGAGCAGCGGGCGAGGCAGGAGAGGTCTGCCGCGCCATGTGGGATTCTCCCCGGCCGGGCGTCGAACTCGTGTCGCCGCTGCCGACAAGCTCCACAGCGCAGCGCTCAACCGCTGCGCCACCGGGGAGGCCCAGCAGTGTATTTCTGATCTGCCTGTTCTGCTCCCTGCTCTGTCTCTGGTGAACCCTCTCGCCGCCCCACGCCTCTGGCCTGCACCCCAGCTTGTATGTATAAATAAAAAAAAAAAAAAAAGGAAGAGAGACATAATTGGAAGCCTGAAGCAGGGTCCTCTGTGGATTCAAGGTTTGTTTGGTTTTTTTCCAACATTTCTCTCAATGCCTCGGATCAAGACACAAATAGAATGTTTATTAAGTTTTCACATGACACAGAGCTAGGAGGGATGGTGTCATCGTCTGGAGGATAAAAAGCACTTTAGAAGCATCTTGACAGGCTAAAGAGATAGGGTAAAAATAATGAGATGAAATATAATAGAGATAAACTTAATTCCTGTACTTAGACAAAAATAAATAAATAAAAAGCATGTAAGTAGGAGATGGCCAGACTCCCGAGTCTTAGGGAGACTCCAGAGGCTGCTTGATGGACAGTTTGATAAGGGCCAACATTATGTGGTGATTGATTTTTAAGTAAATGTAATTCTGAGCTTCAGTGACAAGAAAAGCGGCCCAGTTGGAGCGGGACAGTCGGCCTTGGCTGGGAGGCCGTGGCCACAAGGGGGCGCCTCACTGTAGGATGGGGATTAATCTTCTGAGGAGACCGAGGACCCCATAAGAAACATCCAGAAACCCAAGGAGATTTACCCAGAGGAAAGATATGATTTCAGAGAAGAGAATCAATTTTCAGTCTTTGTCAGCTCTGCAGGAAGGAAGTGGGGGACCTTGGAGAGGCAGCCTCAACTGCACCGAGGTTGACCCAGAGGAGGAAAAGTTCATGCTCCGTGAGAATGAGAGCAATTAAAATATCAGAGGCCTCTACTTGGAAATAGTGAGCGCTCCCTTATGGAGAGCACAGAGCAGAGGCTAAGTGGCAATTGGTTCTGTTCTTTGAGATTTCTAGATTGCGTGAGATCAGACTAGAATAAATCTAAAATAGGGTCCCCCCCCCGGTGGAGCAAGGGGTTAAATCTCAGCACTGTGAAGCTATGGGCAGCCACTGCAGCACAAGTTCGATCCCCGGCCAGGGAACTTCCCACATGGCACAGCAGACCTCTCCTGTCTCCCCGCTGCTCCCCTCAGCAGTGTATCACACAGTCGCTCTGCCTGTTCCTCTCCCCACTCTGTCTCTGGTGAATCCTCTCACTCCCCACACCTGTAGCCTGCACCTCAGTTCTTGTATGCATAAGTAAATAATCTTTAAAATAAAAGAATAAAATAAGAGGTATGCTGAGAATAATTTCCTTTTTTGGAAAGGCAAGCAGTGCAGTATTAAAACAGAGAAGATTCTCTTGTTCTGTGTGAGAACTGAAATGAAACTCACATCCAGAGTTCCCCGGGGCAGACCCTGCATGATTGTATTGCAGAGAGAACTGTGGGATGTCAACGTCAACCACCCGTCACATCACCATAAATTCAGTGTTATTAGATAGACAGCCTCTGTTTTCATGATGGCTGTATTCATTTTAATTTTAATTTAGAAAGTTAGCTCCGAATCCCTTTTTATTAATATTTTCAGACTAGCTATTTGTGCTAGTCTGTAATAGCTGTAAATCATAGTCATCTGGAATCATAGTAAAATAGGTCTTCAGGAAAAAGACAGTCACTCCTCTGTGTACATTTGGGCGACTGTGCTTGGAGAGGCGTTGAACGACAGTGCAGTGTTCTACCGACCGTGGTCATTTGTCAGTGGCAGTGTTTAGTGTGCGGAAATTAGAGGGGAATGCTTAGCATTCGAATTTAATACAGTTTGCAAGTCATGTTGGTTCCGGGGCGCTTGTATTTCCCAAACTATCATTACCCAAAGCCATTCTGAGAGAAGACATTCCTGTAGGTAGCCACATACAATTTCTGTTATAATCTAAGTGTGAATATTATGATCTGTTGATAAAGAGTCTTATTGTAGGACTTCCTAAACTTTCTGAAACTTTGGCCAAGCTCCTCATGGGGTCTCAGCTGCCCTGTAGGATGACAGGATGGTCCAAAGTGGTCTGGCTCACAGGCTGTCCAGGGGTTTAGTGGGGCTGTCATCAGAGCTCAGCTGCTTGGGCTTCCTCCCTGCATGGCAGTTGGGCTCCAAGAAGCAGAGTTCAGACAACAAGGCACAAGCTGGAAATCACTAAGACCCGCCTCAGAATCAACATTGAGGCCCTAATATCATGTACTGTTAGTCCAAATCTGAGCTCCAGCCCATGCTCCAGAAACGGGGACGCAAACTTTACTTCTGGATTGCCCAGCAGCTGGGTCACGCTTGTGGTGCTTGTGGAGCATAGGTCCTCGTGGGTAGAAGGACTGGTGGACATCTTTGGAAATGTGAGGGCGATTTTAGGAGCCACAGCAAGTTTCATTCCGAATGGTTGAAGCTGGAGGAGGAAGAGGCAAGTGGTTAAAGTGCAGCCACAGTGAGCAGGGCCCCTCTGAAAACAGGCTCCGTCAGTGGGTGCAAATGTCCCCGTTTGGCCTGACAGCTGCTACGACAGGAGTGGATGATTAGCTGTGACCACAGTCACTCTCAACATGTGAGCAGAGTGCACTGTTAAAAGTTCATCCCCTGCCTTGTGTTGGGTCCCCTGTGGCTTGGTATCAGAGGCTAGAGCTCAGGCCCCGTCCCAGGGAATAGCAGCCTTGGGCGGGGTACCGGTGAGGAGATGCGGAGAGGAGAATGGCAGGGAGCTGAGGACTGGATCCTGGGAAGGGATCCTGGGAAATACTAGCAGGAGAGGAAAAATAATACAGAAAGGAGCGGCACGTCCTCAAGCCACTCTCCACCATTGCTCCGGGCCTCCCGAGAGCCGGGGACCTGCCCCCACAGCCTCCCAGAGCCCTCACCTCCTCACCAAATGTATGGGGTATCACCACCCCAGCAGTCACTAACCCCCCATTTGCACCCAACATTCTCCCCAAGCCAGAAGAAAGCTCAGCACACAGGGGGTACAGTTGCTCGACTTTAGGGTCACGGGTGAATGCAGATGTGAGGCGGGATCCTGGTAACATCTGTCAAATAGTGGAATTTATTTACAAGACTGAGGTTATAATGTCCTGAGGGCAAAGGGTGCCATGGCAGGAATTTTTTTTTTTTCCAATCAGGAGAATAACCTGATCAGATTGACACTTTGGAAAGATAACACCATCTGCAGGGTGGAAAATGCCAGCGTGAGCGAGAGGCTGCAGGGAGACCAAATTGGAGGTTGCTATGGTTATCACAGAGTCGCACATTGTAATGCACAAAGAACGTGATGTGCGGAGCAAAGGCAGCGTCTTTGTCTGTGCCGAGCTCACATGCCTCCCAGATAGCGAGGGCGGGAGCAAGTGTCTGTCTGGTTCACAGCGGGGTCTGATCTGACCGTAGCAACAGTTCCTTCTGGGTGTGCTCCCACTGGAATAAGATGTCCAGTCCCTCAGGTGGCCTCCCGGCCCCACTCCCTGCTCTAAGAGGGGGGCCAGCTCTGTGGAACACAGACGGAGATGGGTAGGAAGAGGGGGCAGCTCCAGCGCTCTTCTGTCGGCATCGCAGGAGGCCCCGGGTTCCTAGGGTTTGCTCTGTCCACATCCTCCCAGCCTCCAGCCGTGTCCTGCACCCCTGGCGCTGGGGCTCTTCTGGCCTTGCGTGTTATGATGTGTGTGTGGCCAGTGGACAGTCCCTCTGTGGCTCAGGGGATACATCCTGCGAGCACCTGCCTCCCTCCCCTCTGCTTCTCTGTCAGCTCAGCACCCACACCAGGCAGACCCCGGGGCTCAGTCATGTCCCCTCCCGAAGATGTCAGCTCCCCAGCGCAGCCCCCTGGTAAATTCATGGGTTTCACCTCAGGGTCAAGGCTGAGAGGCTGGTGAGGGCCCCTCTTCTCCCCTCTCCTAAGGAGGTGGGCAGCCTGGTGTTGGAGAAGGGCCCCCTCCCTGCATGGCAGTCCTCTGCCAGAACCCCTCAATGGGGGGCAGGTAGAGAGTCCCCATCCTCGGCCCTCATGCCTCACAAGCCTGCTCCCTGTGCTCTGGGTCACAGCTCTGCGCCTGCCTCCCTCTGCACCTATTCTTTTGCACATAGTTCTCTTGAGCTTAAAAAAATCCTACTTTTTATTTCCTGTATCAGTCAGTACAGACCAAAAAAAAAAAGGTGCTGTGTAACAAACGACTCCAAAACTCCGTGATTTGAAACAGCAGCCATTTCTGTCACCTTGCTGAGGCCCAGCGACCGTCCTCCTCCTGGAACCTTAGAGGAGGTGTGGGCACAGATCTGGGTGGGGGAGGGAGCCAGCTACTCCCCAGCACCCCTCATGCCTCTGGTCCTGGCATGTCTGCTAACATGCCCTTGTTCAGAGTGAGCTACAGACCCACTCCAGAGTCAGGGCATGAACAGCACTGTTCATGTGTTCCACAAACCCTGTTTATACTATATGTTCCCCCAATGCCATCGGGCACTGGGGTTGGCTCCATGCCTTGTTACTGTAAATAATGCAGCTGCCCACACAAGAGAGTGTCAATCTTTTTGTATTAGTGTTTTCATATTCTTTGGGGAAATACCTAGCAGTGGGATTTTCGGATCATAGCTATTTCCGTTTTTAGTTTTTTGGGGGAATCTCCAGATTGTTTCCTATAGAGGCTGCACCAAATTATATCCCCACCACATTGTAGACCAGAGTGGAGAATCTGTCTTTTATCCCAAGTAAGGTGAAAAGCAACAGGGGCTTTGGGTATTAGCAGTGTCAGCCCAGCTGCTGTATTAACTACATGGAGAAGTGTCTGGAATATGGATATGTGGGAGGCAGAGCCCAAAATGTCCAAGATAGGTCCCCCAGTTTGGGGAAAATTGTGATGCTATTTACAGAGATTGTTTGGGGGTTGGTGGATGGAAACTGAGACTTCAGTTTTGGACACATGCAGGGCTCTTCCACGCATGTGTGACCCTGTGGGCACATCAGAACCTGGACACCTCCAGGGACGCATCTGCCTTCTCTCTCTCCCCCTCTGCAGGCAGATGAGGTCTTAGTTTGATCAGGACGTGGGTCATTACTCAGAAGCACAAAAGAGAAAAAAGTAGAACTTCATGAAAATGAGTAAAGCAGTATCTCGACAACCTGGGATACTACTCAGTAATAAAGGAAACAGATTATTGACATATAATAGCTTGGATGGATCTCTAAGGAATTCTGCTGAGGGAAAAAAGCCAATCCCAAAACGTTGCATACCTAACGGATCCATTTACATGACTTTGTTGAAGTGAGAACGTTGTTAGAAATGAAGGACAGATTAATGGTGGGGGGGAGGGGGGGAGAGACGCAGGTGGTTATGGGAATAAGAGGCCAACGTGATGGATTCTTATGGGGTGTGGTGGTTCATTCTCTCCACTGTGGTGAAATACTACGCAAGGGATCATATTGTGTGGAATTGAAAACACACACAACTGCAAAGTCTGAGTAAGCTCAGTGAATTGTATCAATCTCAATACCCCAATTACCATATTACTGTAGTTTTGCAAAACATTTTCTTTTGGGAGAAACAGGACAGAATACACAAGAGATCTTTCTGTATTATTTCTCACACCCGCATGTGATGCTACAGTGACCTCAGTACAGGTTTCAATTGTTAATTGAACAGAAGATTCAGTCCACACTGTCCACTAGGGTCCTTCCTTCAATGGGGTGGTGTTTAGCGTCTGCCTGGGGCTGGGCCTTGATGCTGCAGAAGGTGAACCACAAGGAAGGTGGATCTCAGTGACCATCTTTCTGTTGACCCTTGAATTTGCTGCCTGCTCCTGCAGAGATCAGGAAATGGGCAAGAATTAAATATTTATCGGTTTTTGCTGTGTAGTTCTTTCTGAGTTGTTGTTGGGGAGAATGATGAATATGATGATTTCTTAAAATGGAGAGAGAGGAAAGTGGTAAATTGAATGGCATGCATTGCCTTGAGAGAGAGTCCCTGAGAGCAGGGATGGTGTCGAAATTGGTCTCCACCTCCTCAGTGTAGAACTCAGCACAATTGGCAAATAAACAAATGGCAAATAGTTAATTGAAATTTCTGCCTAGCTGCCTTTGGCCTTTATTATAATGATTAAAGAAATAATAAAACGCTGGTTGAGAATACTTATCTAAGTGATAGGCAAGAAATACTATTATAACTGAAGCCAAGCAATTACATATAATTTTCATGTCCCAAAGGAAATCTAACAGAGCCTTAATGTCCAAAATCTTCTCAAAGCTGGAGCAGATCTGCTATCTAGAAGGGATTTTCTCCCGGAGTTATAGTTTAAGGTTAGCCTCTTACTCTTCCTTCGTTGCTTTAATAACTCTCATTCTCAGAAATTCATTGTCATTATCTCCATAGAATCGTGGGAGGTCCTAAGAATACTTTATTTTAACCTCATCCTATCACAGCTGAGGAAAACAGGGCCAAGAACTCCCAGTGTAAGCTACGAGGCTAAGGTCCTAAAGCAGAGAGCCAGCATCCTCTTCCAGATAATACATTCTGTCATAACCTTTGCCTGTCACCCAAATGTGTCTTTAACAAGTGCAATTAAAAATTACAGTATTAGGGGCCTCCTGGTGGTGCAACAACGAACGGTTAAGACTTTGTGGTCCGCTCACATATTAATACGTGTTCATCTAGTCTCCAGTTTTTCACGCCACGGTGGATTGTTTGGAACTATTAGGAGCTATTTCTTGGATCGTACTCAGTCTAGAAGCTTTACACATTGTTTTGGGGAAAGTGTAAGGTGTTTTATGAGAGATATTACTTTTTTTTTAATATCCAGTAGTTCAGGAGTTGTGTGTGTTTTATTGAATGCTTATACCATTCATGCGGTGGCACAGAAAATGGCCAGCACACATAGTGTTAAGCGCAGCACTATGAAGCTATCCAGCGCCACTGCAGCACGAGTTCGATACCTAGCCAGGGAGCTGACCCACATGGCGCAGCAGACTTCTCCTGTCTGCCCGCTGCTCCCTTCAGCAGTGTACTTCAGTAGCTCTACCTGTTCTGCTCCCCACTGTGTCTCTGGTGAGTCCTCTCACCACCCCACACCTCTGGCCTATACCCTAACTTATGTGCATAAATAAATAAATCCTTTAAAAAATTACAGCATTAAGGTGCAAAACTCACTCCCAACATCCGGGTAAAACTGCTGCAAATGCAAATCTACTGAGACAGTTTGGGCTGGAAGAAGAGATTACGTAGAGAAAAGGTTGAGGGCCCAGGTGCAGGCGCTGGCCACTGAAGGAGCTTGACAGGAAGATTAAAAATGATAAATGTGGATGTGAGGGGCCTCTCACAGTGCCTGATATATGATAAGTGCTCAGCACATCTTAGACAGGGTTAAATTACATTTCTCTTTGGCTTTTAAATTTATCGCATAAAGAAAGAGCTTACCTAATACCTGATCAAAACCAGGAATCAAATAAGCAGTGAAGGCTTTGGAAAACTTTCAGTTGAAAACAAATTGGGGAAAGGGAAGTGGGTAAACCAGAATGAAGGGGTGAATTGTAGCATGAAAGATAAAGTTGAACCTTTAGTGGTGAGCTTAACATGATATACTCAGATGTTGATTTTTAACAGTGCCCACTTACATAATATCATAATACAGTGTTGCTTCAGTTTTTTACTTTTTAGTAAAACATGCTGTCAAAAAAAATCAAATTATATGCCATGGTTTTTTTTTCCAAAATTAAATTACTTTTCATGAACAAAAACAACCAAAAAGGGCACCTATCATTAAAATGCAGTGAGAACAGAAATTCTAGTTTTGTGAGATTTTTAGCATTTGCTTAAACTAGACCATCAAAAGCAGGGTATCTATTTCTGTCCCAAATCTTCAGCTCACCTGTCTTTGACATACAGCATCTGTTTGTATACCCAACTGTTTCTGCATAAACATTTTGAGACCAAAATTCCTCTTATTACATGCAGAAGTATACCAGAAGGCTCAGAAAATTTAACTTTTTCTTTAATCCTGGGAAGCATAGCTCTTCCTAGCCAAGCTGACTACAGTCCACCCCTTGTTAACCTGGCACCCATACACATCTTTTGATTTATTTTTCCTACCACCATCCCTTCCACCCCTTAATCTCAGCTTCATTTATTGGTGTCCATCAGCTTTAATAAGTATTTTGGTTGGTCGAATCATATGCTAAATATGCTACACGTCCAATATTAGTTATTCTTACTTGCTGTATTACACGCTGTTCCTTAGAACCCCCTCCACTTTGCTTTAAATGGCATCATTTCATCTGTCCCTATGGATGAAGAATATTCCATGGTGTAGACAGACTACTTCTTCTTGATCCAGTCTTCTGTCAATGGGCACTTAGGTGGATTTCTTTTATACACATAGTCAATCATCTCTGCTCATAGGTTTCATATTTAGGAATTCACCTAGTTGTTAAAATTCATCTGTAACCTAAAACAAGTACTAGTGGTGCTTTTGTAACCATTTGTAGATGAAGAGCAGTAAAATATTTGTCACCAGCACACACCTTTCCAGCAACGGTGGAGAGAGCAAGTCTGCTTCATTGTTTCAACTCCCACACTGTAAATAATTGTCATTTGAATCTACCTAGCGCCTGGTTTTTTACTGTGTGGTTTGTTTTGTTTTGTTTTGTTGGCAATTTCACTGTTTGATTAAGAAAGAAAATAAAAGTTTATTTAGGAAAAAAGACAAAAAGAAAATACTCCCAGATAGAAAGTACCTGGGAGAGGCAGAGAACTTCACTGTTTGCAATGATCCCTACCTGTAGCACTGAAGTGCTATCTGTGGCACCTAGGTATTAGCAAGTATGATGGGCTTTACAGACAAAATGTGTGTGTTAGGAAAGTTTCGTACTGGCATGAGTTATAGTGCTCTTGGCCATGAGTTCGGTGTTAATGGATCAACAAGATAGACAGAAACACACAAAACAAGATTAGGTATTGATGGGTTGATAGAATGGTGTGATCAGAGGCTCGCATGAGTCTCACCCTGTATTCCCCTAGAAGCAGCAGTTCAATATTTGCTAATTCAGTGTTCACGGTGCCTACATGGAAAACAACTTCTGAATAATGAGACTTCCCTATCAGACAGTTATGATGGGATATTGTACAGTACTTCACCATCTTAAAAGCCTGCCAGTAGCTATTATCACTTGATACCCAGGGAGGTGAGATAAGAGTCAGCATCACTCAGCAAAATAGAGTACTAGGTCCAACCAAGGTTGCCCAGATAGGATTTGATCTCCCCCTGGTCTGGACATCCCCAGTGCCACTGTAGTACAAAGCTTGGCTCCCATCTTGCACCCTTGATCTTAGGACCCAGGGAAGGAGAACATGGCTTGTTTGGGAAGAAAGGAGTTTTGGCCACACAGATTCCTTGTGTAATCTTCTAGTGATTTAGGATTTAAACCTTGGAGACCTTAGGGCTCACCCACTGGAATAAAGAGAAATCACTTCTCCCTTCATTGGATACTCTGAAGGACAAAATAAGATAACACAGGGGAAGGTGGACAGAAGCAAACAACTCAGCCAATAAGTGAGTGCCTTCGAGATTCGTTCCGGAAGACTGGTCTCCTTGCAGACTTTTCTGTAACACTTGTAGGAAGAGCTGAGAAGCCATTGGAAAATAAATGGTTGCTTGGATGAGTTACTCATCTCTTAAAAATCTATAGAGTGTGGATAATCCTGCTATTAAAAAGGCATTAAATGTTTACAGCAGATATTTTATATGACTTTTATTTTCCGGCTATAAGTCTAGCTAGATTTTGACTGTGACATCTCCCTGTTCTGGAAATAAGATAGATGTTGTGGTCTCAGTTGTTCTCAGTAAGATTTTTTTTTCCTGCTTTTAAGTGTAGCTTTAGAAATAATAGAGCATACTCTAAGGAAGCCAATCTTCTTAAAAACATTTTTTTTGCAATAATTTTCAGTTGCTAATTCACACACTTCTCCTAAGTGTATTCATACTCAAACTATTATTCCATCTTGATTGTCCCTCGGAATTAGCATTTGAAATATGAACTCAGAGGAGAAAGTGAAGTCATAAATCAGAAGTGAACCATTATTCCATTCTCCTTTGCAACTAGAGTCACTTTATTTAACAGACAGTCCTTTATCTCCAGGCAGGTAAGATAGAGAGCAGTGTCTGTTGCGTCCTCACTCACCTCGCCTTTGAGTAAGTACTGACTTCAGTCCCCTTTGAGAGGCTGGGAGGATTTGAAGTGATACGTGCCAAGTCATATAGCTAGCAAGTGGTGGAGCCAGGGTTCCAAGGAGACTCTTCTTATGATTGTTGATTGTGGGTTTTCTATTTGTTTTGTTTTATGGAAGAGAACAGACGCTGTTCGTTTGACACACTGGTTGGTCTCTGATAGCATTCTGCTCCCCTCTCTCCTTTCGCCCCATCTCCTGCCATTGATCCTCTCATCCTCATCAGCTTTCAACCCGTGGAGGTCTCCAGGTTATCTGGAACCCTGCACAGTAACGATCAGGGCCACCCACACACAGACAGACCTGGCTTCAGAATCCTGATGAATGCAGATGCGTGCAGTAGGAAGTAGGGAGGAAAGAAAAGTCCATCCATTAGCACACGTTCTCCATAAAACTTCTAATTGCATCAGTTAATTTTGGGAGACCTTGTATTTTTTTAATCACTAAGTTTTGGTGGATTTTTCTTACTATGAACCATAGGAAGCAAACCCGAAATCGTGTAAAATCTTTGTTTTCTTTAATAGTAAGGTTATTTAATTAAAATGAATTAATACCAAATGAATGGCAATAAAAGGTCCAAAGGAGCTCTTGTTACTAATTTAAAACAAAGTGACCTATTCTTGCAATTGAATTACTATCATGAAACTTAATGGCTTGACATTTTTATTTTATAATTTTAAATTGTAATTAGCCGACTTATTTTTAGAGAAGTTTTAGGTTTACAGAAAAGTTGGCAGCGGGGGGCCACTTCCCCCCCTCCACTTCCCCATGAGCTTTCCTCTGTTACCAACATGTGGCCACATGTTATCATTGGTGCTACTTACTTGCCACAGCGTAGCACATTTGTTGTAACTGATGCGCAATTACTGATAGAATATTACTGGCTGAAGGTCATAGCTTACATTAGGGTTGTACAGCCTATGGATTTTGATAAATATATAATGTATAAAGTGTGGTCACCATTACAGTACCAACAAGGTAGTTTAACTGCCACGAAAAGCCCTTCTGTCCCAGCTATTCTTCCCTCCTGCTCACCCCTGACAACCCCTAATTTTTTGCCGTCTCCATATTTTCGCCTTTTCCTGAATATTACAGAATTGAAATCATATTGTATTTAGCTCTTTAAATTGGCCTCTTTCACTTAGTAAGATGCATTTAAGTTTCCTCCATATCTTTTTGTGGCTTCATAGCTCATTTCTTTTTATTGCTGGATAATATTGCAGCCTTATTTTGCTGGTGGGAGGGGCGGGAATCAAGAAGCTAAACTGGAACAGCCATTATAGAAAAAATGTGGAAGTCAATAAAGAAAAACAATTGTTCAGGTTTGCTCTTAAGTGTATGAACCTCACAGTTCGGGGACTGGTTAACATCAGCGGCCAGCTGGATGCCAGCAATGAAGTGTGTTCATTCCAGGCTATTTCATCTCCTGTGCCCTGTTGGCTTGCGTTTCCTCACTCCTGTTTATAATCATCTGATTCCCAAAGTGGTTTCTAACAAATATGTCCATTGTCTCTTTAGGATAATGTGAAACTATTCAGTTAAATTATGGGGAAGAAATCACACTCTTAATTAAATTGATCTTGCAGACCTGTGGGGTCTGTTCAGATGATGCATTATCTAATAGTCCTTATCTATTTCTGAAAATGGTGATACTCATTTCTGCTGCTTCCTTCCCCAAAGAGTCAAGCATAGCCAGTTCATTTGAGGTATCTGCAAAACCTTTCCAATAAGCCTGAACATTTTTAAGCTCAGAGAAATGACTCATAAGCCACAATTCAATTCAATTTAGCAAATATTTCTTGTTCAGCCTCTGGATGCTTGAGGTTGGCATAAGGACCTGTTTTTAAACTTCCTGTTCATTTTGATTCTTTAATAAGAACAGATTAAAATAGCTTCTTTGGCAACAAAAGAAGATAAAAAACAACTTTGTATATTGAATTTTGAAGTCACAAGAGAACTGAACCGAGAGGAAGCATGCCTGCAGTTCCCCAGCCTTTGAGGGTGCAGCATTTTCTACACCCAGTGTACTAATAGGACCCCATCAACTTAGCACTTCCAAAAATGCAGCTGCCTGGGACCCCTAAAAGCTCACTGTGCCCCCCAGAATTGTCTTAAAGAGCCACTGCGGGAGGCGCTTTAAGTCCCAGTGCCTGTGTCTACATTACTCAGGGCTCCCTCTGGTAGCTCAGAGCTATGTGGCAGGTGGAGTGTATTGGAGTTACAAGCAGCCGGGGCTTATCACTGCCTGCGTCATCTACACTGGCAAATGTTCGTTTTTGTTGGCATAAAATTTTTACAGTATCCCATACTGGTGTAGGTGGAGCTATTTTGATGGAGCATCGTTGTAAGGCCACTGTGATTGACAAAAATCATTTTTGGCAAAAATGACCAAAATCTGCTGAGTTTGAGTTAACTTGCACTTGAATTCATTGTTCTAATGCTTTTCTTTATTTTTTTAATGCTTTTCTTTATGACTTTACTACCATCTCAATACACACACACACACATGCTTACACACACATGCTTACACACACATGCGCGCACACACAGACTTGCACACACACAAACCTGTCATTAACTTATTTTTAATCCCTGTGACACTCAAGGCAGAATAAGGCAATGAGGGGGGAAAATTGCGTATTAAAGTTTGATAGATCTTAGCTGACTGGCAAATCAGCTGTCTGCCCGGCAAGGTGACGTCTGGTGTAAGGGCACCATTCCTGAGTTTTAGAGACTTGGTGTCAAATTAATGGCCGTAGATGTCAAGAACCTGGCCAGTTGGTGGTCTGAGCTACTCACCAAATTGAGGGTAAATAAGGAAAAGGGTTGGGAGCTGGCTTGCAGCCGATCTCAGGCTTTTGCCTTATTAACCTTCGAGATAGAGGCTGTCAGATGTCATCCAAAAGCACAGACGTGCTGGCAAGGTGCATGAGCATCTCCAGCGCACATTTGCCGTCCTTTTGTTCCTGAATCATTCTCAAAATGCCCGAAACCTCGTTTGGGAAAGAGAAGTCAGTCGGAGCTTGAGTAGGACTGTTGTGTCAGGCACCACCACACTGAACAGGAGTCATGGAGCAGGCGACACAAGGCAGGATGTGGCCGAAGAGCAAGGCGCTGGCCTTTGTCCTGATAGAATAATCATGCAGCATCAGTTGTAAGGGGAAGGCGGACAGAGAGAAGAGGGAGGAGGAGACTAGAAAATGTGCTGTCATCTACAGTTTCAGGGGTCCCGAGTCTGTCCCCCAGGCACTTCTCGTCGGCTCGATGACTCGGTATTGTCATTGAGAGCAAGCCCTAGATCCCCAGCCAAGGTTTCCATCTTATCAACAGGCGTTCCCCTGACCAGCTTCTGGGGTCTTGTCATACATTGATTGGTCCTCGGCCCCTGGGCAGTTCCCAGTCACACCTCGAGATGCACACCCTTCTGCTCTTGATTGATTCGAAAGGCACCTTGTAAGGTTTGGCTATAGCTGACTGGGCAGTTCTGGCCTTGGGTAGGAACGCAGAACTGCAGGTAGCAAAAATGGTGCCGAGCAGGCCGCTTAGGGTCAGCAGACCCGCATAGGACTGAGGTGGGATGGGTATTTGGGGTTCTCCAGGCTTTTAGGTCTCAGGTTTAAGGTCTAAGCCTCTTTGGTCCAAAGAAGCCAGGAAGGAGCAGAGAGCGCTTCCTCCCGGCCTTGTCACGCCTGGTTGCTGCCAAGTGCCCTGAGCAGGACCCGCACTCCTGCCCCTCTTCAAGCCTCCCCCTCTAGAAGGCACACGGGCACCCATCTCTGCCAAAAAGGCATAGAAATGACTTTTCAGGCAAAAAAAGTTCTTTTTATTCACTCAAAATGCACTCATTAAGCATCTGCATAATTTGACTTAATTAAGCTTCCATGTAGTTTACCTCAAAATAATAAACATTATTACTGTTATGTATACAGTGAACCTAGGAAGATGACCTCATTTTCTAACCATCATTTTGGGTGAGCTAGAGAACTCTTCAAGCAATTTTGTATCAATTCTGTATAGATCTGTCATCCTTCCCTTAATGGGATGAAGAAATAATCATCGTATTACTTAATAGCTTGGGCATCAAGCAGTTTACAGTTTCACAATTCTTTATTCAAATCCTGAATTTGGGAAAGGGAAATAAATAATAGGTTTTCGAGGACGTAAGATACTCGTATCTAAAGACAAGATGTATTTACATGTAAATTGTAAAAAGGAATGCAGTAAAAAATAATTATGATGAATTTAATTTTTCTTCAAAATTAAAGACAATTCTCAAAAAGCACATGTGAAAAAGATGCTTCGTGGACAATATTGGTGACAAGGAAATCTCCTTTGGGCACAGAATAATGTAATCATTTTATAGATAAAAGACCCAAAGTTTACTTTTGCTCTTTGTACATTATTCATGTGACAATTTGCAGTATACCAATGATTAACATGTCTTTTATATGTCTATGGTTAGACACACATACATGAAATAAATTTAAAGATTAAGCTTTAAAATATATTTTGTCATCATACTAACACGATGTATCATATTCACTTTACGATTATGATTAAAGGTAATAACGTTTTTAATAAACCAAAAATCAAATACATCATGTTAATGTTTTCATATTTCACTAAAGTTATCATGTTTAGTAAAATTCACCTTGTGTATTACCACACTTAGTCAATGTAGCTAGCTTTTTTCCCTCCAGTCATAAGAGAACTCTGGAGGACAAATACAAAGAACTATTTAGCACTTGCTTCTCCTTTGGAAAACTAATTTCATATTTTAACAAATTTGAGATAGCAAAGGTAAACAGACATATCCTATCATTTCTAAAGCATTTGCATATTTGCTAATATACTGCCATTCTCAGAAATGAAGGCTGAATTAAAATTATCCTTGGTTACCGGCTTTTACTCAATAAATTGTCTAGGTATCACAGATTATTAATTTTTCACTGTTTATGTAAGGTCTTAGACTTAGTTAAAAATGAAGAAATTACAATTTTTGCTAGCGTAATGAATCCTAACAATATTTTAAAAGGTCAATTAAACACTTTAAACCCATTATTACCTTTCATTTAGTTGAATATAATTATATGTATGTGTGTTATAATTTCAAATAAGTTATGAAAACAGTGATAATTTAGTTAACGCATACAAATTTAACCCTGATCTAATACAAATGAAGATTATTGTGCAAAAACCAATTTAATGTATTGATAGCATTTTTATAAGGTGAACTAAATTCTAGACTGTAAATCATGCTGAAGAGTTCTTTTATCTTGAATCTGAGCTTTTTTTCTTTTCTTGTAACCATAGTAACAAAGGCTATTTTGTAAATACAATGCTCAGTGTCCACAAAAGAAAGACAGTTTAGTGTTTTTTCTTTCTATTTTTTCTTGGGAGGGGGGCATTTTTGGCAGTTAATGTGGAATAGAAATTCTGAAAATGACAGGATGATTATTTTAATCAGTTAATTCTTAAGTTGTCCGAGAGAAAGAAAAAGAGAGGGAAAAGAATAGAAAAAAGAGGTGAGGGGCCAATTTAGCACTGATGAAATAATCACTCTGAATGGCAAATACTCTCCTTGTGCAAGAGAAGGGCTAACAGTTTAGATTCAGGGAACCCATTTTCTTTTTAATTTTTTTTTTTTTGGTGTGTGCGTGTGTGTGTGTGTGTGTGTGTGTGTGTGTGTGTGTGTGTGTGTATAGAAAAACTGGGGTATAGTCTAGAGGTGCGGGCTGGGGGTGAGGCAGAGGTACTGAAATATACTGCTAATGGGGAGGGAGGAGTGAGACAGGAGAGGTCTGCTGCGCCAGTGGATCAGCTTCCTGGCTGGGGATGGAACTCAGAACTCAGACTGTAGTAGTGATAACATTGAGACTTAGGCCACCAGGGAGGCCCCCAGGAAACCCATTTTGACCTTTGTATGCACACAAAAGAAAATTATGACAGCTGGCTGAAATAATTAGTTGGGCCATTGAAAATTTTATCAAGCACCCATATTTAAAAGTTAGCACTTATCTATGGTCTTTGTACAGAAATGTGGAAAGAAGCTATCTGCAGTAAACATAATGCTCCCTGGCTTTAGGTGAACAAGTAATCTCCTCCCAAGTGTATCTTCCCTTTCTGTTCTAAGTACCTTCAAATGAATAATCTTGTTCATGTGAAAAGTTCCCAAAGTAGCCACACAAATCTAAATTGCCCTGAGTGAAATTGTGCCTGTTAGAGAAATAAGCATATAAGCTAATATGAGAAAGAAGGAGTTTGTCCCAGAGGATAAGTGTGGTTTTAGATCAGTGAGTATCCCCTCAGGCTGATATTGGGCCTCCTAGCTTCAGAACTTCATTCACCCAGTCGCCAACAGAGGCCAGACAATACCTGCTGTCAACAGCACACCAGGACCTGGCAGTGAGTGCCCAGCCAGTTCCCAGTTATTTCAGAAGCTGCTTCTCTCTTTCTCATTAGAGAGCAACAATTAAAGACATAAGATCACCAAAGAAAAATTAAACAAATTAAAATTATAAACAAACAAAACTCCAGGAAAAACAAAAGCTGCAGAAAAAGAAAAGTTTCATAGAACATGATATGACCTCTATAGATGGTGTTTGTACATCCTTAGTAATATTAAAAACTAAACATTGGTCTAGCCAAAATGACAATCTACCTATTTCAGGAGGGTGAATGAAAGGGCTTGTCCTTTGATGAGAGGAAGAGTAAAAGCAAGATAAATCCTCACCTTTCATATTGAGGCGTCAACATCATAATGCCTAACAATGAAACAGTATGAGCTTGTAATAGTCCTGTCATTTGGATACATGAAAGTAAATTTTTTAATCAGCTTAAGGGGTCCAAAACACTTCCAGGGATGAAATAGGGTGAAACAGCAAAGAAAACCACCCCTGTTCCTGATATTAACTGGAAAAAAATCTTGATGATAACTAGACAAAGAGTTTATTAGATAATCGGAGAGGATTGGAGCCTGGGAGGTGATCCAAAAGATTTTATTCTGTAAGAACTGATCCAACAATCACAAG
Organism: Scalopus aquaticus; assembly: GCA_004024925.1. Classification (NCBI taxonomy): domain Eukaryota; kingdom Metazoa; phylum Chordata; class Mammalia; order Eulipotyphla; family Talpidae; genus Scalopus; species Scalopus aquaticus. The sequence goes on along the minus strand of PVIJ01001450.1, from coordinate 139,552 downwards.
TTTGTATTTCATTGATATAAGTAGGAACAGTGAGTCATTAACATTAAAAATGTAATTATCTTTGCCAGGGTCTTCTGACTCTAAGACATGATGGTGCTGCCTAAGTGCAGAGGAAGGCAATGCTGGGGTGCAAGGGGCTGGGTGGTGGGGTCCCCATTGTTTAAATCTTCTTTATCAGGCTCCTTTGTCATGAGTGATGGTTGGAAAGACTGGATTTACCCACAGGCCTCAAATGCCACATAACTGTTTCAAGCTTCAAGTCTCCGCAGAAGGCTTTGCTCTCTTATCTGCTGGAGCAGGGAGGGGAGGTTTCCAGAAAATTTTATAGAATGTTCACATTAAAAATCCTTGTAAAACTATTTCATTAAAAGTAAGCCTTTAGGGCCTCCCTTGTGGGGCAACAGGCTAAGCGCAGCACTATGAAGCTATCCAGAGCCACTGCAGCACGAGTTCGATACCTGGCCAGGGAGCTTCCCACTTGGCGCAGCAGACCTCTCCTGTCTCCCCGCTGCCCCCCTCAGCAGTACATTTCAGTAGATCTGCCTGTTCTGCTCCCCACTCTGTCTCTGGTGAATCTTCTCACTGCCCTGCGCGTCTGGCCTGCACGCCAGCTGGTATGCATAAATAAATAAATCTTTAAAGAAAAAAAAAGTAAGCCTTTAAAAAAAACAGTGTTTAAGCGAGTAGAAATAGCCAGGTAAAGAGAGAGGAAACGCAGGGCAAAGGAGGATGGAGAGAGGCGTGGTGCTTTAGGAAGGGAGGCAGCCAGTGGCCAGACCAGGGAGGTGTGAGCAGCAGGGGGAAGGGCAGGGCCAAGCCCGACCTGGCTGTGTTTCCACACAGGGCACAGAGCGCTCCTGGTGACCCCATGTGCCTGTACCGTACATGGTGACGCAGAAATGTGAACAACGACTCTGACTCACCGCTGTGCAAGCACCACTGCGTGTGACCCCACTTCCTGCAGGCCTCAGTTTCTGCCTCATTCCACCCACCTAATAGTGACCCCTCCCTGGCTTTCCCCCATAGTTGCTTCCCAGATCAAAAGAAATCCTGGTTGCAAATTTGAAAATTGAATGTGCTCTAAAATGCCCGAGATGCTTAGTCTCTGCCCAGTAATTTTGTAGCCTAACAAGCTCCTGATAAACACCGGAAGCTGTGAACAATGGGTAGAGAAAGACTTCCATGGAGTCACTAAGTAAAAGGATTTAAACACATTTCAGAAAGCTGACACGAATTACCACCAAAGGCACTGATTTGCCGCTGATTATGGACTGACAGGGAGGAAAAGAATGTCTCCTCTGAACCTAATGTTCTGACTGCAGGCTCTTGTCCTTGAATCTACCTGAGAGGATTTCATGTAACAAAGGAGTTTTTCAAGGACACATCTCCCCAGAAAGGGGAAAAGGAAAGAGAAAAAGGAAGAGAAAAAGGAAAGAGCCGCCCCTACTGTGTCTGCTGAATTGTTTCTTTGGCCGGGGCGGAAGTGCTCACTGAGAATCACCATGGAAATCCCTGATACAAGGTCTTAGACACCCCATGGTTTGACAACATGGCCAGATTAAGGGATTTCCGGGGAGCATCCTGCTTTCAGGAGAAGTGAAGCGCTGCCTTGGATTTCCTTCCCTCTGAAGACAGACCCGGGAAGGAAGACAAAGGCTGTGCAGAGAGGAAGCTCTAGAGGTCCAAGGCAGTGTGTGTTCTGATTAAATATTGACGCCTTTGAAGGCTTCAGCCTGTGGGCACAATTCCGGGTGGGTGGGCTTCTGTTATGGGATTGAGGGGCTGGCTGAGATGACCATTATCGCCAAAAATGTTTTTCCTGAATGTCTGCTCTGTGGAGGAGACTGTGTTAGGCAGGGAAAAAGCGACCCAAGTCCAGAGGGGTTTGTTCACCAAGCTTCATGGGACATTAATCATTATTCATAAGAGTCGATGGGACAAGCCACCGTCCCCAGGGGACGAACAAGGGCGGCCTGGCCACGCCACGGAGTGTCATCAGCCTTCACAGGAAAGGGACAGTGACACCCACCGCCCCGGGGACAGGTTTTGCCACACGGAATAAGCCACACACAGAAAAAGCCACACACAGAAAGACGGTGCTGTGTGATTCCCCTGAGTGGAGGGCGAACTGCGCTTGGAGAGTCTGGCATATTCCATTCAGAGACAGGAAGGAGGCGGGAGCCAAGGGAAGAGAAGTGGGGGTGAGGGGGCAGTTGGGCAAGATGAGAAAGTTCTGGAGATCGAGGGAGGTGTGCATGGACTTAGGGCCACAGAGCTGGGCACTTTCGGCCTCACTCTGGGTGAAACTTTTCCCTCCCCGTGGCCTCAGTGGCAGCATCTATGACAAAAATGGGCTGGGGAGCACGGGGTGGTTCTCGTGTCCTCGAGGGGCACCCAGCACAGTACATGGGGGTGGGCAGATGAAGACAACGGCTCTGCCATCAGGCCAGATGGGCCCCGGGTACCCAGGCACCACCTTTGCCAGGTGTCCCCCTGGAAGTCGCTCTCTGGGTCTGTTCCTTCATCCATGAAATGGGAGCAGCACCTCTCAGCAGGGGCATCTGAGGACAGAGAGAGCTTTTGGCGAAGAAGTCCGAGCTCTGGCATGATTCTCTCACCCTCATTCTCACACCTCTCACCCTCATTCCTAACAAACCACCGGCCAGCAGGGCCCGTCCAGTTCGGCCCCATAGTGCCTCTTGAACGTGCCATGTTCTCACTCCCCAGGGAGTCAGAAGATCCTCATTTCTTGCGTGGATTACTGGAATAGCCGACTTCGTTAGGCAGCCCCCGTCCCAGCCTCTCCGTCACATCCTTCGTGCTGCTGCTGGTGTAATATTTCCAAAACGTCAGTCTGATCCTTCTTTGCTTAAATATTCCACTGCTTTTTCCTTTCTTTACGCACATGCTCTTTTAGATGACAGTGTGAGGTATGGCTGCACATCTCGTCTTCTCCATCAACATCCCCCCAATGGCTTTCGATGCTTCAGTCATAGCAAACTGTTTTCAAGACTCAGAGTATCAAAGTCTCCTCTGGAAACTGCCATCACCCTCTAGGTTTAGTTAGGTATCTGTTTCTCATTCCTGTGATACCCCAACGAAATGCCCAGCACAACACTGTGAGTTACAGGCCGTAAGTCCCTTAAAGGAAGGGCCACATTCTCTGGTCTTCATCCCCTGCAGTGTTGGTACAGGACTTTGGATTTGGCAGCTACTCAATACATATTTGGTAAATGAGTGAGTGAGTGAGTGAATGAGTGAGTGAGTGAATGAATGAATGAATGAATGAATATGCACTTGGATGGACCAGGAAAGTAATGAAGACAACAGGAAAATGACGATGATAAAAATATTGAGTTTCTGAGATTGGTGTGTCACAGATGTTTCTCCCTCATCAGTTGTTCATGTAACTTCATCAGAAAATACCAAAATATTTTGCCCTCACACCACTGACTGTCTTTGTCCTCCAAACACAGGCTTAGACTGTTCCACATGCTGAAGTCATCTTCCCTTCTTCCTTCTCACTGTGCAGACCCTGCTCATTCCCTGCACTCACTTTCTCCCCACGAGCCTTCCTAGAAAATACCAGGTCTTTTGCCTGAACTAATTTCCTAAAAAACTGCCCCGAATGATATAAATCGCATGTTCTTTGCGCCAAGTCGAAGCAGAATTTTCATTCTGCTCCAGCCTCTGCAAACTCTGTGACTTGGGTAAGTCACTGGGCTTGCTCACGTTGGGCTCCTAACCTGTTTGTTCAAAAGAGGCTAACAAGACACATGGGGCACAGTGGGGACTAGAGGAATTTTATCATGCAGCACAAGATAGAGTTTGACAAAGGTGACTTTTCTTCCTAGTGTTCTCACCTGTGCTCTTCTTGAGAACATTCCTCTTCCCTTTGGGACCTAAGATCCTGCCAGATCTCTCTAGACACTTCTGCTGGCCGCAGGTCCACCCCACATCTGTCTACACCCTCCTGCCAAAAGGCTGCAGGAAAGGCCTCACCTCATTGTGCCCTTGGAACTTTTTCTCAGCTTTGTCAACTTGCTGGTAGATACCGATGCACAGATGAAGCCAGATGTTACGGTGAGTCTGTGGTCTATTTGATACCACACACGTGACTAAACTCTGGGACACCCCTCTAAGAGACCCGTGAGCTCAGTGTTTGAGGCGATGGGTGGTTGGTGTTAGGTGCAGTGGGTTAGATGCAAAGGCTGCCTCTCCCCAGGAGCAGCGCTGAACATTGCAGAGGAGGCACTTAGCATCAGAAGACAGCAGTGAGAGCTGAGAATCTACCACAGGCCGTGGAATTCGGGCAAAAACATTTGAGCTGTGTTATTAAATCACTGAGCCTTTTTCTCCAGCCGCAATTAGTGGGCGTCCAGCCCCCTCCTGTGTTCATTACCTCCTCTAAACCTTGACTCTCCAACAGAAAGCACCTTCCTTTCTACCCACCGGAGGAGTGGAGACCCAGCCTCACCCCCACACTGGAGTCCATCTCCTTTTCCTAGCCACTCCTAACTCCCAGGATACTCCTCTGTCACGTGGCCCTGGGGTGGCCCTGTCGTGTCTTCCCAGAATGGTGTCATCTCAGCCATTTTTGCCTTCTCATCCACACAGAGCCAGGCCCACAGGAGGTACTTGGCAAATACTTGCAGAATACACTGAAGGGACACAGCCCAGCACAGAAAGGGAGGTGGACAGTCAACTCACCGAGACTCGAAAGGACATTCGCCTCCAGGAACTTGGCGACTGGCCGCTGACTCAGCACATCTGGGCTTCAGTGACTGGCACTGTTGTGACTTAAATTTCTGCTGAGTCGGATCATAGCTATTAACCTGAGAACATAATAGTGAAGATGGCGCCTTCCTTTGCACATCCCAGACTCAAGAACAGAAACATTTGCCATCACGTCTCGACGATATACCAATTATGGAACAGCATGCATATAGGGAAAGCACATTTTCCGAAAGTGTCCTTGTGGTTTACTTGAAGCAGTGGATAAAAAACAACCTTGGAGATGGCTGGGACGAAACCCAAAGTGCTACTACATTGAAAACCTGTTTAATGGCTAAGACAGCTTCCCTCCAGATTAATTATGGATGGGTGACCGTTTGCAGATTGCTGTAGGAAGGACCGGGTGTCCCTCACTGTGATCAATGCAGGGAATGAGAGTCTCAGCTGCAGCCTGCAAAAAGAAAGAAATTGAGGTTTGAAGAGAATTTGACATCACTTTTGATGGAGTAATACAAAGTCAGCTAAAAATTTTTTAGGTATTGATTACCTGGAAATCTGCAACCTCTCCTCCCCAGTTACAAAGTATGGAAAAGAAGTCTTTTCGAACCTAATACTTGACTTCCGACCTTGGTTTCTAACCAAACAAAATAAAAAGGCAAAAGCAGGGAAAGCTGACTTGGAGGAAGCTGGATTGGGAGTAGATAATAAATATTCAAAAACCTAACGAGGGGACATAGAAGAATGGAGATCATCTTTTAATGTTTTTGTCATTGCGCTGGAGAAAATCGCCTATTCACATTAACACTCTGTTTTAACATAGCTTTTATTTTTATCATGGTAATAGAAGCATCTTATCTGAAGTATCAACTAGTTCAGTATGGCTTATTAAGAAAAACAGCCACACCATTTTCAGAGCTTTTTGGGTTTCTTTTGGTGTCTGTTTCCAGATTTCTGAAGACATTGGTTTCCTACTTTTTCCTGTAATGAATGAAATCGTGAATATTTTAGGCATTGAGGACCATATGTTCTCTGTTGGAGCTGCTCAACTCTGCTGTGTAACATGGAAGCACCCACGGACTATACGCAAACAAATGGGCATGACCGTGTTCCAATAAAACTTTATTTCCAAACACAGGTGGCTGGCCTTTGGGCCACAATTTTTTTTTTTAAAGATTTATTTATTTTTGCCTACAAGCTGGGGTGCAGGCCAGAGGTGTGGGGGGGTAAGAGGGTTCACCAGAGATGGAGTGGGGAACAGAACAGGCAGATCAACCAAAATACACTGCTGAGGGGAGTAGCAGGCGTGGCAGGAGAGGTTTGTGGCGCCATGTAGGAATCTCCCCAGCCAGGCATTGAACTCGTGCTGCAGCTGCCAACAGCTCCACAGCACTGCATTTAACCCGATGCACCACTGGGGAGGCTCTCTGGGCCACAATTTACCTACAGTTGGGCTGCTCCATGATTTCCTTTTATTTTTTTAATCAGTCATTATCAGCTGACTTACCGTGGAAGATGAGGATTAGACTCACAACCAACAGCTCACATCCTCAGCTCCATCCCCGCCCCCCCTACTGTCCATGCCTCCAACCTTCCAGTAGGATGCTTCACTGACTTAGGCTAGATCAGCGTGTGGTATTTTCATTGTCATGACTTCTTGCCTGCTCTTCATAGCTGAGCCATATTATAGCATTATTTTTCCTTTCTTGAACAGTACTTTATTTTCCTTAAAGGTGCTATCTCACTTTTCCATTTGTTTAACTTTCTATGAATCGATGAATTCAAATTCAAATTCTCTCCCAGTGTCAAAATCTTCTCTCAATGTTTTCACACCTGTAAGATAGTCTCCCCATTTCATTTTTTTTTTTTTTAGAAACATCTATTCCAGAGAACCCCTGGCTTCCAGAATCTTCTCTCTCCTGGTCTGTCCATTTTTCTATTGCTTCCTAGGAAAGGGTGCTGCAGGGTTACATTTTATGAAACATCCCAAGTCTAAAAATGTCCGTATCCTCCTTTATACTTAATAGAGGTTAACCCGAATATGGACTCTTTGACAGCAAATTATTTTCTTTCAGAATGTTGAAGGAATTCTGAAAACTGGCACTCACTGAGAACCGTTCTCATAACCTTCTGCCCAGATAGGGGAAAGGCAGTTTCCGATGGGGGCGTCCAGGGATGGAGCTGTTCTTAGCAAATTTCCAGTGACTTCTTCTGTGTCTGGCTCCACAACCACACCCATGTCCAGCGGATATTCTGGCCATCAGTTGCTTAACTTTGGGAGGTTTTCAGCTGCACCTCTGCCTAGCTCTCTCCCCCTAGGCTTGAGTTTCTGTTTCCTTGGCTATGCTGCCACTTGAGATGGTCCAGGTGCTTTTCTGCTTCCAAAATGTTCTCATCTCCTTTATTCCTTGTCCTTATACAGTCATATCTTTTAACACTTTACTTCTCTTTTGTGGGATTTTGGAGAAAGCAGTGGTACATGTGTGTTGTACTTGAACAAGAGCCTATTTGAGAGGAAGTCTGAAATGCAACAGAAAAATCACACTTTCATATATTCTCATTTATGAAAACTAGGGCTATGACATTATTTTTTATTTGCTTTTCAAAGTACTCATTGGCTATTTTAGGATCTCACAAAGAAGTTTTTTGAAAGATTGGGGTCTTGTTATTAACACTAATTTCATGTTTAAAAGCTATGTGATTTTTCTTCCTCCTCCAACAGTGAATTTTCTTCTTAATTCAAGGTTGCTCAGGAAAGAATGTAAAATCACACATACTTGTGTATGAATTATATAACATAGGATCATATGTAAATAATGGTATCATTATAAAACCTATATGTATTCATTACATAAAACATGGAGGAAAGCTCAGGATAACCTTTCAAGAGAAACTTGAAAATCACCTGTATTTCCAACAATCACAAAACTTAACAGGTTGAGACACTGTCTATATGTTTCACATACAAGGTTAAGAACTATTGTACCTACACATTGGTGTATTTTTAAATTAACATTTTTTAAAGGGTCTGATTTTGAAACATTGCTGTATGCCTTGATTTCCTAAAAGACTTCTATGTTAAGGGAAACCCCGATAGTGGATTTAAGTATATTTATCATTTAAGTGTGTGTGTGTGTTGAAGAATGATAGGTGTGTTGGGTGAAATTCAGGCTCAGCCCCACTCCCAACTGTAGTTCCCCGTCATTCATGCCTAGAAGCTCCGTTTCTCTGGCCCTCAGAGTGTGAAGTGGGGGCAGCATTTCATTTGACCAGCAGCCTGCAGCTGAGAGGCAAATGCCCTGAAGAGAGACAGACTAGTAACAGGAATAGGCAACCATTACATTCATGTATCTTTGTCAGTATTTTAAACCTATCATGTCTCTTTCTAGCCTAATGAGAATGTCTCGATAAGGCCCCATTCTTGGAATTTTGGGCATTCACGAAAGTGCTTGTGTCTTGTGTCTTGTAAGTCCTACTTTGCCAACACTGAACCAAACTCAGTGCAAACTTGGACCTAGGGAACCTAGAGTGGAGACAAAAAGTAATTCTCCAACAACATGCAGCTTCCGGGAGCAACACCAAGGCCACGGCAGATTCAGACTGATTAATTTGCACTTCTGTTTAACATCCATTTCCTGAGGTCAGCGCCTGCTTCTTGCTTGACTTACTGCCTATTTCTCTTTCCTCAGCATCCTTCTTAAGACAAGGGCCTCCTTTTTCGTACAAGAAATTCATTGTCAGAGGAGGGGGAAAGGAGGCAGGTAAAAGAGACGGCAAGAAGACGGCAGGGACCCAGTTCCACGAAACAGAGTTCTCAGGAATAAAGGAAGAAGGTAAAGAGCTACAGGGACAAGTAAGATGAGTACTCGTTAGACTCAGGAAGAGAAGACTGGGTCAGTTCAGTGTCAGCAGCAGCCGGCACAACCTCTGTTCCTGTGGTACACTCAGGATCAGACTCTGAGACGTTGTCTAGTGGGGAGGTGAGGACCTGAGAAGTAGAAAACTAGGGAGATGCAGGTAGCAGCCACACGGGCCCTCCTACACATGTTTTATGCAGACCCTGATGGAAACCACAGCGTGGCTTCCTGGTTGTCGCAAGACCCAGCATGACAGGAAGAACGTTCCAGGTGGGATAGGAGCAGCCAGCTCTTGACTGCAGTGAGAACAGGCAGCTAGACAGATGCTCATCAGCAGGAAAGGAGATAAACAGTGAACTAGGAGAAGTCAAAAACCCTAGGTGATCTCTCTCTGCTAACGAGCAAAGAGCTCATAAGCCCTGGAGACACCACTATGTGTATTATTAAAGATCTATGCAGGAAAAAAGCATTGCTGTTGTCTTTAAGGCAGCAAATAAACAAAAATTGGGGTAACCATTCCCACCCAAAATAAGCTGGGTGCTATAAGTTGCCATTCCCTTTCTAAGGGGGAGACGCTTGCCTGCACTATTACTTCTGCCCGCCGTGGCCGCTCCGCATGTTTCTGGGAGCTGTGTGTGGCTGTAAAGTCTCCCTAGGTCCCAATTCAAGCTGCGCCACCTTCGATGCCTTCTCCCTGCTGAGAATAGAGGAGCCACAGTTACACCCCCTGCTGTCCTTCTGATGATGGGGACATGCAGATGAGAAGTCGGTCTCGTCGAGGTCACCTGCAGTCCAGTTACCAACCATGTCATCAAAGTACTTGGAGCCGCCGGGCTTCCTCCCGTCTGGGGGTGCAGAGTCCGAGTTTGCCTTAACAGCGAACCTCGGCTGCCCCAGGCTCATCCTAAATTCACCCCGGTAACAGCCCGACCGCTCCTTTGTCCAGCGAGGACAGCCCTTCATCCGTGCCCTTTCAGAGCCTTGCCCTTTGGGGTGCTTTTCTTGGAAGCGGGGCACATGGCCATCTCTCTGAACTGGGGGAGTTTCCTGCAGACCCGTCAATTGCAGTGAAGGGTACCTGAGCCCCTTCGCTCACATTCCACATCCTCCAGAGTGTGAAGACCCCCTCCCTGGGGCCTGGCCCCGCCGCTGCTGGCCCCGGCTCTCCCCCAGCCCCTACCCCAGCTCCCGTTCCATTATCGAAGCGAGTGTGCGTGCCGGTCCGCGTGGATGTGATGGGTGTTAATGAACAGAGCCCATCTGGGTAGAGCCCGTGATATTTTTCCGAATAAATCGAGTGCTTGGCAGTAAGCGGGCGGGAGGGGGAGAGCGCCCTGCTGGTAGCATCTGAGACGCAGGAAGCAGGCAGGGTCGGGTCAGGTCACTCTGAGCAGGAGGGACCTCGAGCTTCCGGACGGTCCCTGCGTTCGTAGCTAAGTGTCCAAACACTGGCGAGCTGGCTGGCCCCACCTCCCCAAAAGCATTCCAGTTAGGCTCCTCTGTATACCCAGCAGATGGCCTGGTGGGTAAAACTAGGAACAGGGTTAACCTTGCAAATAGGCTGTGTGGTCTGAATGAGTAATTACATATTTCTCTCCACTAGGAGTTACCAGCTCATCAGGATTCTACATCCTGCTCTTGGGTTGGAATCTTCATGTGACCAGAGGGACTTATTAGGATGAGAGGGTGGATGGAGGGAGAGAGGGACCCCTCTGAGGAGCAGAACGTCAGGAAAGTCAGAAATAAAGAATAAAACCTGCGTTTTCCAAGTTATGGGTAATCGGGACATCGGAAAAGAACTGTAACCTCTTCTGAAGGATGTTTTAATGACTTCCTAGTAAGACATGTAAGGCTGCATTCCTGGTAGCAGGCTGCTTTGGGGAGCATCTTAGGCTATTTCTGAAGAACTACTGTTTCCAGGGCAGGCTGCTTGTCAGGGAGTGGAGACTGATGAATTAGCTATTAACAGAGATAGGAAAGCGTATTGATTCCTCTGGCTTGGTGTTTAGTTCTACGCTGGACAGCAACGATGCCTGAAAAATACACTCTGTAATGAAGAAGCTCTTTCCCTTCTACTCCATTAAGATTCTTGCATGTTTCATCCAGCAAAATACCCTCCCATCGAAAAGAGCATCAGATTGTGGTCAAATCTTTGCCATAAACGTGGGTTCAAGGGAAATTTTTACAGTGTCTCAGAACAAACATAGTCACGTAGCCAAACCCTTTCTTTTCAAGTTCACTGCATCCGTTGTCTTAAAAGCCCTGCGAGCAGAAGCAGATCTGTTCAGCGGGATGCATTCGTGGCTGTGTTTACACGAACACACTGTCATCTGGCGAAGGCAGCCACCGAGCCTCAATTCCCCACCTGAGGCACCAAGCTCCCTTGTCAAGTCCACTGCATTTGAGGCTGAACGAATGTGCTGCCCTCCAAGGCACGGCTGTGTATGTCCCCCAAGCTGTGTGCTCCATGGGTTAGGGCTCCAGAGACACATTCAGACCAGTCTCACCCCTTCTAGAAGGTCTGTCTGTGCTCTCCTTTTCTTTGACTCCAGACTTCAGGAAACAGCAGGTAGTGGTGGGCCCAGGAAGGAGAGCTGAGAGCGTCTACATCACTGAGAGCTCATCCATCTCTGTCAGGCGCCCTTTGCAGCCATGCCTGCATTAGCCCTGTGCGCACACAGAGGTGAATCGGACATACTGACTGTGGTTTAAGTCCTTACGGTCTAGACTGACATATGCAAAGATTAATTTCATGCCTGGTTAAGAGTAAGAATGCAGGACCTCCCTGGTGGTGCAGGGGTTAAGTCTCAGCACTGTGAAGCTATCAGTATCCGCTGCATCACAAGTTCAATCCCCGGCCAGGGAGCTTCCAACATGGCACAGCAGACCTCCCCTGTCTGCCTGCTGCTCCCCTCAGCAATGGATTTCAGTAGATCCGCCTGTTCTGCTCCCCACTCTGTCTCTGGTGAACCCTCTCACCCCCCCACCTCTGGCGTACACCCCAGTTCTTGTATGCATAAATAAATAAATCTTTTTTAAAAAAAAGAGTAAGAAGGCGACCATCACATGAAAATCACCCCCAATATTTCCTTGACATGCTGAGATAAGTTTCCCTCAGGTTTAGATGAAGTGTTTCATTCTAGGCATATTACTATGGGGAAAAAGGAAAAGGAAAGAGAGCAAAGAACATCTATAATCATGTATAAACCACAGTGGACTCTAGCGGAAATTACCGAGACAACTGTGAATTCATTAATTGGTGGGATGAGGGGGGACCCTTCATAAGCAGAAGCTCTCCCAAGTCCATAACTTGGGGATATTTTTGCTTTGAGACTTCATCGTGTAGGCCTGTTTGTTCATCAGCTTCGTTTCCAGCCCTCCCCCTCCTAGGGGAAGGGAAGATGAGGCTGGAAATCCCAAGCCTCGTGTCATAATTTGGTTCTGGTGAACAGTCCCTTCCAGGGTCCCACCGAGAACAGACACTGCTGTCACCCAGGAAATTCCAAGGAATTTGGTGACTGTGTGTTAGGAACCAGGATCAAAGACCAAACATTAGAACAAAAGATGCTCCCGTACTTAGGGAGTTCCAAGGGCTTTGGTGCGCCAGGCTGGTAAGTGGGGCATCACCATTCTGATCAGTAAGAGAAGGTGGCTGAAAACTCGTATCATTTACTCCTCTGCTAGGCTGAAGTCACTGAGAATGTCTGTGCCAGAGTGACCAGCTGCCTCCTTTTTACAGAATCAGCTTTTAACATACACGGCAAACTGCATCCAAGCCAGGGCAGGCCAGAGCGCCGGGTCTTGCGAAATAACCGGACAGTGGTTTGCCCTCCCCTTGTGTGACATCCCAGCCCCGGGAGGAACAGCACGCATCTTCCTTCCGCCCAATTTGAAGTCTCATCTCACCTTCACTGCCTCGTGCCTGTTTCTAAAAACCATTTTATAAGAAAAGCACCATTAATGTTCCAGGTGTACCTGATAAAGGCCAATCATCGCGTGACCCTCGGAAATGGAAATGTTTAGATCCTTGTTTCTCTAACCTGAGCTCTTAGGTCTCAGCTAACAAAGACTCTCTGGCCCCCGCCTTCTCCCCGAGAATGCCTGGAATGGACATTCCGGAGAGAATGGGACACTCTCAGTGCCCAGATTGTTCACTCCCAGCTCCAGTAGCAGACCTTTCCAGCTCTAATTAGAGAGTGGAATTGGAGATGCCCAGCTCCCTACCCTCCCTACCCTCTACCCTCCCTACCCTCTGTGCCCACGCGCCTACCCACAGCCCAAGCCAACCTGTGACCCCAAGCCAACAGATTCAGCTTGAGATAGCAACATCTCTAACTTGTTTTTAAGATTTATTTATTATTTTATGCATACAAGAACTGGGGTGCAGGCCAGAGGTGCGGGGGTTGAGAGGATTCCCCAGAGACAGAGTGGGGAGCAGAACAGGTGGATCCATTGAAATCCACTGCTGAGGGGAGCAGCGGGGAGACGGGAGGGGTCTGCTGCGCCATGTGGGAAGCCCCCTGGCTGGGGATCGAACTCGTGCTGCAGTGGCTGCCGATAGCTTCATAGTGAGCTGGAGAAACTTCGCAATTGGTGGCTCCTCCCACACGTGGCAGAAGCTGGGAGGTGCCCTCCAACAGCCAGCCCCGATTCCTTTCAGGTGTCCACCCTCACAGCTGAGAATTTCAGGGACGCTGTGTCCCTCCCAGGCCTCGGGCCGCTGCCTGGACAGTGAAGGAGAGAAGCTGTGGATGCCCCTGCCGGGACTTGCTCTGATCGCGGATTCTGCATGCGCTTTGGTTCCACCGCACGGAGCCCGGGGGGCCTGTTCGCGGTTTTCTTTCCTTCTGAGTCTTTGGGCGCCCGTCGAGTGGAGTTAGAGAATCCGGCAGAATTAGAGAATCTGGTCCCTGGATCACAGAGCCACCCCCCGACAGCCCCCACCTGCTGACTCAGGGAGACCCGAGGCTCTCGGCTCTAGATCCGCCCCCAGGGACCTCCCAGCGTTGGTCTGAGCTTAAGGGCAAAGAGTCACCCCAAGACATCTTGATGTTCATCTGTGTGAAGACACTTGTCTCTGTTTGGCAGGAAATGGACAGGGCCTTGGAAACTGAGAAGGAATGTCAAATCTCTCTTCTCCATACTCCACCAACATCCTATTCTAGATCCTATAAGAAATTTCCAGAATGCAGGCATTGTGGCCATCAGCAAAGACCCCTGGGATGGCACAGCAGAGGCCCGTCTCAGGGCACTTGCTCCAGCCGGAGTCAGACACCATGGTGTGTCGGGCTGAGGTTCAAAGGCAGTGGGCGTGCGGAAGCTTCGTGGTGGCTTCGGGGTGCCCTGACTGGAGGGCGTTGGCGTGGGGACGCTGGGAGCAGGCTAAGGAGAGGCCGGGCATCTGGTGGGGGGTGGGGGCTGGGCAAGCGCATCTGGTTTTCTCTGGTGGGTCCTAAATTGGAAGTGGAGGCAAAAATCAGGGATTAGGGCCTCCCTGGTGGCGCAGGGGTTAGGTCTCAGCGCTATGAAGCTATCGGCAGCCACTGAGGCCTGAGTTCGATCCCCAGCCAGGGGGATTCCCACATGGCACAGCGGACCTCTGCTCTCTCCCCATTGCTCCCCTCAGTGGTAGATCTGTTCCCCATTCTGTCTCTGGTGAATCCTCTCACCACCACCCCCCACACCTCTGGCCTACACCCCGGTTCTTGTATGAATAAATAAATAAATCTTTTTTTAAAAATCAGGGATAAACTGGCTGACGGCTACAGAGGAGTGACTGGGCTTTCAGGCGGTGGCCGCGGGCTGTGGGTCAATGTTCTGTGGTCCTTCGAAATCAGGTCTCTGCGTTCCGTAGGCCGCGGGCCATGGAATCACAGGAGCCTTTTCTTGGGATCTGGGTAGGGGGAGAGCGTTGAGGGTCGCAGAGGTCACTGCTGGCCCTCACACACCCCCCAATCAGGGCTGGTTCAGAGAGGGCTCACTCAGCACTGGACAGCTGGCCCAGGGTCGCTGTGCCCAGAAGACCAAACCCCCCAAGGGAACTGGACTTGCCCCCGTCCTCCAGCGCTGTGTGCCCCCTGCTCCGTCAAGGAGAGCCAGGGCTCCCCTAAGGACTGTACTCTCCCTGTTGCTTATGTACTTCAGCCCTAACAGGGACCAGGACACGACAGGCTCCCTAAGACTGAGGGTGCTGGTGGCCGTGGGGTCCTCTGCTGTTCCCGGAAACAGCTGCAAGCCCCTGAGGATCGCTGCTAAGTTTTTTTGCCAGACAGTTAGAAACTGAACTTGGTTTCCATACGCCAGATTAGAAGAAAGGAAGAGACTCTGGAAGCATCAGAGCTCAAGAAAACACCCAGGTCCGGGTGGACAGGAAGCCCCTACGTGGCTGAAGCACGTTCCTTCTTAGCTCACCCACTGATGGGCCTTGAGAACCGACAGCGGACCAGGCAGGTGTTGGACAGTCTTCTGTGTTCTTATTTTGGGGGTCGGGGGCATAGAAGAACTGGGGTGTAGACCAGAGGTATGGGGGTGAGAGGACCCACCAGAGACAGAGTGGGGAGCAGAACAGGTAGATCTACTGAAATCCACTGCTGAGGGGAGCAGCGGGGAGACAGGAGAGGTCTGCTGCGCCCTGTGGGAAGCTCCCTGGCCGGGGATCGAACTCAGGCCTAGCAGTGATAGCGCTGAGACATAACCCCTAGGCCAGCAGGGCGGCCCCTGGACAGTCTTCTCTGTGAGGGAGAAACCCTCCACAGGTGCAAGGCAGGGGGCACAGAGGACGGGGCAGGACGGGGTGGCAGGGGCCAGGGTTCCAGGGTTGAGTCCAGTGTTGTCCTGCCGGCAACTCGGGGGGCCCCTGAAGAGAATTTGAAGAGAGAGGTCCTAGGTCAGGCTCATGGTGGTGTTTGGTGATCATAGTCCCCCTAAGTGGTAATCACCCGAAACAGGGTCAGAAATACCAACAGTTCCAGCTAGAGCTGTGTCCACGCTCCCTCTCCCCTTGAACATGCTGTGTCTCTTTCTGGAACATTCTTCATCCAGCTTCATGCCTCACCAGCTCTGACATCCTTTGAGTAACTGGACTTCACCATCCAGAAAGCTTTCCCTCATGTCCCCCCGAGAGCTCCCTACTCCCTGAAAGCCCCCTACCCCAAGCCTGGCAGCGACCAGGTGGCTGAAGTCCCCTCCACACCCCCAGCCGCCAGTCAGGTCTGCCCAGCAGGGACAGCCGCAGATGTGGTAGAAGAAGGGATAGAACCGCCTCTGGGCCAGTCTGAAATCCCCCCAAAACAAACCGACCCCCCAGGCTCTGCCTGTCCCCCATCACAGCGGGACAGGAAAGAAGAACAATGGGGAAAGGATTGAGTCCGAGCAAGGAACTTTATGTTTTAAAATATACCTGTGAAGGCCCACATCTCAGCTGATAAACTCATGACAAGCTAAGAGCAAGGGAAAAGCCCTATAAAACATTTGGGTCAGCTGAGTAACGACCATAATTACTGTAATTATTTTTAAAGCGCACAACTGTTGCCTAGCATTAACTGCACATATATTTAAATCTACCTTTCATGTGTTTATGACACAAAATTCCAGTTCTGTGTGTTCTGCCTTCACATTTTGTTCTTGGGATCGAATGATAGGACGCTTTGCTCACAATCAGAGGAAGCAAGGATGGGAACAAGGAGCTCAGAGAGAAAAGGGCTGTTTGCTTGCCCAGGACAGGGGCCTCTGGCTATTCTGGAAAACTGTGTTGTCTTCACTGATTTGTAAGCAGGCTCCATGGTGTATTATAAATGGCCTGTAGCTCGTAGCAAAATACAGTGACGTGGTCTGGATACCAAAACAAACTAATTCTCTGTGCTAAACAAGAAAAATTTCACCTATTATTGCCAATCAGAGGCTGAAATAGGCTCCAGGAGAAGAGGAGAAGCCACATTATTCACGTCATTTAAAATTAAATCAGGCCATCCATTTCTCTGCCTCTCGGGCTATTTGTCCTGTTTTGAATGATGCTTCAGGGATCGATAGTAGAAACTGGGGGGCGGGTGGATGTAGAACAGTTTGTCAGTATAATTGGGTTACGATAAATCTGCAGGAAATCAAGGATGAAATAGGAACCCGGGATCTCCAAGAGCGCCTTTGCGGAACGCTGGGCTTGGGGGTGCTGGGCTGCTTCTCGTACGGGAGCACGTATATTTGCAGGGAGCAGGTGAACTTGCGTGGCATCAGCTGCCACTCACTGACTTATCGGCCTGGGCGTTATCCATAAAGTGAGAAATAGTGACAGACCCGCCTCGTTGAGATGTCAAGAGAATTAGACAAAGTGTGTGGTGCTTTTAGTAAGTGGATCCACACACAGGAACATTCGGTGGTCCCGGGGCCTGAGCTGTGTCTGCTCTGCCTACCCTTGCATCCCAGGACTCCCCAGAGGCCCCCAAATATTGGTTACTGGGTTCATCAGTGAATGGTAATTGCCCTGATATTATGATTTTATGTCCTCTGATGTTTTAATGACCGCACAGCATTCCACGCAGGGACTTCATCCCTCCCCTTTTATCTCTTGTGACTGGGGCTCCCCTTTTGTTTTACAAGCGTCTCTGTGATTGACATCTCTCCCCATCTCTCCACCGACTGGCGCTTCCCGGGGTGGCTGCAGAAAAGCCCAGCAAAATTTGAGAAAAAAATCTGAGGCCAATACAGACCAAGGCCAGGTGATCGTTGGCTAAAATCACGTCAGTTGCCGTGGTACACGGGTGAGGACCTTGGTCCGATGCCTCCGTGAGCCTTGGCGAGGCTGAGACTCCAGGGCTAAGGCGCAGCGAATGCCGGGTCTCCCCAGAACGCAGCCCCCGCTCCTAGTGCAGAGGAGTCCAGTGTGTTCTCACGCAGGCCCAGGTGTGTGTGTGTTTGTGGGTGTTCGCTGCACATCGGGGGCAGGTGATGCTGACGCTGGTGCACCTGTTCAGTCTGTAGTCAACCCAGATCACAGTTCAGGCCCCGGAGCCCGCCAGGTGAGGGTAAGGGATGGGAGGGCTTTGGGGAACAAGTTGGTGTCTTTTCCTGCTGTAGAAATTTGAGCAGGGCAGGGCGGGAATTTGCTCAGACTGGCCCTGCAAAGGCTGCGGGTTCCTGCCCCCACCGCGCGCAGCCCCTGCAGGCGGAGTCCAGAACCCCAGCTCCGCAATGCCCCTGTGGCCAGGGTCGGAGGGCGCTGCTGAGACAGCTATGGAAACAGAAACCCTGACAGAGGCGCGGTCTCCAGGTTGGCTCATATTCTTGGGGGGCCTTTTGGTACCCCTGCAGAACGTGTGTGACTCCCTGCTTTCCAGGTCCACAGGTGCAGATGGGGGTGAAGCTGGGGGTACAGGCTCCTGTGTGGGCCCAGCTGCATCGTCCCTGCGCCCTTGGGAGAGAAACTCTTACTGACCAGTGGGTGCTGTCCCACCCAACACCCCAATACCCAAACAGAACACCGATCTCTCTCTCTCTCCCCCTCCCCCCGCCACCCCACCCGGCACCTGAGGGTTTTATTCATTGGTCAAAGAGTGTTGATGGGAATTCATGCTTAAAGTTCTTCCCCCAAAATTGGGGGCTCCTGGGGGAGCCCTAAGGGGCGACAGGCTGAAGGCTCCCCATCATCAGGGTTTCAGAGAAATGGGGTGGAGGAGCTCCAGGAAACGCCCCTCTTTCTTCCCAGTGGGGTCTTGGCCGGCTCTATCCTGGCCTGGATGTTGTTTTGTGCTGTGGTCACGGGGCTTAGCCTCCAGTCGCGCCTGCTTCTGTCTGCAGAAAGATAAACAGGGCAGCGGCAAAGAATTCCTACAAGAAAAGATAAATGGGAACAGAGAAAGGACAAGAACGTTCGAGTGTCTGGGCCTGGTGACCAAAATGGGCAGAGACCCAGAAAGGCAAAGGTGTACGGGCATAAGAGAGGAACAAGTCCACACCCCCACTCCAGGGGGAAAGTGGGGCCCCAAGAGAGCCCCAACTTGCTTCGGTCCCAAACCAGCTCACGTCTAAGGAGTCCGCTCGCTGCTCCAGAGCACCCCGCACTGCGGCATCCGTTGCTCACCCTGAATCGGGGCCTTCCCGGCCACGCGGGTGCTCCCGGTGTCCGTGTCACCGGCAGAGGGACGGTCTCTGCGACGGTGACGTGTCCCAGATCGCGGTTCCTGCCGAGCGGAGAGTCCAGGCGGACCTGAGAGGTCTGACCCAGCCTGCAGCAAACAGGCTGCGCGCTCCGGGGCTCTGCGAGTGACCTCATCCCGGGGAGAGCGCGGGCTGGGGCGCTGCGACGGGCTGACGTGCCCGAGACGAGTCTTCAGAAAAGCAAAGGTGGAGATTTGCTCAGATAACTCAGTAGGCCAAGGAGCGCTGGTAGCAGTGTGGCCCTTTGTGGGGAACCCCCGACAAGTCAGGGCAAGCAGGGTCCCCCGCAGAGAGTGCGCTGGGCCCACAGTTTGTAGCCCTGGAGAGGCTGGAGCGGCTTCCGCAGGGACCCAGGCAGCTTGGCGGTGCCACAGAGCACCTGCTGGTCACCAACACCAGGGACCCAGGCAGCCCACCTTTGCCAGGCCAGAGGTGCCACCCCCGCCGTGGTACCCAAGGAGGGAGAGAGCAAACGTCACGTCCGCCCGAGGGGAGGGCTGGTCCTGCGGGGCTGCCAGAGGGCACTCGGGAGAGCGGAGAAGGGGGCTCCTGAAAAGATGCCGCCAGGGAACAAGTCTTGATACTGGGGCCTGCTCCCCCCAAGCCAGCGTTTGCGGCCCCGGCCGTGTCCCTCCGCCCTTGGCCTGTCTCTGGGATGGAAGCTCTCAGATGAGGAAGATGAGGCTGCGGGAGCCGGGGAGCCTGTGTGCGCGGCTGTGCCCAGCCCGGCTCCCTCTGCTGCCCTGTGTGTGGAGCTAACAGGAGCATGACTAAGCGGATTTGTAGCCTGTGGACCAAGAGAAAATACAATTAACGAAGCAGCTCCACTCAGCAGCGCCGGGGGAGAGTCCCGGAAGAACAGCTGCCTCCGCTCCGAGTGATGTCAGGGCAACGCCAGGACCCCGCTTCTGGAATCCCAGAGTGGCCCTAGGCCTGCGGGCCAGGGAAGGGAGAAGATGGAAACCAGGTCAGCCTCAGAGACACCTGCCCAGGGGAATCCTGGGGAGCCCCACAAGGGGAGGTTCCCCTCCCGCTGCTGCTGACCTGGGTCCCCCTGCTCACGCCCGGGCTGGACAGGGCCCTGAGGCCCAGCTACCTGAGCTGCGGGGCAGGTAACACACCTGCAGACAGACAAGCCGCCTCCAGACGCCAGGTCGCGGAGACCTGTGGCTGCATCACAGACACCCCGTTGGAACCGTGTCTGGGGCAGAATGAACACCCCATAGAACTGAACTGGGAATTCTGGCACAGCCCGGCCTCTCCCCAGTGCCTCCAAAGAAGTGCAGAGAAAGCAGCTGCCGAATGCATCCCAACAGCCCTTTCTTTCCCTCTGGTGATTCAAATTTATATTTCGAGACCATTTGCGAAGCTTGGTAGAGTTGTATTTACTTAGCATTACCTCAGACCATTCTTTTAAAAAAAAAAGATTTATTTATGCATACAAGAACTGGGGTGTAAGCCAGAAGTGTGGGGGGTGAGAGGACTCCCCAGAGACAGAGTGGGAAGCAAAACAGGCAGATCTACTGAAGTCCACTGCTGAGGGGAGCAGCGGGGAGACAGGAGAGGTCTGCTGCGCCCTGTGGGAAGCTCCCTGGCCAGGGATCGAACATGCTACAGTGGCTGCAATAGCTTCATAGTGCTGAGACTTAACCCGTTGCCTCCCCCTGGGGAGGCCCTAACCTCAGACCTTTGTGATACATTCCGCTGTAGTGTTCTCGAAGGTTTTTGATTACTTCACTGTTTCTTTCATGACTTTAACAATTAGTATTCAGCCTCTCCTTCGTTTGCAACTCCCTATCTTTCTTGCCACTGCCAAAACTAAGGCTTAGGAGGTGAGGCACCTGACCCCCTCCTCCTCCCCCTTTGGCCAGATGTTTGTGTCTGTCTTCTGGCTTCTTTCTGCGTATTCAGTCATTATCAAATTGTTTGGTTTGAATATCTCTTTCGTTTTGGAAACAGGTTCATTTATTCACGCATTCATCGTCCATAAAGAATAATGATACTGGATTTGAATCTAGTGTCAGAATTGTCTCTTTGACTGGTTATCTCTGATTTCCCAGACTTAGGGTTAGGATTTCACAAAGCCAGCATATAAACATAATTTTATATATTAAAAAAAAAAGCTGGATTCCAGTCCTGACTGATGGATGCTGATATTAATGAAATGATGTGATAGTGCTTCGTCTACTTTCATCTAGAGAAATGGGAAAGGAGGAGCTGAAAACCCCACATTGGGGAGGATGGTAGTCTGCCAGTGGGCCGAGGCTACCATCTTCCCAGATCTCCTTTTACTATCAAGCCAGTGTAGTGATCTGTTTGTTTGTTTGTTTGTTTGTTTGACGTTTCTCTTGATTTGAAGAAGCATCCAAAGGAAAATCTGTGAACTATCTGGCTCCATTTAAACCACACCTTCTGATGAAAAGTCAAAACGATTGTAGGTATATTCCAAGTGTTAAGTCATTCAATCGAGTCCTTACGGCAAGAAAATGCTGGCAGTATTCTCATTTTCCCTGTCTGGAGCCATCAGACCTAAATGTCACAGAAACTGTAGCCAAAACAGACATATTTGACATTCCTTAGGGGGCATTTAAAAGTTCCCGGTTTTGACCTTAAAATTTAATCACTCACTTCTCCTGCCCACCTGTCACCATGCAGGTGCCTCTCTTTTTCTTTCTCCTTTTCCTAATAAACCTGTCCTTTTAAACTGTAAAAAAAGAAAAGAAAAAGAAAAAGAAAAAGAAGAAGAAGAAAACCCTAATCATTCATTCAGAAATCAATCTTGAGGCCTCCCTAGTGGCCTAGGAGTTAAGTCTCAGCGCTACAAATGTTAAGCCCTGAGTTGGATCCCTGGCCAGGGAGCTTCCCACATGGCACAGCAGACCTCTCCTGTGTCCCCACTGCGCCCCTCAGCAGTGTATTTCAGTCAGTCTGCCCTGTTCTGCTCCCTGCTCTGTCTCTGGTGAATCCTCTCACCTCCACTCCCAAATAGTGAATACTATCCACTCTAGCCTGTACCCCAGTTCACACAAAAATAAAATCCTAAAAAAAGAAAAAGCAAATCAATCTTTCAGTTGTTTTCAAAGACTCAATTGGGCCATCAGAATCCCAGTGGTGTGAGAAGAAACGTACCAGGTTTACCTTGGCTCCCCTTTTGCTAAAATGTCTATCACATTTGCTAACGGGGAGACTTTGGTAAATACTGCACTTCCCTGAGCATCAAGATGCACCAGCTAAAATAGGATAATGACCTCTCCCCCCCCCCAACCCCCCCACCCTCCCCCCCGCCGTGGACTTACGAGCTTAGGTCTGGCCTGAGATGCAATCATTTATTCGTTCGTTCATTCATTCATTCATTCATTCAACAAATATCCATCGACAGACCCATACGCTGTGCTCGGTGTAGGGGCGCCGCCAGAAAACAGCCAAGGAGGACACCTCAGATTTCCTGATGCTTCTCTGATGGTGCGGCCCAGACAGCCAGCTAAGCCCAGCCAGGTCCCCTGCTGGACAAGCAGCCTGTGCTCACCTTCCCTCTGCTCTGCTCTCTGATGCTCTGGGACACATTCTACAGCCCCAGGGAAAGAAAGCCCCCCACACACACACAGACATCCAAACAGCCCCCATGAGACCAGATCCACCAGGAGATCAGCTACTTCCTGTCTGAGCCTTTAGGGACTTTCCTTCTCTCCTAGGGAATAATTTGTAGCTCTAGGTTTGGTGAACCCCAAACTCACATTCCCAGCACTGCCCTAAGCAGCTGCAAAGAATTACCAGGGAAATTCCTTAAATTGTAGATTCTCTGTCCTGTGCCCAACCCACAGAGAACGGGATGATTTGTGGGGGAAGCCACATTTGGGAACCACTGCTTTCCATTACAGAGGATTCTTACTTGGTCTTTTCAGAATCAGCAGGCAGTCCGCCCCCACCCCCGCTTCCTTGCTTCCTTCTTCCAAGTCTGACTCTCATTATCTGCTTCTTGCCCTTCTCTCCAAAGCCTCATTCCCAGGTCTTTCTAATCTCATGCTCAGAAATCTCTACTCATCACTGCACAGAATAAAAAGGATTGGGTTTCTGTGTGCGGTTAGCTGGCTCTTGGCCCTGTGCCACGCAGAGTACACACTACAGACTGGATTTTAAGAACAGGTCGCTGTTAAATTCCAAGCTTGCGTCTGTGGTAAATAAGCCCTGTCACACTCCCTCAGAAGTACTCAGTGCCTCCCTCGATAAGAGGAAGAAGAGCAACTGATCACAGAGACTTAAGAAAAGTTCTTCAATCTGAGTCATTTGATCTTTGTGATGGTATGTTTTTTTAAAAAAAAAATTTACATGAAGTTTCTTTTTATTAGTGAAGTACCGTTGTTTTACATCTTTGTTAGTATTTTGACAATAGAGGATTTCTCCCCTTAGGTTTGGTCAGCGCAGTATCCCACCACCGAAGCACCCATACTCCTCTGCCACAGACCATTGAAAAGTCACCTTTTTTAGGGTAGAGTTGAGTGAGTTTTGGCAAGTGCAAATATCCAAGTAACCGCCACCTGCAACGTGCAGAACCTTCCGTGACCCCCAAGTTTCCCTTTTGTAGTCTTTTGTAGTCCAACCCCCATTCTCAGTCCCCCCTCTGTGCTCAATTCCCTGGGGGGAAGGGAGGACACTGATGTGCTTTCTGTCCCTGTGGCTTTTCACAGATGTCATGTGTCATCTAAGTGGACACATACCATGTTGGCCACAGCATTTTGATCATCATTTGGTTTCTGTCACAGTCCTGCTATCAGTACATCATTTTGTGAATCATAATTCTCTGCAGATCAGGTGGTCTCCTAGAAAGTTGGAGGAAGCAGGCAATTCATCTTGTCCTCCCTCTGGAAAATGCAGATGAGCGAGGCCCTTTGTAGAGGTCAAGTTGTAGCTTCTGATCCTCTCTCCCAAGGCCAAAATTCTCCCTCCACCTCACCTGCTAGCCTTGGCAAACCCCCTCCCTGGTCAGGTCAGTAACTGGAGGTGGGGACCACTCTCTGCTGGACCCCGCAGCAGCGTGTGGTGCCAAAGGTTTCAGCTAGACCCGCTGACCTGGGCATCTCCTCCGAGCCTTCCAACACGGGGTCTTCCCTTTCTTTGAGAAGCAACATAGTTACATAGATACAAAAGAAAAAGTTCTGATTTCCTGGATGTCAGAAAAGTAAGGTGCTGCTGGAAAGTGTGGGAGGTTTAACCAAGGACAGCGGGGGAGCAGAGAAAACCAGCAGATGGGTGGGGTCTTCTCACAACCAGAAATTGTGGGCTACGGTACCCCCAACTGACCTGGGCGCCCATCACCTCCTAGGCCTGAGCTGGATGGCGAGCAAAGAGGACTCAGCGTTCTAGGAGAAGGTACCAAGTGTCCCACTCGGCATAACCCTTGCTGAGCCCACGGGTCTCCTCTTGCGGGGAGCCGCGGACACAGGCGCCCTTGCCACCCAGCCAGCCCGTGATTCGTGCCACCCTCAACCGCAGGAGACAACCTTGTCAAGGAATAAACTGTGAAAAGCGAAGTTTTCTCCCCAAAGAGCAGGCTCGCTTTCTGGTCAGTAATCTCGGTGGTCTCTGACCCGCAGAGTCCTCGAGGCGTCAGCTGGTGGCCCCGGGGCCTGGAGAGGCCTCCTGGCGGGGTGCCACGTGTAAGGCCCTTGGGGCACCTGGAAACACGTTTACAGAGCCCCAAACTCCAGTCCAGGTATTAGGCTTTGCCGCGGCTGGCGCGGCGCTCTTGGCGCGTCCGGTCCGTCTGCCAGCGGGATCCAGCCCGCGGCTTGCGCGCTCCCCTCACCTGCCGCTCCGAAGTCGGGGCTGCGTCCCGCCGCCTGCTGCCTGCAGCCCGAGGGGTCCCCGCTGCCGCCGACAAAGGCTGGTCCGGGTCGACAGTCCGGCTCGGCCAGGGCACGTCCACCTGCAGCACCTGAGCGAGGGCACACCCCGCCGGCCGCCGCCGGAGGCAAGTACCGCGGGCGGGAGCCTCACTACTTTGAGAGGGGCGTCCCTGGCGGGGCGCAGGGCGCGGGGCGGAGAAGGTGCGAGCGTGATGCGGGGTCCAAGGGAAGCCCCGCCGGCGCGCGCGTCACTAGTTCTGAACCCCCCGCGAGCTGTGCTTTGGGAAAAGGGGCTTCTGATTTCTGGTCTGGTCTCTGCAAAGTCAGGGGTTCTTTGGGGAGCAGGGCGATCGTGGCACTAAATGACTTGCTTTAGAAGCACTACCAGTTCTGCACCCTATGGGGCCCTTGAACTGAGAGCCAGTAAAGAAAAATTGGGTAAAGTATTGCTTCATGCAGTGTGTGTGTGTGTGTGTGTGTGTGTGTGTGTGTGTATGCGTGCGTGCGAGTGAGCAAACGCGAGTGAACTGTTTAGTGTGTCACTAGGATTTTCAAGATTCGATGAAAGAGGGCTTCCTTTTTCATTTAGAACAAATGAGTTTGTTGTAACGAGGACGGTAATAAATGACAATGATAATACAGAATGTGCCCCAAAAGCTGAGACAACATGCACACCTACATGGACACCTCCAAAGTATGTTATCTTCTAAATAAAATAGAATAATTAACATTGTGAAGAAGAGATAAAGGATGTGGGCTTCTGGGTCCTTTGCATTAAATTTAAAGTAATTGTGTGGGGTTTTTTTTTAAAGGAGTAAAAAGAGCTGTAAATTGCCTGTCTGGTCTTCCCTGCAGAAGGCTCATTCTCACCCTTTTATTTGGCAGCCAGCTCTCAGGGCTTCCCTTCGGGTGGGGACTGATTCCCACTAGCAGCGGGGAAAGAATGGAATTGATTCTCGCTTCTTCTGTGCATAATACCTAATCATCACCATTAGCACTTCAGAAGTTCACAGGCACCTGAATGTGTCTCTTCTTCGCGCATTTCCTATTGATTCCCACCATTACCGGTTGAAGAGGAAGCGCTGGCGATTATCAGAAGCCAAAGAATTGGGGAGATCATGGATTCCTTCAGATTATTTCTTCTGAGGGCTCTTCCCCTGACCTGAGGTCTGTGTTTAATAGGCTGGGGGAGGGGAGAACAGAAGCTCTTATGCTGCTTCTCCAGGTAATCGTGACCTCCTTGGCCAAGTTTCCAGCAGGAAACTGGCGCTAGTGGATGCCAAGCTCACGTGCCAAAGGAGAGTCCCAGGTAGCCTGTGAATGGCCGTTGGCTCTGAATTAGTCTGTAAAGCCCAGTTCTGGAGCCTGACCCACAGGTACTGCTGATGTGGGAATTCAGGGCAGAGAAGCCACAGGCAGTTCTGCTACCGAAGAGTCCCACTGAGGCCCTTCAGATCTAACTTGGGGAAGGCCCACGTTCCAGCTACTGTAATAATACCTCCTGCCACACACACCTACTCATTTGAAGCGTTCACTTGGTTCACTGCATTTATCCTACGCAGGACGGCTTGCTTTCTAAACCCACATCCGAGCTGTGCAAGTTGGCCCAGCCCAGAGCAGTGTGTTTGAAAGGCTCTTTCCATGCAGCTGTGGGCTATTATTTGAATCTCAAGGTTGCTGGAAATTAGTAATAGGACTAATAATAGCAACCACTTTTCTAAAGTCTGTCCTGTACCATTAACTACACTCAGGCCTGTACTCATATTGCTCCAATGACTTCATATGGCATTCTTAAGAGTCACCTAATCTCACCCCCATTTTGCCACTCAGAAACCAGAGGCTCCCTAAGGATAAGTGGCAAGGCCATAACACCCGCCATCTATACCAGGGCGGGGCTGTGCTGCTGACTCGAAGCTGGGGTCTTTCTTACCCCCTACTGTTCTCGTCTTCATCCCCGGACTTTAGGGACCAGAGAAAGTGTAGATGCATTTAATGCAGTGTCCTGGCTTCTCTCAGTAGTGATGGGGTACACGCGGGCTTAGGCAACCAGGGGGACCAACCTCTGACTTCCCAGGGAGAGACTGGGAAGGGTGGGGGAAGGACAGTGTGCTTTGAGCCCCCAGAAGAGCGAATCTTCCTGTTTCCAGAGGCCTTTGTGTTACGCCCCATGGAACTAAAGGGAGAACAGGCATTGATTGATTGAGTAGAGATTTAACCAATGCATTTGAGAGGGAAGAGTGTTTTATGTTTTTAATTTCTTCCTTGTTGGGATCTACCAAGCCCGGGGCTATTTATGTCCTTACAGATTGGGTCCCCCACGAAGTGGAGAGGGCTTAGCCACGGCCCTCTGATGCTCTGCTAGGTGGTTTATCACATCTCACCTGCCCGGCTTCCAACAGCACCTAGGAGGTGAAATCTTTATCTTCAATCAAAGTCAGAAATGCCAGCCTTCGGTCGCTTTATCCTGGAAAAGCCTGTGCCTCGTTTCTTTCTATAGACTCCAGGGGCTTGGTAGAGAAATGAGACTCCAGGCTGAAAGCCACTAGGTCTTAACTTTTTTTAAATATCCCTTAACATGTAATATTTTTTCTTTCTAGTCTGCCCTGTCAGTGTTCTTTCTGATTCTTTTTTTATGATTGATTTATTTATACATACAAGAACCGGGGTGCAGGCCAGAAGTGTGGGGGGACGGTGAGAGGAGTCACCAGAGACAGAGTGGGGAGCAGAACAGGCAGATCTACTGAAGTACACTGCTGAGGGGAGCAGCAGGGAGACAGGAGAGGTCTGCTGCGCCCTGTAGGTCAGCTCCCTGGTCGGGGATCGAACTGGTGCTGCAGTGGCTGCCAATAGCTTCATAGTGCTGAGACCTAGCCCCTTGCACCACCAGGGAGGCCCTCTTTCTGATTCATTCTTAAGTCACAATCATTTGACTTGGAGGGGGTCGGGACAGCCTCCCCCCACAACCATTTGTTCTGAAATCTTCGTCTGTCTGTCGCTGTGCTGCTTTGACAGATAACCACGGTCGGACACGTTCTCATTTCTTTCCCTTGTCTGAATCTACCAGGCCTCGCGCTGTTTAAATGTTACAAGTCTTTATACTGGTTTCGGTATTGGGAAGAGGTTTTCATAGCGCTAATTCAGTTTCCTTGCTTACTCACTGGGAATTGGTGATTATTTGCAGGACTTTAATATAGGGACTATATTAAAGCTCGCTGCTGATCCTAATGAAGCCTTTAGAAGCCTTGGAAAGACTAGTCCCCTGAATAAAGGCGCAACCGATCAACAGCAAGGAGGGGGAGGAACAAAAGAAGTTTGAACCACTTCAGGGAGCACTCTCAGGAACAAAAACTATTTTAATTAAAATGCTAATCCTGAACCTCCCCACACCGATCAGCATAAGGACCTCACAGTGTCTCTACCATGGGAAATCACCTTCCAACAAGACAGTGTCCCCAAAGGTGCAGGGGAAGCTGGGACTGGAGAAGGCCAGGAGCAGGGCCTCCCTGGTGGCACAGGGGTTAAGGGGTTAAGTCTCAGCACTGTGAAGCTACCCACAGCCTGCGGTTTGAGTTCGATGCCAGGCCAGGGAGCTTCCCACAGGGCGCAGCAGACCTCTCCTGTCTCCCCGCTGCTCCCCTCAGCAGTGGATTTCAGTGGATCCGCCTGTTCTGCTCCCCACTCTGTCTCTGGGGAACCCTCTCACCAGTCCCTCTCCACACTTCTGGCCTGCACCCCAGCTCTTGTATGTATAAATAAATAAATCTTTAAAAAAGAAAAAGGCCAGGAGCAGGAAACGTCCACCCTCCCGTCTCCAGTTAAGTCTCCTTCAAGCAGTCAGGTCACCCCCTGCCTGAGAACCAGGCACACCCCAATTTCCACAGCACCCCATGGCTGCTTCCACCCCAGCACTCTGTCCTGCAGCCTCGGCATTTGTGGGTTTGTGAGTCCCCCAGTGGGCTGCGGACTCTATAGGTCCATCGAGTGAGTGACCTTATTCTCCAGGCCAAAGTGGGCAGTGCCGCCCACGCTCTCGGGGCATCTGATACGACCAAGCCAGGCATTTCTCGGGCTAGTTCATCTCAGTAGCTGCCGGTGCATTTTCTCTGTCTTGGTGCCTGGTGTGTCCAGCTCACACCAGCGGGCACCAGGTGGCACACCTCCCTCTGTCCTTTGCCCAGCCCTCACTCTTCCTTCCCTTGAGTACCTCTTGGTACGTAGTAGCTGCTCCATCCGTCGGTAATTAAACTGATTGTGGGAATTCATCATCCCAGGCGCAGGCGGGTCTCCTGAGGATGCTGTCAGTGGTGGTGGCTGTAGTCGCTCACTCGCTGTGGCGACACCTGGTAAATCGAGAGAGTTGCTGAAGCTGAGCGACTAAGAAACGCCAATTTTCAAAGACACCTTTTGAAAAAGCAGCTTCCGAAAAGCATAGACGGGGGAAATGGTGGCCGGTGGGATTCTGGGGCAGATTTCTAAACAGATGCTGTGAGGACTCAGGGAATAATAGTGGGATCAGCATGCGTTCCCAGGATCTGGCCCTCCCAAAGCTAACCTATTTCTTCTTTCTGAGAGCAGTGAAAGGGATCAGAAATGAGGCAGGAGACTGGGGCGGCGGGGGGGTGTTTCTGATGGGTCTGGAGAGGTGCTGAGGTTTGCTGCCCCTGCCCGAGGGGCTGTCCTGGGGGACAGGCCAGCAGAGGCCTCCAGGAGACTCCTGGGTGAGAGGCATCGCCTCCCCCACCCCCGCAGACCTTACAAAGCCTTATCAATTGCTCTTGACACAAAGCATTTGTTTGACACAATCTGTCATGGCAGATTTTTTGACTTATTCAACAAATAGTCTTTAAACTATGGTTAGGGGCCAAGCTTTGTATTAGCTGCTGCTTCAGTGTTTTTGTCTCAGAAGCAAATGAGGTACTTGATGGCAAGGAGAACAAATCCAAGTTGAAAACTGATTCCCCGAAGTCCTCTTTGGAACAAAGCAGAAAGTTGATTATCTATTCATTCAGTGAGCCCTGACCTCTGGGGGTTCACTGTCTGCCCCCCACCCCTGAAGTCTCTGCTCACAGAGCTCTCCGACCACCCTCTCCAAACACACCTGGCCCATTTCCCGGGTTCCATTTCCCGGGTTCCATTTCCCGGGGCTGCAAGGCCAGCATGCGCTGCAGTTGTTTGGGCGCTTCCTGTAGCTGCAGTTGCCCAGTCCTGGGCCTCCTTCGAGGCTGGCATGAGGAAGAGGAGGCATTTCGCGGGGCTGGGCCTTTTGTCCCGCGTCCCACAGGTTTATCAGTGACAGTTGTTGCATTGGGCTGTCGGGTTTCCAGAGGACGGGAGTGCGCGGCGTGCGTGGGCGGGGTGGCGCTAGCCTCGGGATGGCATCGGAGCTCGGGAAAGCGCTTTGCTCACTGAAGGCTGTGATTGGATCTAAGTTTCCGTCGTTACTGTAAGTGGCCATAAAGCTGACAAAACGGAGGTTAAATACAAGCTCGTGCATTTAGGTTCAAAAAATAAATCACGCAGTCGGAGAGGAGAGCCTGGCAGGGCAGCACCGTGAACCCCGGGTGCGCCCTGTGGGGGATGCGCCGCATGCTGCTGACCGAGCTGGGTGGGGGGTCATTCTTGTAGTGATTCCACTCGGGGTACCACACTGGGATTTGGACATTGCCAGGCCAGAAAGTGAAGACTCACTCTCTTAGAGAACCTGGGTGGGGGGGGGGAGGCTGGGAGCTTTCAGCCTGAAGGGGAGGGGCCTCTAGAGGTTGGGGGGTCCCTTGGGTGTCCCCTCGGAGAAGGAGAGTATGTGTGTGTTGGGGGCCAAGTTCAAGCCACCAGGGCATGGGGGAAGGCAGATTCCATTCTGGGGAAGGAGAACGACCAAGCCAGGAGCCCTGTAAGGTTCCTGAGGGCTGAGGATGCAGGCACTGAGGGTGTTTAAAGAGGAGCTGGGGGACCAGGGGCAGAGCAGCGAGCTCTAACTCCCCCTCTTCTGGTCGCCTAGTCTCATGTCCAGGTGGAGGAAATAAATTGGACCTTTCCAGGTCAAAAGGGCATTATCTTAGCCCCGATGGTGATAAGAGAGAGAAATCATCCCAGGATCCTAAAAACGTGACAAAGCACATACCAGTAGGTGGAACCTGTTATTTCTGATGACTCAGGAGAAGTAAGAGATGCTCAGACACCAGCACAAGAAAAGGTAGAAGAAAGTTGAGAACAGGAGGGTTGGCGCTGTTGGGTCACCATGGCAACGGCCTGGGGCTTGTTACCCCGCATAGCCGCTGGGTGAGGCGCTGAAGTCGGTGAAATCTTTACAGCCCCCAGCAACTGGCCCTAAACCTGGAGCCTTCATCAATTCAGACAACACCCCCTGCGCTCCTTGGTGTATTGCTCTGATGAACTTCGGCATCTCCTGGCAAAAACTGGCTGATGACGCTGAAAAAGAGTATTTTTTAGCTAATAGTCCTTTTGGTGCACCCCTAACTTTTTGAAATGTAAGCCTCTCTGCTCGCGGGGCGTACAGAGCCTGCACCCCCATCACCCAGCGTGGTCATCGGGCCGCTGGTCCCAGGCGCCCCAGCCCTGACCTCAGAGACACGTGGAGGGAGCCCTCCCCCAGCAGCCTTGCTCTGTGCCTGAGGGAGCCCAAGATTAACAAAGCACACATTTCCCCCCAGAGGAAGGAAGGTCCTAGCGCTATTTGGGAATGTTTTTGCAGACTGCGCAAAAACAACGCTGGGGCGATAATCCCTCCGTGGGTCTAAGTCTCGTCCCTCCGGGCGCCTTCTCGTCCACGATTCGGAGTAAGTGTGCAGCGGGTGGTTTGTGCTTCTGGGACTCGTGCCCGGAAATGACCGCAGCTCGGGGTGGAGTGGCCGAGGGCAGGGGGTAGCACAGGCCTCAGGCGAGCCACGCAGACACAGTCGCTCATTGGTTAGTGAGCACCGAGCTGCGGACTCGATGTCCCTCCCCCGGCCGTGCCCCGTAAAGCAGAGGCAGAGAGTGAGTCTTTACCAGTTGGCCAATGAACCATGTTAGCATCAACAGTCTGAATCACACAGATACTGAGCAGACAAACTAAGTTGGTGTGAGATTTTTCATCGTATTCTGACCTGAATTGGTGAGTGTCTGTATAACATCTGAGAAGTCAGGACACATTGCACGATTGCTAAAATCCAACAACCATGTAACCCTCCAGAAAGCAATGGACGTGTAAGCGTCACACCGCACCCCTTTAAAGTAGATGTGATTTTTTTTTAATCCTCATCACCCCTCTTGGTTGCTGGGGTGTCCTCAGGGGGAGCAGGCCTCGTGCTGAGTGCAGGAGTCCACAGGTGAGGAAGGATTCGGAGTCCCTGCTTTCACAGAGCCAGCTCTCTGGTGAGCAAAAACCAGCAAACACAAAGGAATAATACACAAATGCTTTAAACCACTGATAAATACTATGAAGAAAATAAAACTGGGGTAGGGTAGAGAATGATCCGGGAGGTAAGACTTTTAGAAAGGCTTCTCTAAGGAGGGCTTGAAGGAGCCAGATGTAAGAAAAAGGTTTTCCAGTGAAAAGGAACAGAACAGAAGTCAGGGGCCACTGTTTACAGTGAAGGTCAGAAGCTGGGATCAGAGACACCAGTTTATAGAAGGCTGCTGCCCGGGCTACTCGTCTGGATTTTGTAAGTTGACGGGAAACCAGTGTCAAGTTCTAAGAGATTGTTTTGGCCTCTGTGTGAATTGTGGGGTGATCACGAGGTCAGCAAGAAGGTCAGCTGGGAGGGCACTGCAGACATGGTGGCCTGAATGACGTAGCCACTCATGGAGCTGGACAAAAATGACAGGTCCCTGCCGTGTTGTGAAGATACAGCCGATCGTACCTGCCAATGGGTTAGCTGCAGGGAATTGGGAAAGAGGCTCAAATCCTCAATTCATGTCTTGAAACAGAGGCTCAGAGACTTTTGTGTAAAGCCACAGGCAGGACACCATCTAGTTCCCGAATCTTGAAAAGGCAACTCTCCGTATTCCTGCATAACAGTATGAGATTTGCGTAAAGAAGGAATAAATGCATATTAAGTCCTGTTAAGGCCTCCTGAAGTTGACCTAATGATTTTTCTCAGACTCTGTGTGGTAGACAGGGTGTAATAGCCATTCGACTGGTCAGCTTGTGGCTTTGCCGCGACCAGCCCCGTATGCTGCGATCAATAGGCTGTCTCTGTTGGAAGGTGTCCGTAACCACAAAATGCACTCTGGCGAAATTCTTTTCAGAGGTTGCCTTATTTCCAGAACCAACATTTCCTAGTGATATCATAAATTATTACGGGGCTTCCAGGCAACGGCTCAAGTCCATCTCCAACAAGGGTTCTCACTGCAGTGTAGGAGAAGAGAAATTGCCCCCTTCCCTTCTAGGTGGTTTTGGGTAGTCTGGTGATAAATTGACATAAAACAGATTAACAGGAGAAAAACAAATCTAACTTCATTTATGTGGGAGTCCCCGCGATGACATCAGAGGCTCCCCAACAGTTAGGGGAGTTGAGGTTCATGTGAACCTGAGCTGATAAGAGGTCCGGGGCTTCAAAGGGAATGAAAACAATTCACAGGAGATTTGGAAACAAAGTCTTGGTAAAGTAAACATTTGACCTGCCACGCCCAGGCAAAGGGACACAGGACACTGAATGGACAGGCCATGCTAAGTCCCTGTCTGCCACACCTCCCTCATGCTCTTTGCATCTGTCTCTGGTGATAGGTCCTTCCTGCATCACGCCCTCTATCTCCATGTTTCGAGGTAGTTAAAGGGGAGTGAAAAGGCTCTTCCGAGTCTGCTGACCCTTGACCTGTCTTCAGCTTGAAGTAGCCACATGATACGTGGCACCTCTTGGGGAGCTCTGCCGGAACCCCATCACAGTAACATGCTCCGTGGTTTTCTTAACGCTTTGTGGTCCGCTCACGTATTAGTACGTGTTTCTGTCCCCAGTGTCAGGTGGCCGCTCACGTATTAATACGTGTTCAACTAGTCTCCGGTTTTTCACACCACAGTGGATTGATTTGGAATTATTCGGAGCTATTTCTTGGAGCGTACTCAGTCTAGAAGCTTTACACATTGTTTTGGTGAAAGTGTAAGGTGTTTTATGAGAGATATGACAGTTTTTTGAATATCCAGTAGTTCAGGAGTTGTGTATGTTTTATTGAATGCTTATACCATTCGTGCAGTGGCACAGAAAATGGCCGGCCCCAGGGGCTGGCAATTTAAAGGGCACCAGCACACACAGTGTTAAATTGGTTTTAATAGCCGAGCTGTTCTTTCCATCTCTGTGAGCAGCCAGTGCTGTAAATCGCCAGCTGATTTTCTGATCCCTTCGCCTCTGAACTCTGATCGCGATGTCCCCAGTCCTCTGGGTACGAGATCCAGGAACTGAAGTAGGGACCCCACCTGTATGGCCACGGCTGCTCATTTATCCCATGAAAGTGAGTGCCCAGTACGTGCCGTCCTGCTTCTCCGCTGGAGGGAACACGTGAGGGGCGCCTTGCCCTGAGCCGCACGTGACCTCGCTGGCCTCTTCCTTAGAAAGTGTCCCCCCTACTGTCTCGGGGCTGCCCGCCCTGTCCCTAAGCCAGGACACTGGGCACCTTCAGAGCAGTTGTGGCCAGATCCCCCGGTTGATGAAGTGCTTCTGGGGGATTATAACCCAGGTTTGTTCAGTGTGGTCCAAAGAT
The DNA here is from genome assembly GCA_004024925.1 of Scalopus aquaticus. NCBI lineage: Eukaryota > Metazoa > Chordata > Mammalia > Eulipotyphla > Talpidae > Scalopus > Scalopus aquaticus. The sequence continues at coordinate 105,276 of PVIJ01001450.1, read as the reverse complement.
TGTGCTACTAATTGTGAAAGCAAGCTAAGGACCCTGGGGGCGTGGGTCCAAGATACCCCTCTGTGGGGGCCATTTTCAGGCCCTTAGGAAATGCGGGTTCTTCCTAGAACACCCCCTGAAGGAGTCCCCCGCAGATGATGCTGTGGATGGGAGACAGGAGGGGCAGAAATGGAGGAGCAGGGGCCCGTGAGGATTTTATTGAAGATGCCACAAATACACGTTATGTATTCATGTGATTCATATTTGCAAAACTGGATTCTGAAGTGACTCCCCCGAGAACCTGGAAATTGAGGACCGCGTGCTCGGATGTCTGTTAAACCTCCCTCTGTCTCCAAAAGGGCTGAGCAAACCAAAGGGGGAAGAAAGGAAAGAAAAGAAAAAAGCCCTGTGATGGGCAAATCAGCATCATCTGATAAGATTTGCAGCACACTGCTCTACCATTCTCCAAGTTTTCCAGTCAAATAGCAATACTATTAACAACCTCAAGTAAGATGATTCTCACGAGCACACCATGAGGGTGGAAGATCTCTTAAGCCTTCACTTTCAGAATTGAACCGTCACACACAGAGGGGAGCAGAAACTTCCAATCTCCATTCTCTCGGTGCTCCCGCCTGGCTGGCAGCGCTGTTCCATAGGTCTGTTTATTTGGCGAAATCCATCACGACTGTGTCTGAAGCAGGTGCAGTTACTGCATACAAATTATACCTCAGTACGCGTGATTCAAAAAGCGAGACGCAAACCCAAAGGTCCCAGTTTTACATTATGTTAATACTGTTGTCTCTGCCTCCGCTTCTGTTATCTTTATTGCCAGGAATTTCAGTTTGAGGACAAATCAGAACAAACAGAGCTATTACCTCACGTTTCCTGTAGTAGCGCTACAGGTTAGCCAAGAAATTGACTTTTAGCCCTAACTTGGTGTTATTTTGAGATAGACGCGCTTTGAATCGCCAGGCTGGACGGGACAGCACACCCTGCGTGTGGACACTGGGATAATCCGGAGCTCGAGGGGCCAGCGGGCGCCGAGGGGTAGGCAGGGGCCTGTGGAAGTTTTTGATAAACTGAAAAAATCTGGTTCTAAGCCTGTCAAACAAATATTCGCCCCCACTATGGGGAGCAATCTTAGTTCCACGTTTTTCTTTTCTGTCCCATTTTTCTGCTTCCTTTTTGATAACCCAGGCAGTGCTATTTCTGTAAAAAAAATCATCAACGTGGTCCACCCCAAAGACACACCCCACAGTGGCTGGGGAAGTTGTTTTGGGGGGCCCCTGCACCTCTGGCCTGGTCCACGGTGCTGAGTGTGAGAACCGAGCGCCCCCAGAGCTTCCCTGGAGGCTGACTGCCCCTCACCCTCACCCAGCGGGTGCCCCAGGGGCCAGCAATGGGGGAGGGGCTGAGCTGCCCGCCTCGGCACCCAGTACAGTGCATCCTCGCCTCTCCTCTCGGGGACAGGGACGACTTCCCTAAATAGCTTTTCTTCCCCACTCTTCTCGGGGTGCAGGGGAAAATCCCCACCCCCCCCCCCGGGTTCTGCTCCGGCTGGCTGGTGAATGAAAGCGGCACTGAAGGGGGCTCCTCTAAATGTGCACCTGAACCCATCGCTTTGGGGGGATGTATCTGCTGACATACAGAATGGGGTGAAGGGCCTGGATGCCAAGGATGTGGGGGTGCATCCCAGAAAAAGGGGCTCAGGGAGTGCCTCCTCCTTGATTGGGGAAAGACAGTGGCTTAGAAAGTGGCGATGGCTTCCTCCTCCACGAGGGGACGGGCTTCATCGTTAATCTTCAGAGGCTTCTGTGGGCTCAAAATAATCTGCCTAGCAGAGGGGGCATCTTGAGGACCCCAACTTTGAGAATCTTGGGGCGATCTGCCTGGAGCCCCTTCTCCTCAGTCAGAAACACACAAATTCTTAAAAGATCGGCTGCAGCAGGCCCTCCGATGTTCAACCTTGGCTCATTACAAAGTCGATGAGAAAAGAAAACCCCGTGGCCATTAAAGCAGGAAGACCTGCCCTGTGCCTCGTCTCACTCAGCGCCCCGGCTCCTGAGACCCTCCTCCCGTCGCTAAGCGAGGGCTGCCCGCGCTTGCCTTGACGTTTCATCCCAACTCCACCTCCAGGGCCAGCCGCCTGGCTGGTAAGAAATTCACCTCTCCAGCGTGGACAGGCCTTTGGGCCCTCGCCGGCCACGTCCCACCCTGGACTTAGCTGAGTGCCCGCCCAGGCCGACACTGATGGGGAGGAAGGGGGGGTCACAGCCGACTGGAGAGCGAAACAAACCTCAGCATGGATGAAACAAAGGCCTTCGGGGCGCCACCAGCATCCGTGCACCCGAATGCAGACCTCTGCAAGTGCGCGGTTAGCCTCGCGGGCGGCGGGGGCAGTCCCGGCTCAGACCCGGAAGCCAGCTCAGTCCACACTCGCCAGCCCAGCTCCCCGAGGGCAGTAGGGCCCGTCCTGGGTCCTCTGGTAGTCAGAGCAGGAAGAAATCCAATGGCAAAGTCATCGCATTTGGCGGCCTCTTCGCCCTTGCGCTCTCAGTGCTCGCGGTCAGCCAAGTTAACTCGGTGCCCTTGTGCCTGCGGTTTGATGCGCTGGCACGACGCTCCTCCTTCACTGAGAAATACGCTTGATGCCAGTTTCTGTTCACCTGCTCTCAGTTATCCCGGGGCTCTCAGGCTGAGAAGGAGGGCATGAAAGGAGCCAGAGCAGAAATCCCAGCAGCAAAGTGAGGGTGCATGCCCTGGGGCGGGCAGGAGGGTCAGACACCCCGAGTCTTGCTGGTCATTTTGAGGTGCATTTTTTTCCCATTGAGGTGGGGAGAGAGGACCCGGTCTTAGACTTAGAATCCTTCCCAGGAGGACAAGGCAGAGGCTGGACTGGGGGGAGGAGAGCAAGATGGCGGCCACCAAGCTACTTGGAGAGTCAGGCGGCCAGGGAGGCAGGTGTGCGTGAAAATGGAGAGGGCAGAAGCGAAGGTGGAGGTCACACACCAAGGGACGGCTTAGGGGTGAAGGGGAGAGGATTCTGGCCTCAGCACCAGGACAGGATTGTCCACTGACCGGTAGAGCGACTTGGGTTTCTCCACTTTGGTTTCACTTTCTGGACCCGGAACTGGCCGCCCTTAGTGGGAACGTGTGTGTCGGCTTTTGGACCTTCTGCTTGTGAGCACATGATTGGAGTGATTAGAGCAGTTAAGATAGAGTAATCGAAGGGTTAAGATGTTTCTCTGTTACAATTCTCTGTAAGATGAGAAAGGTTAACAATAGCACCTGTTTCACAGAAGAGCTGCCAGAGTTAAAGACGCTAATGCATGCAAATTGTGGGCGCCAGGCCCCGCCCTGGGGTGTCACTGTGGCTGTTACAGTGTCCTTGTGTTAACCTACTGATGAGGAAGGCGCAAAACAGCAGGGCTCCCCAGCTCTTTTTCTTCATAGAAGAACTGGGGTGTGGGCCAGAGCTGCAGGGGTGAGAGGATTCCCCAGAGACGGAGTGGGGAGCAGAACAGATGGATCTACTGAAATCCACTGCTGAGGGGAGCAGCGGGGAGACAGGAGAGGTCTGCTGCACCATGTGGGAAGTTCCCTGGCCGGGGATCGAACTTGTGCTGTGGTGGCTGTGGACAGCTTCAGAGTGCTGAGACTTAACCCCTTGCACCATCCTGGAGGCCCCTATTCCGAAAACTCTTTCACTGGGACAGCTTCAGTTTATTTATCTTTCAGGAGTACTTTTTGATGTCTCACTCACTGTCTTTTTTTTTTTCTCCTGTATAGATTCTAGCCACAGGTAAAGAGGGACGGGTCCTTGCATCCACGATTTAACTTGTGCGTGGAGAAATGACTTCTCACGACCCTGGGGTGTATGGGAAGCCTCAGCTGTTGCTTTAGCTGTCCAGTTGGGGTACTCAGGTGCATGGAATAGCTATGGATTTGTCATCACTTGAAGCCATTTGTGGCTTGGTCCTTAATGGAACACTTTTCTCTAGACGTGAAAAATATAATTTCTTTGTGAAGGGAGTCTTTAGAAGTGATGAGTGTGTTCCAGGCCCTCCTGGGAGTATCCCCTGGGTTCTGTCAGAACTGTTAGGTGTGTAAAACTCAGGGCCAAGGGGCAGGCAGGCAGGAGAGGGGAGGAGACATTATCTTTTAACTGCGGTGACATCGGTTTACTTTGTTGTTTGTGTCTTAGAGGTATAGGGTCGCCCCCCTCACTTGCTGCCAAGACACTCAGAGTCCACCACCATGCTCCTCGGTGCCCCTGCCCACGGAAGGAGACATTTAACTTGAAGCAAAAGAATAAGCTAAACTGGAATGCAGTGAAAGCAACATGGCTTCCGCCAGCTCCGAGCTACCCACTGGGAAATAAACCCTCAGGTCCCAGACCGCCCCCAAGCCAAGGTCATGGGTCCTGTTTGCCAGCTCCCACATTCTGGGTCTGCAAACACTTTACCAGATAGAAAAATTGAAGCAGGTGGAAGGTGGGGAGAAAGGAGTAGAGGGAAGTCAGAGGCTACAGAGCTTTGGGTGGTGAAGACGGCGGGCCCCAAGCCGTGAAAGAAATTGCTTCTGCAAACGAGAGTTGAGAGACAGCCCCCCCATTACAGAAAGGGCACAGACTTGAGGTAGGAAATGGTGACCCCACAGAGCCCGCCAGCCCCTGCCATCACTGGAGCAAGATTTCCAGACAGTGAAGGCCTTTAGGGGCTCCCTGTGGACAAGGTTGGGGAGGAGCCCAGACTTACCGAAGGGGTCCCCAGAATGACCCTTTCTGTTCCAATATTGCGGGTGAAAACTGTTTTTCTTAGTTTGTAAAGGGTTTTGGAATGTATTCACTAGCTTCACATGAGAAAACATGTATCATTGTCTGAATTTTCTCTTTTTCTAAGGTTTGTTTTTATTTATTTATGCATACAAGAGGTGGGGTGCAGGCCAGAGGTGTGGGAGGAGGGTGAGAGGATTCCCCAGAGACAGAGTGGGGAGCAGAACAGGCAGATCCACTGAAATCCACTGCTGAGGGGAGCAGCGGGGAGACAGGAGAGGTCTGCTGCGCCCTGTGGGAAGCTCCCTGGCCGGGATCAACTCTTGCTGCAGTAGCTAGAGATAGCATCGTAGTGCTGAGATAACCCCTCGCCACCAGGGAGTCCCTCTTTGTCTGAATTTTCCCTCATCTTATTCTGAGCCACACGTGCCTGGGGGCTTGGCGTGGGTTGGAGTGAGACTAAAAAGTAAACAGAGTATCTGATTCTAAAGGTGTGTCTTTGAGGCTAACTCAGTGCCTCTGGAGCCAGTGCTTAATCTCTCCCCTGCCCAGTCTCCTTTCAGGGATGTTTTGGTATTTTTGTTAAGGAGGAAGGGGCCCTTGAAGGCAAAAGTGCCTAAATCCTCTGGAACTGTTACCTGGCGTAAGAACCTTCTAGACAGACATTCGACCGAAAACACCAAAATGTGCTCCTGCCCAAAGAAGTAAATTCTCAGTTATCCTGAAAACACCTTTTACAGGCAAATTCATTTTGCCAAGGTGGTAGGATCTACAACAACATATTTTGTTTTTGTTTTTGTTTTTATTTGTGTCTTTTACATTACTGTATATGCCCCGTAGGTTTCCCACCACCAATTCACCCGTGAACTGTCACCACAGTCCCCTGTGCTCCCCTCTACCCCGTTCTGAGCCCCAATCCTTCCCTCGCTCTCGCTGGTTGACACTCTTGTATTTGGTTCCCCTATAGTCCTTTTATAAGTGAGACCATTCGATATTTTTCTTTTTCCTTTTGGCTTATTTCGCTGAGCATGTTCCCTTCTAGTTCCATCCATGTTGCTGCAAATTGCATGTGTTTATCTTTTTTGAATGCTGAATAGTATTCCATCGTGTATATGTACCACATCTTCTTGATCCAGTCATCTATTTTGGGGCATCTGGGTTGTTTCCATATCTTCACTATTGTAAATAGTGCTGCAATAAACATACGGGTGCATCTATCTTTTTGGATTAGTGTTTTTTTTGTCCTTTGGGTAGATTCCCAAAAGTGGTATTGCTGGGTCGTATGGTAGCTCCACGTTTATTAATTTGGGGAAACGCCATATGGCTTTCCACAGTGGTTGGACCAGTTTGCCTTCCCACCAGCAGTGTAGAAGAGTTCCTTTTTCTCCACAGCCTTGCCAGCATTTGTTGTTGCCTGTTTTTTTAATGTGCGCCATTCTCACTGGCATGAGGTGATATCTCATTGTGGTTTTGATTTGCATTTCCCTGATTATAAGTAATATTGAAAATTTTTTCATATGGCTGTTGGCCATTTGCTTTTCTTCCTTGGAGAAATGTCTTTTTAGCTCTTCTGCCCAATTTTTTACTGTATTGTTGACTTTGTTTCTCTTGAGTTGTGTGAGCTCCTTGTAGATTTTAGTTATCAGTCCTTTATCAGTTGTGTTGTGTGCAAAGATTTTCTCCCAATTAGTAGGGTGTCTGTTTATTTTGATTATTGTGTCTTTTGCTGTACAGAAGCTTTTTAGTTTGATGTAGTCCCATCTGTTTGTCTTTTCCTTGACTTCCTTCACTTTTTGGGATGTGTCTTTAAAGATTTTGCTGAGTTGTATGTCATGTAGAGTTTTGCCTATATTTTCTTCTATAAACTTTATGGTTTCAGGTCTTACGTTTGGTGTTATCCCCACTCTTCCAGCTGCCCGTATGCCTGGAGGGCCAGCTCCTCCGACCCCCTTCAGAAGGTGTAAATGACAGTGGCTTTTACGTAGCACCTTGGACAAAGATGCATCTTCTCAGCACTGGCGTCATTTGCTCAAAGAATCCTGCTGTGTGCTTTCTTTCACAGCAGGATCACAGAGAGGATCAGAGCCAAAAGGCTTTATGGGGCAATTGCATTCATCTCTCCTCCAAAATATGTTGTTGCATACAGGCAGCTAGAAGAGTGGGGATAACACCGGGGCTGGAAAAGGTGCTCAGCTGGGAAAACAGGCATGCAGCACCACGGCCAGAGTGTCCCCAGCAAACACTGCAGGAAGGTCCTCGGCCTTTGATTAAAGGAAAATGAAAACCCGCAGACGCCCAACCCCCACCTGGATTACAGGAGTCGCTTCATGCAGGCGACTGGGGCAGCCGCAGCTTGGGGCCTTGCTCAATTAGTTTTCTCTCTCTCCTCTCCTATATTTTGAATTGTTCAGATTTTTGCCTTCAGGAGTCATTATCAATGCACAAGGGGACTTGACTTTCAGGTCAAGTGGATTACAGGTTTCCCCCACTATCCAAAAATAGAATGTTCCTCTTGGATATAATTTGGTGGGTTATTTGGGGGGTTGGGTGTGCTCAGAAGTATTTTTTTGCATAGAAATTAATGGTGGTGGCATTGCCATCACCCACGAATAGCCTACCAAACAGGAATGCTAGCAAACAGGAAACAGGAAGCTAGCAAACAGGAAGCCTAGCAAACAGGACTGCTCTACTTGCGGATAGCAGGGGAAGCCTGTGTCTGGACATTGGGACAGGGGGCCCGTCGCAGTTGGGCTCGCCTCGCTCTACCTGCTCTCTGTATTATCTGCAGCTATCAGGCGGCTTCTGCAGAGCCTTGAGAAACTCCTGCCTTCCAGCTGTACCTTTCTGGGCACATCTGAGCTGCCCACGCGCAGACAGTGCGGCACAGAGCAAGTCTGAGCCGTCTCCTGAGACCGCCTTTTAGATTTTGTTGGCAGAGACTGTGGCAGAGTCTTCTCGAGTTAAACATCCACAGTTGCTGCAACTCTCGTGGGACATGGTTGCCAGCGTGGGGGCCGCCTGCGTCCACACTCCGCTTTGCTGTTGCTGTGCCACGTACGGAATGCTGTGTCCCAGGTCCTCTTTGCCCATCTCCTGGGCCCCAGGGCACGTTCTCAGAAACCGCTCTAGGCTGGAGTCTAGACTGTTCTTCTCTTTACCTAACCACATCTCACGCTTAGTTCCTCATCACTTACAGCTGACTCTAAGGCCCTGGTCCAACGAGGGGGGTGGCGGGCAGTGGGTGTGTGCTGTTCCCAGCTGAGTTCTCTACAACTTGGCTCTCTACACCTTGGTACTGAAGGTGACTGGTGCTGGAAGGATTTCCAACAATAGAAATAAGGTGTTTGTCCCTACGAAACAGTCCTAAACAGACCTGGCCGTCATTTCAGCCTCTCGACGTCCCTTTGGCTCACGAGCCTGTCATCTGATGCGTGAGTCACCCCTTTCCACTAAATGCCACCTGACGCATAATCAATGTGTGACTGATGTGCGCACCCAAATGAGTGACAGAATAAAACAGTGACCTGGAACCCCATCACTAGGAGTGTCCCTGGGGGCCTGTTTCCACCCACTGACCAATGTCACATTCGCGTCATCGTAAACCCACCTTGAAGATTCTCCCATGAGCCCACTTCTGTCTTAGCCGTGAAGATGCCACAAGAGGCTCAAGAAAAGTCTTTGCTGGAATGTAGGAAGCCTCTATCGGTGGCGTTGGTTTTAGAGGCAGAGAAAGGCATGTGGGATCGAGGCGCAAAGATTCCCCCCAACCCCACCTGCTCCCCGCGGGCTCCTGTTCCACAGCTGAACCCCAGGGCCTTTGCAATCCAAACGCCCACCTCAAAGTCAAGATCCCAATATTCGAATTAACTCCGCAGCATGGAAGGCACATTGAGACCTCGCCACGGCTCTCCCTGGCAGCTGCGCCCTCTTTCTTTCTGTGTGTGCTTTGCCCGCCCTCTCATTGCTCAACCCCAGCTCCATGCCCCCTTGCTAATGGTTTCCGAGGATCTACACCCTTAAGGACTTTTTTCCTTTTGTGAGACACAGCTTTGGAGACCTCCTGGTGCAGAAATTACAAGGGAGACAAAGAGAGGAAACCACTTTTTATTTTACTAAATCCTTCAACTTGACATAATCTGAAAATACCAAAATCTGCTAACACACTTTACTAGCCTACTCTTCTTTATGCTGTTTCTGAAATGTACGAGGTCAGCGCCCTTCCCCCCTCAATTCTCCGGGGCCCCAAATTCCCCTGCCCCCAGGAAGCTGACTTCCAGTGAGTCTGGGCTAGTCTTGACTGGAAAGCCCCTCCATTACTTGGAAAAGAATTAAGGGAAAAATTTGAACACTGAAACATACTCTACTTGTGGTATGGCCTACAGTTTAATAGGGCTTCTGAAGCCTAAATAAAGTTTTAGCAGAAGCAGATACAGAGAAAATGGTTCTTTTGCTTTATACCTTTTAGTTGGGTGATTTTGGGGTTTTTTGTTTGTTTTTGTGAAGATTATTTATGCATACAAGAACTGGGATATAGGCCAGAGGTGTGGGGTGGTGAGAAGATTCACCAGAGACAGTGGGGAGCAGAACAGGCAGATCCACTGAAATCCACTGCTGAGGGGAGCAGCGGGGAGAAGGAGAGGTCTGCTGCACCATGTGGGAAGCTCCCTGGCCTGGGATTAAACTTGTGCTGCAGTGGCTGTGATAGTTTCGTAGTGCTGAGACTTAACCCCGATAGTTTCGTAGTGCTGAGACTTAACCCCTGCGCCACCAGGGAGGCCCCAGTTGGGTGATTTTGTATACAGGCTTCTCTCTCTGCTGCTATTGTAAGAGGGGGGTCCTCAGGAATGGGGAGTATCCCAGGACCCCACCCCCACCTCAAGCCAGAGAGATCCAAGACACCCAGGACTATGAATCCCAGAATGCCATCAGCACCAAAGGAAGGATGCTGAGGACTGAGGACGGAGTTAAGAAATGGTTTTGGGATTTAAAAACCAGACCTGTGAGCTTGGAGGGGGGGCGGGGCGGGCAATTGCTCGTGGCTGTGGATCGCCAGGTTTTCGAGTGTGCCATTGAGATTCCAGCTCAGGGGAACTGGTAGGACGCATTCACCAATTTATTCTTTATCTTTTTCCCTTCCCTTTTTGTAAATAAGCCCTTTTATTTTATTGTGTGTGTCTGCAGTTGAGTCTTACAAGTCCCTTTTAAGTGCTCGGGTGAGAACCCAGACAGGCACCCCATTTATTACACCCCATTTATATCAGGGCTGCCCTGTAACACTATCAAGTAAATGGAAAGACAAACTGGGTAAGAAGCAGGTCTGGTCATTTTCTGCTCACACCGTGCATCAGTGTCCTGTTCTCCCACAGCAGGTAGCTGGGCCACATGGCTGATACCCCTCACCCCAAGAGGTAAAATCGGACTTGCGTTACTGATGGAGACAGTCCCAGCACCCTGCGCTGTGGTTTGACTGATGGGCTCCCCCACTTTCCAAAGATCTTTGTTACTTTCACCAGATCTGTGAATTAGCTCTGAAAAATCATACCCGGAAGCAGGGCTCCTGGGGTTACAGAGAGGGACGCCAGGCTTTCTGTTTCATGTCTGAAAACTTGAAACTTCAGGAAACAAGTGGAAAACCCATCTTCCAGATGCGTGTGCTGTTTGTATGGGGCCAAATGCCTGCTGTTTGGGACAGCCGAGGGTTCCTCGCTCTCCCTCTGCCTGACCATCACAACCGTGAGTGTGTTTGTTAGCCGCAGTCATAGTCTGTTTGCAGTTTGCAGATTAGATTCACCCCGAAAGCCCAGCAGGTATGATTCAGCTTATACAAATGAAAATGTAGTGGTTGTTTTGCAAGAGTGTCGAAGCCCCCACCTGCACATGAAGACGTTTCTTTTTATTGTTGTCTCTTTTTTTTTTAAAGATTTATTTTATTTTTGCATACAAACTGGGGTGCAGGCCAGAGGCATAGGGCGGTGAGAGGGTTCACCAGAGACAGAGTGGGGAGCAGAACAGGCAGATCGATGGAAATACACTGCTGAGAGAAGCAGTGGGGTGAGGCAGGCAGCCTCGGACAGCTCCACAGCGCTGTGCTAATCCATTGAGCCACCAGGGAGGCCCTATTGTTGTCTCTTTTTAAAATAGTTTTTTTAATCAACCTTTAGAAAAGGATTTATGAGTTAAAATGTAGCAGTGACAATGCAGACGATTGCTCTGGTTCGCCCAGTAAATTACCTCCTTGTAACCGAGCTGACGGATGTTATAGGTCAAGGACTGTGTCAGCTACACCTGCACATTTGAGACCCGCCTTCCTACAGAAGAGAGACAGGCACATAATAAATACGATGAAATTTCATTAGTGTCTTTCTTTTGGGGATTATTAAAATGTCATAGTATATAATTATGTCCATCAATTATGTATATGGATTTAATTCTAGTTTGGATTTAATTCTTGTGCATCTTTGAGAAGCAGCTGGTCAGCACATCACAGACAAGAAATGTGGCCAGTAAGAGCTGGGAGCTGGGTTTGGATTCCCCGAGCTCTTCAGCGCCTGGGGGTTATCACGCATCGTGTTAGAATTGAAGAATGGGGTTCAGTCTGTCTCATTGTGCCTTTTTAGACTAATGTTCTTGGTTTCTTGTTCCTTATTTTGCTTTCTTTCAGTGATGGGTTATTTCCCACTTATTTATCCCATGGACCCCCTGAGATTCCTGTCCATGCAACCATGGCCCCATGAAAACATTGCATCCCACCCAGCGAGCCCACAGGCAGCCATCTCGAGTGGAGCCCCAGACACGGGGCGGTCACCCCAGAAGCCCCAATTTAGGGTGCTTGCCTGCCTAGCAGCGCCCTGGTCAATGTGTTCAAGTGTGTATCAGATAATTCCTTGTTAGCCTGATTTCCCCAATCATTATTTAAAACTTCGCCTAGCAGTGATTTCAAACCATTTCCCATGACTCCATCAGGCCGCGTGTACCCCGTTGCGCGGGTTTCTCTAGCAGTGGGAGTTCAGCGCTAAGAGAGCCGCAACTGTGTTTTCAGCAAGTGCATTTCCGGGTTCCGGATTGGTACGTCCTAGGAACGACTTCTGGGAACACATACATCGTGATCTAAATGTGCTGCTTCCTCTTCCCCTTGCATGATCTCATTCCACTCTATGCACCCCAAGAAGCGGACCGACGCATCTCGGGCGCGGGTGAACTCGGGGCATCACCCTCAGTGCTCGCTCCGCGCCCCCCACAGCCAAGCTCGGAGGGACTGGCTGAGCCACACGCAGTCTCAAGGGGCTCACGGTCCCCAATGCGCACGAGGGGCTCGCTCTGGCCAACACTTCGAGGAGCACGAAGATAAATAACAACCAGTGTCTGCTCGCGAGGAGAATAAGCCTCCTCCCAGCCAAGTCCAGGCCCCGGCACCCGGGTGTTTACAGCCAGGAGCCAATCCAGGAGGAGGCCCCTTGGACTTGGGGTCCCCAGGGCTGGTGATCCCAGGTCCTAGGTGTGGAGAAGTGGGAGTGTTACAGGGCAACCCCGATATACAGTGGGTTCTCACCTGTGCGCTTTAAAAGGATTTATAATAAGAACAATTGCAGGCACTCACAAAAAGGTTAATAAAAGGTTTATTTACAAAAAGGAAGGGAAATAAAAAAAATCAATAACTCAGGGACAAAAGAGAAAAAGAGAGAGAGAGAGAGAGAGAGAGAAATCTGCAAATGCGTCCTACCAGATCCGAAGAGCAGGGAACCCCCAATGACACGCTGTAGCCCGGCGAGAAGCAAGAGACCCCAAGGTCCAAAACTCTGGTTATATAGCCAACCTGCCTGCTTAACTCCACCCCTCAGTTCCCAGCAATCCTCTCTTCCAGATGATGATGGAATTACGGGATTAGTGGCCCCTAGGGTCCTGGATCTCTTTGGTCTGAGGTGGGGTCCATAAAGCTTTCTGTGGAGTTTGTTGCAGACGTCCTCCTGCCCCCCAACAGGAGGACCCTGAGCCGAGTTTCTCCCACAATATCCCCAGAGGACAGTGATTGAGGACCCACAACACACTTGCTGCCACTTCTGGTCAAATTCTGCCATTTCTGATTACCTTATTTATAACTCCTTACTATTTTTTAATGAACTCGCCATTGTTACTTAAATCTAGGTAGAAAGGAAGATGTTTATGCTAAAAGTATTGGTGTGGTGCAAAAGATAGTCCTGTCCCAAACTAAGCCAGCCGGAACCCCCTCTTTGAAGGACAGGATTGAGAAAGGAATAGCTTCACCCTGTGATTGGGTGTTACCGAAAGTCCAGTCTATGGGACACCCCCCTCCAGGGATCCTGTACCCCCCTAGGAGCAGAGGGAGGAGTGGGGGCACAGCGCTTTGGGGCTAGTTGTCAGGAGCTTCTGTCGACCAACCATGAGCAAAGACTGTCCACCCCTTTTGTTCCCCAAATTCTTAGGAGGGTGACTCCCCCAACACAGTGGGGTACACAGTCACCTTTATCCAACTCTTTCGATCACACCTCACTGACAGTCTAAGATCTCTGGCTCTGTTTCATAAAAAGTGGAAAATTAGGTTTATGATGTTATTTCCTACTCCATAGTATCATAACCCCCCAAAAAACATATTGATGGGGACTGTAAAGTGAATCAAACATAACACAAACCAGGGGGTGACTAGATCCCACGGGCTACACAGGAAGAAATAAGAGATGAATTTAGAAAGCCGCAAAGGTGAATGAGCTCTTTCGAGGTGTCCACCCACAATGTTCACCCAGCCCCCCTCGTGTCCAGGCCCTCAACACAGCCTTGGGGTCCGGGAGGGGCGAGGAGCCAGCTTTTCTCCCCTGTTTCTCGTTCAGGAGCCCGCCTCTCCCCCCTTTGTTTCTCACAGCCCTCCCCATTGCTTGGTATTCAGGAAGGCTCGTGAACGCCTCCGATGTAATTGCCACACTCGCCTTCAAACCATTGTCACGAGCATTTCACCGGAAGGTTTTCCTGATCGAGTCGGTCTTGTAAGTGGGCAATTTTCTGTGCCCCAGATCGCTGTGAATGTCTGACATGAAGTGCTAATTACGGTGTGAGCGTCTCATTTCAGGAGTGATTGTGCTGGCTTCTCAGATCTGCACGCTTTAGAGCAGTCCCCTCCCCGCATGAGGCTGGGCTGAGACATCTCCCGATGGAAAGTAGCTTCTTACAGTAAATGGTGTTTTAATGTTGAGTTTCAGGGAGAGACCAGCCCCGTCAATGTCAGAGATTTGCATAACTTACTTGTCATGAGCTCACATCACTACAGTGATAACGATCATTTGTTGGATTTTTATTCCAGACCAGCATTTAAAGAACTTTCTGGGGCTTTCAATCAGACGCGCAAAATTTGACATCAGTTGAAAACCATTTTGTTGCCTTAGGTACTAAAAACAAAAACAAACAAACAAACAAAAAAACAGTGTTTAAAGCCATTTAAATTAAAAACTCACTATACCATTTCTTTACAGAGTCCCTGATTAAAGATAACCAAAATCCCAATGAACATGGAGACAACATAAATATGGTCTGATTTTCAAAGAGAAAACAAAACCTTGCTTTTTCTGTTTTTTTATTTTTCTAGGAAATGTAAATGTTTCTTCATTGGCCAACACTTCACTTCTCCAGGCCTCAGTTTTCTCATCCATGAAGTGGGGTAATCCCCCTCAGCCGGGGGCGGGGGATGAAATTGGACTTAGTGATGTGCTCCATAAAAGGTGCTGACCAGACGCTTTGGTGACACTGTTGTTGCCTCAGGCCAGAGCTGGGACTGGCAGGACCGAAGAGGGGGTTCTGCTGCGGGCTGGGGCCTCACCCCCACCAGCCCCACCTGGAGCTGCTTCTGCTCTCCTGGGTGTCAGAATCCTTGTTCTCGCCCCCGGGGCAGCTTTCAGGAAAGGAGGAGAGCTAGAGAAGAGAGGGGACAGAAGGCCAGTGCCCCAGTGTTACAGGACAGGGAGAGGGGCACCCCCCAAACCCCAAACCTGCCCCGTTCTAAATGGGTTCTGCCATCCCGCATCAATACAAAACATATAGGACCTTTTGTGGAAAGAAACTTTAATACAACTAGAAAGGACAGGGAAGATAAAGAATATATTTTCTAAGTCAAGCACCCAATGTTATCCAATACCTCGTGGGTAAAAGTCCACCCAAACGGGATTGGCCCAAAGCAAGTCCCAAAAGCCTGCTACTAGTCTAAACAGTTTTTGGCAGGGACCCACACACAAGGGTCAGAAACAGCCAGACAATTCTGGGAGGAAGCAAAATACCTCTCAGCAGGGACCCATCCAAATGGGTCAGAAACAGACAATTCTGAGAGGAACAGAACAAAATCAAAACCAAAATCAACACAGCCATCGTTAACCTCTCCACGGGTCTCTCACCCACATCTGTTTCAGTCAGTCCAGGCCAGCGCAGCTTCTTTACGAGTCTCTCTGCTCCTCGGGCCTCTTCTGGCCTCCATCCTGCTTCCATCTCCTCCTGTCTTCTGTCTGTGTATTCTGTCTCCTCTGTGTGTGTCCTCTGTGTCTCCTTCTCAAGCTGCTTATATCCTGCTCAGTTCCAGCCTACCTTGGGTGGGACAGGGAACCTGGGACACACAAACCCTTTCTCCTCGGGACCCCCCTGTTACACCAGGAGCGTGGAAAAGGGCCATGAGGCCATGGGGCTTGTCCTGCAGCCCCACCCCCACCTCTGCCTCCAGAGCTGACCTGGTTCCTGACCGTGATCCTCCACTTCCCGAGGCCTCCCAGCCCCCTCCCTGGGGCTCCCCCACCCCTTGCTACCTCCCTGCGGCTCATCCAGAGGCACTCAAGGGAGTGCCCCATCCGGAGCGGGCAGAGGCAGCTTTGAAACTGCTCACGTTTGTGGTGAGATGGGGGTACCTGCTGACTGTCAGGGACATAGGTCATGTGCCGGGGGACATTTGAAATGAATCTGGAGTCAGAAGTTCCCAAGTCTCTAGCAGAGGAGACAAAACCACACCTGGGCATTCGCTGTCATCTCCTCGTGGCTGTCACAGGGCAGGGGACGCAGGCAGTGGCCCGGCACTCATCCTGCTGAGAGCAGCCACCCTGCCTCAGCCCCAGGCCAGAGGAGGATCCTGCCTCCCAGGAAGTTTGGGGGCCCCGAAGGCTTGTGGGAAGCCTTGCGGGTGCAGTCTCTGCACTGCTGCTAGAATCGCCCCTCAGGACAGTGGCGGGAACGGTCCTCTGTGGCTTAGACATCTTTGAGTCTCCACCGGAAATGCAGACGTCTCCGCGCGGCATTCGAGGCCCTTCCCGTCTGGGTCTCTGGTCTGAGGGTGTTTCAGAGGCCGGCAGGTGGCTGGAGGGAGCGGATGAATTAGGTGTCTGAACTGCTTGTGTGGAAAGCAAGTCGGTGGAGGTAGGACAGGGAATTCTGATGTGAGACAGGAGACAAAGTTCTCAAGCAGCCTGCAGTCGGGAGCACAGGGGAGGGCACGAGGGGAGTGGCCAGCGCGGGCAGTGGACGTGGTCTCGTATTGGCCGTGGGGGAACCGAGGCAGGTGTCCAGCCCATCGCAGGTACCTTCTGCTTCCCCGTGACGAGGGAAATGGCCTCCAGCTCAAAGTCAGGGCTGAATTTTATTGCAGGAGAAAAGTATGAGGACTCAAGTAGAACATCTTCTCAGACTTGTCTGAGGCCCTCTTAGGGTCCCCAGAGCCCCTGTTCATCACCCCGTGATCCTTTCCACAGAAACTCACAGGGGCCTCGTTCAAATGGGTCCGTGAATGAATTCTTCAATGTGGTGAACAGTCAATACACCCACTTCTTCTACCCCAGGCCCAAAAGTTCCCTTCTCTACAGACCTTTATTTAGTGGGCAGTACCTTTTATGCAAGACTATTTGACCTGTGTTTGTTCCCCAGTAAGAAACATCACATGGTCTGAATTCAGCCTTTTAAAGCAATGGACAGGCTTCTGTTTTCCAAAACCTCTGTCTCCTGCAGTTCAAGTGGAAAGGCAAATATCTCACATCCTGGTCCCAGCGTTTACCAGCATCACCGCCCGCCTGGATTATCAGCTGCTGGCTCTTCCCTGGACCCCCCACCCGTCTCCTGGGTTTGCAGCTCTGCAGAACCAGGATCTGCCGCCACAGTGCTCATCACCTGTGGCCAGGGGCATCCAATTCACTGGTGGGTTTGGAAAGACACAAATCGCAGCCTCCCACCCTCCCACCCCATCCCCTCAAGTTTCTGCGTGGCCCGGATTTTGCAGTTCTAGAAGTTTCCCAGATGATGCTAATGCTGCTAACCACACTTAGGAGGGCAGCTGATCAGAAGGTCTAGAAGTGGGGCCTCCCTGGTGGTGCAGGGGTTAAGTCTCAGCACTGTGAAGCTATCAGCAGCCACTGCAGCACCAGTTCAATCCCCAGCCAGGGAGCTTCCCACAGGGCGCAGCAGACCTCTCCTGCCTCGCCCGCTGCTCCCCTCAGCAGTGTATTTCAGTCCATCTGCCTTTTCTGCTCCCCAGTCTCTCTGATGAACCCTCTCATCCTCCCCCACACTTTTGGCCTGCACCCCAGCCCTTGTATGCATAAATAAATAAATCTTAAAAAAGAAAGGTTTAGATGTTAGGTCTCTAACATTAATTTCTGCCAGATAAACTCTAAACTTAGGGCAGAGGGTCAGAAAGACGCTTGCTGTTACTAATTTAACTGGCACACCAGGTGTTAGAAATCATCTGTTGGAAATGCCTCTACTCGGACTCACCCTGATGTGAATGTTAGCTCAGGAAAATGTTGAGCTCAGGTTGGAAGGAGATGGTGATTCTTAGGTGTCCTTGTGTGTTGGAGATAGGGCCGGGAAACATCCCTGACTCGTAAACATCCATCAGATTGTAGCTGGCATTCTGCGAACCTCAGAATCCCAAGGGAGGTGGATTCTGAAGGTGGAAATGCCCCACTTCTAGGCTGTGGAAACTCTTTTTATTTAAAGAATTCTAAGGAAGAATTAAGGGGCGTTGCTCATTCTGTAAGAGAGAAAAGAAAAATCGACCAGAAGCAGGTCAGTGTGTTAGTTTCAGCAGTAGCTCAGGTATCTGGAATGTATTACGAACATGAAGCATTTCAGTTGAATAAATACAGTGTTATTCTCACCCCGCATCCTCTCATAACACCGAAGCCTCTTGGAAAACCAGGCTCCAGCCCTAAGCCTTGTCAAGTCGGCTAAAGGAACACCCCACGCGGAGGAGATTGGACACCAGCTCGCCATGCAGACACGTCTGACAGACAGCACGGGCTGCGTGGGGAAGATTTTAACTTTTTCTTTTTGTTTTAGAAACAGGGAAGATCGAGCAGGAGATTCACAAGTACAACACCCCAGGGTTCACCGGCTGCCTCTCCCGAGTCCAGTTCAACCAGATCGCCCCACTCAAGGCAGCCTTGAGGCAAACCAACGCCTCCGCCCACGTCCACGTCCAGGGCGAGCTGGTGGAGTCCAACTGCGGGGCCTCCCCGCTGACCCTCTCCCCCATGTCGTCCGCAACTGACCCCTGGCACCTGGATCACCTGGACTCAGGTAACGTCTGGAGCACATTGCTTTGTTTCTTTAAACCTCAGTTTCCTCCTCTGTGCAGCGGGGTTAGTAACACACTCGCTGGTGATACGGTTGGAGGGTGAAGGGCGTGGGAACATGGACATGGGAGCACGTCGAGCACGTCAGGTGCCAAAGTCACAACCATCCGTGTTGCTGGGCGCCACAACACACCGAGTGGGAGGGACATGGCGGTCTCTGAATTGATGCCGACATCACAGCCAGGCAATCTGATGAGATCACATCCCTGCCTTGCCGTTAAGGCCCTCCCGGTTTGCAGCCTTCGTCCAAGTTCTAAATCAGAAGAATTGCCTGAGGCCATGCAGACTTCCAGCTCCAGGCACCGTGTTTACAGGAGCAGCCCTGTAGCCTTTCTGATTCTTAGGAGAGAATGTTGGCTCCCAAGACTCCGAGAATTTAGTGCCACCTCTGCAGGGGAGAAGACCTGTGATTGGAGAGCACAGGCTAAAATGAGAAGCTGTAGCTACTGGCTGCTGCACTCACTGGGTGAACGTTTTGTCCACACAGCACCCAGTGGAGGAGCACCCCTCACTCCTCTCACACAGACCTTGAGCAACTTGGGGAATCTCCCCAAGCCTCTGCTTTTTTGCCCATGTGGTGACAGAGTTGGGTGTGATCTCTAAGTGACCTCAAGTCTATATTTGCTGGGTCTCCCAAGCAACATGGGGCTGGGGGCTGCACAGAGGACAGACTCTCAGTGACTCTGTGTCGGAGAAGCAATTTGCCCTCTACCCTCTTAGGTTCTGTTAGCAGGGGCCTGTGAACTAAATGACACAGACTACCAGGAGAAAAGGATATTTGTGTGGATACAGGAGCTTTCAAAAAGTAATGCAAAAAAATGTTATAGAGTTTCTATACCTTACTAGAGAAAATAAGGGGAGCAGGGAAGGCCCCTCTATGAAGAACAAACGGGTTTCAAAAAGAACAAAGGGAGAGAACATTCGAGATGCTGCTTGTTTGTAAAGCGTGGCCTCTCTCCTGGGGCCCTCAGGCGAAGGGATTTGTGGTAGATTGACCCTGGATCTCCTTCCTAGGAACAAAAGCTTTGCAAAAGAGGAAACTTATGGACAACTCATTTCCCGGAAGTTTCTACCTTTAGTCACATAAGGGAAACTCAGATTTCTTTCTGTATCAGCTGAATCCCAAAAATCTTCAGCCTAAAATAATCTTCCCTCCAACTCCAGGGATTCTGCCTGGGTCCCCACACCAGTGCCAGCTCTGTCGTGTGAGACTGACTTCATTTTGAATTCTGATGTGAGGGTTTTGCTTTTTTCCAGATCATCTTCCATGTGTGACTAGAATAAGATTTCTTGCTATCAGCTCCTCAGAAACCAAACAGCAGTGTGTACACAAACATGTCATCTTTGGCTAGAAAGCATGTGTTCTTGAGTCTGTGTAAGAATGTGGGGCAGGAACAGAATGGGGTGAGCGCTCATTGGGCCCGGTGTGGATAGAAGGCATATGGCAGGAGGCAGATGGTTCATCCCGGGCCGTGGAAGGTGAGGCCTTGGAGAAGCTGCGTGATTAGTACCTGGAAGCGTGCAAGAAATGCAGATGTCGGGCCTGCCCAGACCCGCCAGCTCCGTACCTACCTTGTAGCGAGATTTCGCATGTGACTTATCAGGTGCATATGGATTCCCTGGGGGGCTTTCAAAAGCCCCCAGTGGCCAGGCTGCCCCCCTAACCAGTGAAATCAGACCCTTTGGGGTGGACTGCAGGCATCCACACAGCTGCAGCCCTCCAGGTGACTCCAGTGTGTAGCCAAGGCTGAGACTCACTCGCCAAGCTTATAGGTGTAAGCCCTTTGCAGGCTGCCAAAAGGAAAGAAAAATACCCAAATAATGAGCACAGAAACACCTGTTGGAAAAACCACAAAGCCTTTAGGAGGTGAAGTCACAAATTGAGTCTATAGCAATAAGCTTGCCAAAGGTTGGGGTCCTCTGACCATTTTATAAGGAAGCTCACCCCGATGGAGAAGTTTTTATCTCAGTTCCAGGAAAGAGGATCTAGGCACGTGCTACAGGAAAGAGAGACTTGAAGCAAAGCAACAAGAAATCCACAGTGGGGCCCAACCCTGGCTCTGAGGAAAATCCATCCTAGAAGTTGCTGGACCCCAGAAAGAGCCTCTGTTTGAAGTGGATATCAAATTACTCAAATTATTATTCCATTTTTTGAGTCACCTGCAAACTTAGCTTGAAAGGATTTTTTTAATGCTGCCTTAAAATGAGTATGTTCATTTCTACAAAAATAAAAATAAAAAAGCTGCCTCTTGATAGTGAATATTAAAGGATTCCTGGGCTACTAGCTTCATAGTCACAACAGGGTATTTGTTTTGCAGAGACCTGGCATTAGACTCCAATCAGAATTCATGGCGCTCTTTCTGTTCCCTCACTTTTCTTGTATTTTAGATGATAGTAAATGATAAAAAGAGGATGTATCCTAAGGCATGCTGGCTTTGTGTGATAAGACCCTTTTCTGTAATGCCAGTGACTGAGCTACTCTAATGCTCTTTGGGCTGTTACTATTTTCCAAAACGAGGGACACTTACAGTTGGTCAGGCTGTGCACTGCACAACTCCACAATGCTGTTTGCCCTGCCATCTCTGACTCCTGGAGCAGCGCCACTTGGTGATCTTGGTAGGGACTTACCAGATCATTAGGCTAATATTTAACATTCCAGAACATAATGTAAACTAACCTGTTCATTTCTCTTCCAGTCCTTTTATAATAATCTGATCAGAGAAAATGTCGGCTTGGTTCAGGCATGCCTTTAACAGGTCTCCCAGCCTACTGCCTGCCGTGAATAAAGAGTGACCTGCTCCGAGCCTTGACAGGCATTAGAATTACTCAGCAGGGTTATTTAAATTTAAAAAATTGCATCCGTGCAGTGGACAAGAGTGAGTAACTAATAATTAGCTTCTACATGAATATGACTAGATTTGTGAAGGTCTCCCCAGTGAGGGGTCTGTACCAAACCAGTCAGACCACAGGACCCCCACAAGGCCGGGCTGAAGCTGCATTTTCACAGGCAGAAGTGATAAACTAAATTATGCTGATTTGATTTAAACCAATGCTGCTCGATTAAAAACATCCAATCCATCCTTTTTCTACCTAGTTTTTCCCTTGCATAATAGGTACAGCCGTTTCTAAAGCATACTGTAGTGAGCATTTGTACAACAGTAGTTACTAGTGAGCATTTGTACAACAGTCACCCCCAGCCCTTCCGCTCACCGAAGGTCACTAGCAGCAGAAGGTACTGGAATGGCCTTTCCAAGGTATTGGCTCTTTTTTCTCTTTGTCAAATTCAGGGAATCTTACATCCTTGGAAGAGTAAGGACTTGCCAGCAGAAAGCTAGTTCCAGATGGCAGTGCACTTTCTGTAAAATATAAAGGCACAACAAACACTAGAAAAAAAAAATGCCAGAGTCTGATGCCATGAATTTCTGCACCGAAGAACAACTTCAGACTGTAGCCCAAGCTGTTTCACGGGCCATTCTGATAATAAACTCTAGGGAGTTTATTATCTGTGGCGTTTGGTAGTGGATACATCGGACCAAAGGCCACATTCGAGGATCTTTTAAAAATATATTGTGACGGTAGGCGAGGCAGTTAAGCTGTCAAGTGTGCACAGGGGGGCATCTGGGGAGCAGGGGGCTCTGTTCTTTTACTTGTGCCTCTCCCCAGGAAGACCCAGGAGAATCGCTCCTGGAAGGTGTTGGCAGTTGGGGTTGCCATCCCCAGGTGGCCCCGTGATCTCTGCCTCGCACCCTAAAGCTGGTCTGTATCTGAGGCTGACAAGGCTCTGAACCAGGAACTTTCATAGCCCCTCTCAGAGGGAAGCGGGTTGGACATGGAAAATCCAGAAGCTTCCCAAGTCTTCCCTTGCCCAGGTTCGAGGTCAGAGGTGGCCAGGAAGCCCCGTGGACCCAGCTGAGACCGGGCGAATGGGTTTATTTACTCAGGTTGGCCAAGCAGCTGAAAACCAGCCCTCTTAGGGATCCAGTTCTCCCCAAAAGGTTGGGAACCTCCACGGCCCCTTAAACAGCAGGGGTCAGGGACGCCCACCGTAGTGACGTGGGAAAGCCAGGAAAACAGTCGGCGCTCCGTCTCCGTGTTGAAGGGGACGTGTCATTCAGACCTGTGTCAGCTGAGAGTGGTGGTTCTGGGGTTCCTGGATGTAACCCCGCTTGTCCAGGGAACTGGACACAGGCAGCCTGATTGAGGACCACGCCTCTGCTGGCCACACCCCACTTCAGCACACCACAGGGAATCTGACTCTGAACACCGCCCACCTCCATGCCAGGGTTTTAATGATTCAGTTTTCTCATCGAGATTCCAAAGTTCCTTTCCACCAACTGAAGGGAAAATATTTTTATATCGTCACGTGCAAGCGTGCAGATAGGATGCACTTTTAAAAACGGCACTGTCTATTCCAGCACCTTCCCAATCACAAGCTGTGGGTTTTCTTCACCACCTGCAAGCACTTAGGCTAATTGTAGGGTAAGTGAGAACTGTCAGGTGTTTCCGCCCTCCCCCCGGTGATGGACCACTGCAGGCCTACACGAATGCCTAATGGCGGGTACCTGGAGTGGGGTGTGGACATGCGTGAGTGGGCACACCTGGGCCAGAGACTGGGCTTGTAGCAGAGGAAGCAGCGGCAGCAGAAGCAGCAGAGACAGGAGAAGCAGGGGACCTTCTGTTTGGGGTCCTCCCTGTCAGCCTCCTGGCCCCATTGCCTGCCCTATACATGGTTGCCTCCCTACAAGAGACCATCCAAAAGCATAAAAAGCCACCGAGGGCAACAGAACTCCTCCTTTTGACCCGTCTGTGCAGGTCCATTACGAACCTCTGCTCCCAGTGGTCATTCCTGCCTCTACACTAATCTTCCCCGCCCATAGTGGCGTCTTAATTTTCTCTGCGGTTCCTTTTCTCATCCTTGTGCTAAGATAGCACGATGCATGCACCCTCCTCCCTGACACCCCATCTTTTCATTATCTTCGTCCCCTGTGCTCCTCACGCACCCCCTTCTCCAGTAGCCCACCTAGGTCCTGCCTTTCTGCCAAAGCCCCAGTTTATCTCTGCCGCTCAAGCCAAAAGCTAGTCAAGTTTCAGGTCTCTGAACTCGAGGTTGTTCAGGCGGGCCCGTGGAGAGCAGTTTTCACGGGTGATTTTGTTGAGTGAGGGTCCTACTTTTAATCTTAACAGCAGCTGTCACAGATCACCCTCTGGTGAGGCCCAGTGCCCCCTCCAGCCCAGTAAGAAAGGGGTTTCTCCTCCCCACCTTCACCCACTCAGGACAGCATCGTATTCTTTTGAATCCTGCTGTGGTATTTTATTTGGAAGGTGAAATTGTGTTGTTTTCATTTGGAACTTGTGAATCATGAGAGAGACGCGATGTCTTCGTGGGGGTTTATTTGCCCCTCGTGTGTTTTTTCCCACAAACAGCCCGTTTTTGTTCTCTGACCGAAGAATTATTTGTCCATTTGGAGTCCTTCCTGTTGGTCCTTAACGACTTGACTTACCCTTTTTTTTGAAGGAAATGAATATTTTGCTACATGTTTGAATGTTTCCCCAGTTTGAGATCCATTTTTTGCCATGACAGGGTTTTTTTCCCCCTTCAGGTAAAAATGTCTTCTAAATTTTAAAAGGTAAAAGACAAAATGTCTCATGGTGTTTGGATTCTGTGCCATGCTTTACCCATTCAGCGCCAGGTCACTATCGATTTGGCAGATGGATAGAGAGTCCAGGAGCCTTTGGTGGATTTTTCAGGCCTTAATGCTGTCAGGGAACAGGTGCACAGGCACGAGGGACAGAGGGAGGCTGAGAGCAAGGAGGTGGGCACGGGCCAGGCAGGGGATTCTGGGAGGTGTCTTCTCGTGGTCTCACCTCTTCTGTAGTCACGCGCCCGCCCTCTGCGTTCAGCGGCCTCCAAGCTCAGGTGTGCTCACTTAGGCACGCCCGCACCCGTGCCCCAGGCGCCCAAGCCAGGCACGCGCCATGCCCACGCTCAGCGCCACAGGTGACCGCCAGAGGCTGGTGGTGTAAAAAGCCTGATTAATCCATTTACCCCACACGTATTATTTCACAAAATCTCATGATTTTGTTTTATTTATAAGGCTTGTAGATTTACTCCCCTTGAAATGTATTTGGGTGGAAGACGGGAGGAAGCTTGCCTTCCCCAAGGGCGCCGAGTTGTTCCAGCTCCCTGCTGTCGGCCTCCCAGCCCCCACCTGCCACATTCTGAATTATCCTTTGTGTTTGGGTCAGTCACTTCTGGGTGCCCTGACCGGCTGCATCAACTGGACTTCTACGAAGCAGGAACTAGTTGTGATAACAACCGAGCTTCTATAGCACCATTAATCTCAGAAAGCTAATTTCCCTTTTATTTTCTTTCTTCCAAATGTTCCTATCCTCGCACGTCTACGTTACAATTAAAATAACCGCATGATTTTAGAACTGTTCATTTTTTGTATTGTTCAGAGCTTGATTGAAATTTGAATTTTATGTTAACGACAGCAGGATGGACATCCATCTAAATAAAGTCTTCCTGTCAGCAGAAGGAGGCCTTCCAGTCACCTCCTACAAAGCTGTCATGAAGATAATTTTGAAACATTTCCCTACAAGGGAATTTCTAAGTTGTTCCTCTTTTTTTGGGCAAGCACAAAACTCAAAGGCCAGAAAAAACAAAACTTTCTCTCTCTTAGGTCAGCTAATCTGGCGCCTAATTACGTCAGCAAAATCGGTCACGAAGGCACCCAGATGAGTTTCATTGAATATATATTGAATATTGAATGTAACTAGGAGGAGGTGCTTGTCCACCAGTGGCCACGAATCTCTGGGGCCACCTCAGATTTCTGCCTCTCGCCCACACAGTTCTTCAGCCTCCTCAGGGCTTATAATAAGGATTCCTGCTTTGCTGAGTCTGACAGGGTGTTGGAGAGTCTCTAACGCCACTTCACTGTCTATGAGGATGACCATGAGCTTTCGTTTCTGTGATGGTTTAACGGGCTACATCGCAGTAACCGAGCATGTAGTGAGCCAGCCTTCGTTTCTAGCATCACCCACATTTTGTTGTGCTGAGGCATCCTCTTCAAGTGTTTGTTCTTTTGTTGTTTTTAACTGACCTTGTTTAGTTGACTTTGTTTTTTACGTCAGCCATTCTTGGGTGAAACAGGTCTATAGCGCCTCCTTTTACTGGTGGGGGGCATGGATTTGAGTTTTAATTTTATGGCAACTTCATAAGAAAGAGGGGACCACACAGCAGGAGAGGTGGGAAGCTTCTAGAAGACAGACCAGAAGGGAGACGGGAAACCTCAGTCTAACAACCACAAGGCTGGACGAG
Source organism: Scalopus aquaticus (assembly GCA_004024925.1). Lineage (NCBI taxonomy): Eukaryota > Metazoa > Chordata > Mammalia > Eulipotyphla > Talpidae > Scalopus > Scalopus aquaticus. The sequence continues at coordinate 79,598 of PVIJ01001450.1, read as the reverse complement.
GCGACAAGAATGAGCCAGAAGCAGGTGTTCCTCCGTGTCCTCAGACGGGAGTTCAGCCCTGCCCAGCCTGCAGACCTGGTCTCCCCAAGCTGACCTTCACTCTGTTCGTGGAATGATGCAAACAAGTTCTGTCCAAACCCACGAGCTTCAGATCACCTGGGCGATCTCCTGCAAAGGTCACAGGTCGGACACAGCCCCAGGTGATGCTGATGCACACGGCCAGCCCCCGGGAGAGGCTGGGGTATAAATAACCCGCTTCTGGCGCTGCTCAGAGCGCTCACTCCCCTGCGGAGCTGCTGGCGCCTGCTGTCTTTTTGTGGGCATAGCTTTTTGACAACGCTCTCCCTTTCTTTCACGATAATTGCTCTAATTAGACTTTCTTTCTCCTGCGCAATAATACTTCTTAAAATTTTAGAAATTCTCGAGTTTAATCTAGGTGTTCAAGTTCCTTTCCACAGTGTAGGACAAAATAAGCTTTTACAATTTCCATTCTCTAGAAAATTTCTTTATTTGGAAGTTCAGATCTCTCTCCCCCCTTTTGATTAGATTGTCTTTGTTCGTTTCAAAGAACCCGCTCTGGATTTAGTCTGCTGGTTGTCTGTTTTCTTTTAACTTCTTTAAATTCCTGTTTCCTGCTCTCACTCTGGGGCTGAGTTAAGTTCTTTTATCAGGCCGCATGTGTGTCTCTTCCAGAAGACTGAACCAAAGAGATCTAAGGTCCAGGCCTAAGACTCACTCTGGGGGCTGCCCACTTCAGAGGCCCAGTCTAGACATAAAAACTTTACCAGACTCGGCCGAGGCACCTGAAGAGGCCTCAAGCTGGCCAGGCGGCCCATGTCTGCGGAAGAGCAGATCTTGCAGACCGTTTTTGCAAAACTTGGGGGGTCTCAAGCAATGCTGTGGGAGCAAACATCCCTTGAGTGCTCCAGGGAAGGGCGGAGTGGGGGGAGGGTCCCCTCTACCTCACCACCTGTGCCTTCCTTGGTGCTTCTGTCCTTTCCTAAGCAGGATTCCTTAGCCCTGAAACTGTGACCCTATCAAAAGGAGCAGACATCAGCTCTGGGGAACTTCTCAGGGCCTCACTCCCTACTGTGGGCCTCTTTCAGTCCTAATTTTCCTCTGCCTCTTTCCCTAAATCCCTTCTAAAAGATTTGAACCCGAGGAGGTTCGGCTCTGCCCCGACATTTCTCCGGGATCTATGCCTGTTCAGCCTGGCCCTCCGTCACGTGGCCTAGGGAGTGCTGGGCAGCGCAGGGGGACACATTACTCTGGCCTCCCCCTCCGGAAAAGGCTGGAATGTTTTCAGGAATTGGAGGTTTTAACCTTTAGAAGACTGGGGAGGATAAGGACAAATCTAGACTTCTAGATTTCTAGAAGAACAATAACCTAGGCTTGTAAATGACTTGAATTGCTGAAATGCTTCCAGTGCATGTTTTTTTTTCTTTAATCCTGATTGTGGCCTCTGTGGTAGGCTGAGTGCACATTATTTAGCCACATTTTAAAGAAAAATGTCTCGGGAAATGCCTTCATTCCCTCAGCAAACATCCCCTGGGTGGCTAGCTCCTGCCGGCCTGCCCATCAGCAGCCCTGGGGGAGCTTCTTGAGCTCCTGGCCCCTCACCCCACAGACCCTTAAGGTGCAGACAGGCCTGGGGCACAGCAGGCCCGTTGGTGACCACTCCCGGCTCAGACCACACAGGGCAGCGGTATCGGGTCTGAAGCGCCAGGCCCGGTACACCCCCTTCAGCTGAAAAGAGGATTTCAAAAGCCAGGGCCCAAGCTGGTATTGATAAGACTTAAAATATTCAGGTTCATGCTTTCTCCACTCTTCCTTCCTCTCCAGGGAAATCTTGAATTTACACATAAAAGAATTCGTTTTTTTTCTCCTGAACTGTTTTCCTCTCTTCTGTCACCCCTTAAATACACAGTGGAAGCCTGAAATAATTTTCCTACCTGTCGGTAAAATTTCTGCTGCTCAATTTGTGCTACTGTTTTTCTTAACGTGGAAAAAAATCCTCCCTGAGACTTCTAGAACCAATTAAATGTATTTGTCTGTTGACGTGTGAAGAACAGCAGTGACAGGGCCACTGGCTGTTGCGGGGCATGTATCCTTTATCCTGATAAGGACCCGGATTTCCCCTGACCATCTGCCATTTCCACCTCCAAAATACCAGCCGGTCCCCTTAGCCTAGAGGCTAATTCAGGAAAAGAACAGCTCAGGACACAATACCTAGCGTTGGGGGAGGCAGATTCCGTTTTCAGCCATCAGCCTTCTTGGGGGGGAAAAAAGACATTGTCTTGGGACTAGAATGAAAATTTTCATTTGTGCTACTGCAGCTGAAAAGAGGATTTCAAAAGCCAGGGCCCAAGTGGGTATTGATGAGACTTAAAATATGCAGAATTAATTTTTAAAAGCTCTTTAGGTTCGTTCACAGAACCCTCTAATCGACCGCACAGCGGGGCCAGGATCTGCTCGGCAGGCGGGGTCCTGGGCGCTCAACCCCAGTTCTGAGCCCCCCCCTTACCTGAGCGCCCGTGAGGAACGCAAAGGGTCGGGGTTTTACTTTTTGATGAAACCGCGGTTACAATACGGACGGGCTGCAAAGCCAAGAGCATGTGAGCACAGGCAGAGCGAGTCTGCAGGGGGTTGGGGGCTTGTTCCTCGTCTGCATCAAGGTGCTTCCCGCAGGTTCTGCTTGTCGGAGAGTTTTTTATGCCCTTTATTCCTCACTGCGCTACCCCCAAAGACATGCATAGGGTGACAAAACCAAGTCGGGATTAAAACGCAGTTTCCAAAAGAGCCTTCCGCAAGGGATTTACTGGAAATGTCCACAAAGGGAGAGCAAACAGACGCTTGGTCTTCCCCTGATTCCGGAAATGGTTAAAGGAGTGGGGAGCGCATCTCCAGATCACACTTTTGGTGCTAACCTGTCACGACACAAAAGAAATCATCCCTCTGGAATCCAGACAGCGCCCGGGGCTTAGCAAAGGAAAATCAATTTAACAATTACATTACGTGTGGGGAGTTTACGTGGTTGTAAATTCTAAGGAAAACGGGGGCTGGGGATACTTATCTTGTGTTTAGGGCCTGGGGCGTGACCTCATCCCGACCCCGCGAGTAAAGAGGGAGAGAGCCCGTGTTCACTGAAAAACCCACACCTGTGAGACCCGCAGCTGATTCACCTGGGCCTTAAAAAGGGAGCAGAGATGGCGACTCCAGTCAGGAGAAGGCCGAAGCTCAGGGCGTGACTATCTCAGTTAAGGCGGAGGAAGGACTTGGGCAGGAGCAGGCAACCTGAAGAGACCAGCTCTGAGGCTCTTGGGGTGTCTGATTTGGGCACCTCCAAAAGTCTTTACCGGGCCCCCCAGCCGAGCCTGCTGGCGCCCGGCGCCCTCGCTGCCCCTCGCCTGACCCCGCGAGCGCGCTCCGCGGAGGCCTCGGGGCGGCGGGGCTCCTGGCCGCCGTATTGTGGAGGCGGCCTATGCCTGACCGTTGTCTGCAAGCAAAGGTGTGGGCCCCGCGGCACAGAATGTCTTCAAAAGATGTGTTTGGGTTTTTTCAACAGGAGTGGCGGTTTTCCTTATTTTCCCATCCACCGTCTCCTTAGACACGGAGGCGGTTTCCACAATTCGGCAGAGACCTCCCCTGGTCCAACGCTGCCCGGCGGGGGAGGCCATAGTCGTGTGAGCTGAGACCCCTGTGACAGGGGCGCTTACGCGGCCTGGAAAGTGTCCACACCTGTCACCCGGGCTGGGGCCCTGGGCCACTGAACCCCGTGGTCTGGCCCGGCCCCACCTAGGGCTGCCTGCACCCCCCACCCCCAGGCAAGAGCCAGGGGTGGGACGCAGGATTCTGTCAGAAAACAGAAAAATCAGCCGCCAGAGATTTAAAACACTGTCTTTCATACCCCTCGAACGCGCCTGGAACGCCAGCAAGCGCCATGCCCACAGGCCCCTCTTGTCTAACATACCGGCTTCAGAGAAACAGTAATTTTTTTAACCAGGGAAGGTCTCTGAGGAGTTGCCTCTGAGAACCATTTATTGAGCTCCTTGACTGTTTTTTTTTTTTCCCCCTCAATTGCTCTTCATATTGATTAGTAATAAATGCTCCCATCTCCATTCAGAACACTTAAGACCCATGCTCAAGATTGAAAGTGGTGTTCCTAGGGAAGCCTCCTCAGCACTGAGAAGAAATAGGGCAGCAGAAAAGGGGCCCATGGTTCTTGGGCCAGTTAAGAGCACCCAGCAGTTCTGCCTGGAGAAGATGAAGGCCTCAAGCGAGTTCCCTCACTGCCCGCCCAGCATCACCTTCCATTAAAGCACGTGCTCAAGAACAGCTGTAGGGGGCCCCAGGGGTCTCAGTAAAGCAGGGATGCTCCAGGTGAGCCCCCCCACACCTGTTTAAAGGCTGCTCCAGCCCCACCCCAGACCAGCTAGCTCAGAATCTGCATCCTCACAAGGCCCAGGGCATTTGGAGGTTGGACAGCACTGAAGAAAAGCCCCCAAGAACCAACTCACTTGCTGGCCCCTAAAGACACACCAGAATGGCAGCCAGAGGGGAGGAAAAGCCGCGAGGAACCATCGCTGGCCCAGGAGCCCACTGCATGGGGCAGGGGCCTCTGTATCCCGGGGCAGGAGGCGGTGGGCACACCTGGGCGCTTCCCAGAAATTCAGGGGTTTACTGGTGCCTCCCAAATGGACCCAACTCCCCCGCATCGGGGGTGCTTTCGTTCTTGTCTTTCTGATAAGGGCAGAATGAACTTTGATAATCACCCCGTGACAGGGCAGAGAAGGGAGGGTCTCAGGGTCACCCACCTCCACAGGGCGTCTGCCACTCATGAGTGAAGGAAAGGGCCCCCCCCAGGCCCCCAACCCCTCTGGGGCACCTGACCTGGACTTGCGAGATTCATCAGAGAACTTAACACTTTGTGGTCCGCTCACATGGTAGTGTTTTTGTCACCAGTATCAGGTGGCTGTTCACGTATTAGTACGTGTTCCATCTAGTCTCTGGTTTTTCACGCCACAGTGGATTGCTTTGGAACTATTAGGAGCTATTTCTTGGATCGTACTCAGTCTAGAAGCTTTACACATTGTTTTGGGGAAAGTGTAAGGTGTTTTATGAGCGATATGACAGTTTTTTTAATATCCAGTCGTTCAGGAGTTGTGTGTGTTTTATTGAATGCTTCTACCATTCATGCGGTGGCACAGAAAATGGCCGGCCCCAAGGGCTGGTGAATTTAAAGAGCACCGGCACACACAGTGTTAAGTGAGAGGCAGAGTCCCAAAGGACTCAGAGGGCAACTGGGGGGCCCCGCACCCACCAGCTCCCTGGAGAGAGGAGGTCAGGGACTCGAGAGCCTGTGAATACCCCTGTGATGCTGTCACCCGCAAGGACAATAGCACTCTCCGACAGTAGCCTGATGATTGACTCTCAAACAGGCATCACTGAGAGAATCCTCCACCGCCTGGGCCTCTGACGTAGACACCCTTGTCCTGGGGTTTCTTTTATGGAACACAAAGTCTGAGCCTCTGCCGATAACGAGCTCTTCCCGGTACAGATACGGTATTCATAATTCATCACAAAGAACCACATACCGCCAGCCTAGTCTGGGCGGGTCAGTCTTTTCTGGAAAGGCAAGTGAGGCCATTCAGAAGTTGGTGGAAAAATAGGAAGGAGGGGCGCTCGTAAAATCAATGGCTCATTCAGACCTTGCCTATAAAAGTTGGTGTTTAAATGAGACCGATAATTTTTTTTTTTACTCTCTGCCTTTTCACCTAATGACTCTTTGGTCACTGGCTCTCAGACACTTGGGCAAGCAGCTGACCCTCGCCCTGTCCTTGAAGCTGGAAACGCAGTACTTTTGGAGTCAGAAGCCGAAAATTCATCATGTCGTCCCCATTTGAAACTGGAAATTCTGGCTGGCTCTGAGAAGCTGAGGGGAAGGGCCTGAAGTTCCGAGCCAGGCATCTGGGTGAAACCGTGTGGCCCGGGACCACTCCCTGATGGGGCCCTTGGCCACAGTGGCTCATCAGACAAAGCAGGGTCCCCTTCGTCAGCAGCAGCAGATCTGTTTTCGGATCCATTTCTAAAATATCAGTCAGTAGTGGAAGGCTAATACAATCGGAGAAAAAGAATGCCTACATAGAGCTCCGATTAGGAAAGAGAATAAGCTGAAATGCAAACCAAGCACGGGAAGAACAAAGACATGTCTGTATCGTCTGACCCAGACCCCACTGCAAAAGTCGTGTTGCAGTTTAAATTAAATTCTAATTAATAGCAGTTTGGTTAAATTGACTCAAATTATCACTTTAGATGCTGAAGCACCAATGGTTTCCATGGCAATATTTTCCCTGGGAGATGTCAGAGACTGTCTAATTTTTTTATCCCTCATATGTGACAACCTGAAGCTTTTAGTGCCTTTCACTGGGGGCAGGGCACACTTTGTTACATCATCTCAGTTCATTTCTGTGTGCATTTAAACGTGTGTGTTTTATTGCAGTTGGTTTGTGAGCCTAAAGTCTACCACTTTACCTCTTTCGGAATTTAGTAAATAAGCACCCTGAGCACTTCATTTACCTTCTCTAGAAAAAGTGCTTTCCTGCCCCCTCTCCGCGGGACCTGCTGTATGGGACAGGAAGGAATTGGGGGTTAAAGAATTCACAAATCCAGGCCTCCCTGGTGGCACAGCAGTTAAGTGCTGCGCTGTGGAGCTGTCGGCAGCAGCGGCGACGCGAGTTCAACCCTGGGCCGCGGAGATTCCCACATGGCACAGCAGACCTCTCCTGCCTCGCCCGCTGCTCCCCTCAGCAGTGTATTTCCATCAGTCTGCCTGTTCTCTGCTCCCTACTCTGTCTCTGGTGAACCCTCTCACCGCCCCACACCTCTGGCCTGTACCCCAGCTTGTATGCATAAATAAATAAATCTTTTTTAAAAAGTTATAAAAAAATCACAAATCCTCTTCCATATTCTATTCTTACCGACTTTTAAGTCAATTTGTTGTAGCTGAGAACCTGCCTTAAAACTCCCCCCAATTCTGTAAACACAAAGATTGTATTTTAGCAAAGTCCATGCACAGTTAGCACAATTCCTAACCTCGCAGGTGTTTCTGTGAGGTGATAACTGTCCTGTGCAGTTCTGTGTTGGAACAAGGGGCTGCGCATTCTGTTTTTGACAGCTGATGCCCAGCTCTGTCTTTACCGCATTGCGCAGTAGATGCTCTGGTTTTACCCTTGTCAGGTGAAGTGTCTGCTCAGCTTCTGAAGTCAGACCGAGAGAGCCAGGGGCCCTTCGAGCTCGCTGGTCTTCCTGGACAGTACAACGGCCCCACCAACCATGGGCAAAACACCTGGGCTTGGTTGCCTTAAGACCATGAAATATGCCAATAATTTAACAGCCAGTGTAGACCGTTCCCCTCAGTTTTGCAGTGGATTCTGAGTTCAAATTCTAAAGGACGCCTTGAAATGACCCTCCACATTTAGACCTACGCAGTGTTTGCCAACATGTAGGTTTCTTGATACTTCACCACTGAATCTGCTCGACCCTCCAGCAAACTGGGGTGCAGGGGGTCCAATAGCAGAAGGGAGCATGTGTGACAAAGAACTTGTGGTTCGATCTGGTCCTTTCTGTGGCCTGTTTTCTCTCCATGCATTTCCAAGAGGTTGTTGGTACCAGGGGAAGGACAGTTGCAATGAAATCATTTGAAATACAGCTATCAAAATGGTTACCACTCTGCAGGCTCGAATAAAATGGATTCGCCTCGAGGGAGTAAGCACTCCGTGCTTTGGGACAAGCAGGCTTAAGTTATTAACCCTTTGCACTCGAGGCTTTTTTCGCGTGGGCTACCAGCCATTCGAGACGATTTCAGCTATATTAGGGAAGCGTTTTACAGGTACTTTGGAATCATGTTATACTCAAACATATACAAATAATAAAATTTCACCAATTTATTTTTACATTGAATACAACAAAATCTGTTAAATATTACACTCTGTAATTAGTTTTTGTGTGATATTTAGTCAAACAATCCCCAAGATGCAGCCTCGGTTTGTCAGGACACGTATCACAATGCTAAACTGAGATTAACTAAGCTAAGACTTGGCTGAGGATGCAGGCCGAGCCTGGTCCACGAAAGTAATTGCGATAAGAACATCTTATCACACATCGGAAATAAACATTCACTTCCAAACCGCTCGGGCGCCCCAGCGGTGCCACTTGAGTGGACGCATTAAGCCGCCGGGGGCCGGAGCGGCGCCGCTCTAGTGGACACATTAAACTGTCGGGCGCCGGCGCCACTCGAGTGCAAAGGGTTAATAAAGCAGTGAAAGTAGGGCCGCCTGGTGGCACAAGGGGTTAAGCCTCAGCACTATGAAGCTTTCGCCTGCCACTGAGCCTGGGATCTGACCGCGTGGCGCAGCAGACCTCTCCTGTCTCCCCTGCTGCTCCCCCCACCCCACTCTGTCTCTGGTGAATCCTCTCACCCCCGCACCTCTGGCCTACACCCCAGTTCTTGTATGCATAAATATTTTTTTAAAAAGCCATGAAAGTGGGGAGAACTGCAGGGAAAGGGTGGGGGAGGCTGTGGCTCTTCTGGGAAAGCAGCAAAATGAGTCCATCTGAGGTGGGAAAATAGGAAGAACTGAAGGGTCGCAGGAAGAAAGACTCAGCGTGAACGGTGCACTTGACCCCACCTTCCCTTGTGTCCCTACAGCCAGCGCTGACTTCCCATACAACCCCGGACAAGGCCAGGCCATCAGAAATGGCGTGAACAGGAACTCGGCTATCATCGGAGGTGGGTGCTCTCCTGGGGTGCTCACCAGTGGACCCCAATAATTCTGAGTCGTAGTCTAGGGAAAAAGTGCCTGTTGGGGGGCAAGTCTGGTCTTGACACTACTGATATATCGATTTTTGCTTATTTTGCTGTTTAATATGACTTGATGGTAACGTAGGGTGTGGAGAAACTGCTGCCTGGTATGAGAAAGGTAGAGAGGAGGTAGCGGGCGGGGGGGAGTCCCCAATACCAAGTCATTTCTTCCTCCCACGTCTGTTGGTCACTCTCATCCTTTCGCATCTCAAATTGGCCAGATTACCTTAGCACAGAAATGAGAAGGGATATAGTAGGTGTGGGTTTCTTAATAAAAAATTACCAGGAATAGGCCAGTTTTCCTAATCACCATGTTAGTCAAGACATAGAACGTTGCTAGCCACAGAAAGCTCTGGTGCCCTTGGTGATCTCCACCCTGCCCCACTGCCAACCCAGGCAGCCTCTGATCTGCTTTCACTCACATAGGGTACTTTCCCTCCTTCAGAGTGTCATGCATGGAATCTATATAACCTGCTGTACTTCTCTCTTGTGGTTGAGATGATCATATGGTTTTTTCCTTTATTTTCTTAATATGGTAAATTTATATTGCTTTATTTTTTAATGTTACATTTGTATTGCATACCTATTCATACCTCTTCATAATATATTTTTTACATATTGCTAGCTTTGATTTGCTAAAATTTTATTGGTGAAAAATGTTTCGTAGTTTCCTTTCTTGCAATATCTGGTTTTAGTGTCAGGATAATGCTGGCTCATAAGGTGAGTCGAGTAGTGTTTCTTCCTCTGAGTTTAGGAAAGATTGCAGGGTTCGTATTTGCTTCAGTCAGGTGTGTTAAGAGTGTTCAGGCCTTCTGAATCCTTGCTGATTTTCTATTAACTGTTCTATCAATTGTTAAGAGAATAGTGTTGAAATATATTAATACAAGCATAGTTGTATACAAATATAAATGTGAATGGGTCTAATTCTCCTGTCCATTTTTGCTTCATTTATGTTGAAACTATTAGGTATATATGATCTGCTTTTTAGAATCATTAAACACAATTAGAACATTCTATCTAGAAATTGCCTTGATCCAGAAAACTAGGGGAAAATGAAGTTTCTCTTTTCTCAACTCTCATAGTTCTTCTTCACCTGTTGTCCAATGTTTAACAATAGTTTCCTCTATCTTGCCCAATATTTTCACTTTGATCTGAAAGACAAATTACTCCTATTTCTATTACCCCTTCATGGCCAGAAACAGAAATCTTACTTTTTAGAGTTTTGTGTTTTCTTAAGGCGGGTGTAGTATTTGAGGGAACCTTGGTGAAGTGGGGAAAAGTGTCGGGGGATAAGTAAGACATGTTTAATCTCTAGTTCTCATGTCCCCTAGGGGTCATCGCCGTGGTGATTTTCACCATCCTCTGCACCTTGGTCTTCCTCATCCGGTACATGTTCCGTCACAAGGGCACCTACCACACCAACGAAGCTAAGGGAGCGGAGTCAGCAGAGAGTGCAGATGCCGCCATCATGAACAACGACCCCAACTTCACAGAGACCATTGACGAAAGCAAAAAGGAGTGGCTCATTTGAGGGGTGGCTATGTGGCTGTGGGACAGGGAGGGGGGACCTCTGGGGAGGAGGGAAAGAGGCAAAAGCACCCTGCTTCATACTCCTGAGCACATCCTTAAAATATCAGCACAAGTTGGGGGAGGTGAACCACAGAAAATTCTTGAGACTGATCACCACAAAAAAATACTTTTTAATATTTCTTTATAGCTGAGTTTCCCCTTCTGTATCAAAACAAAATAATACAAAAAATGCTTTTAGAGTTTAAGCAATGGTTGAAATTTGTAGGTAATGTCTTATTTTGTGTGTGTTTAGAGGTATTCTAAAAACCCATGGTAACAGGGCAAGTTTTCTACCTTTTTAAGAGCCCTTAGAATGTGGATATTTTTTTCTTGAGAAAAGCTGATGCACATACATATGACCTCCAGCATTCTCTTCCTTTTGCTTATAGTCAACTTTTAATGGGCTATTGTAGTAACTAGTTTGTGTTCATATAATCTTTTTATGTCCTGTAAATGGGAAAGAAAGGGGCAAAGAGAATTTGCTATCTGCCAGTTTTCAAAGAGACCTCAGTCTATGCCAATGGTCTGAGAGTTTCCAGCTGAAGCAGTGGAAGGAGGAAAAGTGTGGCATCCTTTATGAATCAATAGTCTACACAACAAGGGAAGCATTAAGGACCGGGGAAGTAGCTTCCGTTGGGACTGGTGGCTTTATTTCTCATCTCATTTCACAAGATAATACCGTTCCATGTGTGTAGTCTTAAACCTGATCAGTACCTGTAATTATCAACTACAGTACCATGGTGACGAGCTGCTCTAAAAGATTTTTGCCTACAACTATTGGATTACATTGTATGTGTGTGAGCTCCCCCGTGGGAAATGAGAGCTAGCTACGATTTGTTTCTTTCATCGTTGCAGTAAGGGTGTGGACACTTCCTAGTGAATGTGTAAATCACGTTGCTCTTCTCATTTTGCTTTAAAACTCATTTTTAAGCCCCTGTGACAAAATCTTAGCATGTCCTCTGAATGGGCATGCCCAAATAAAGCCAAGTTACAACTGCTATTATTGCTGTTACTCTGGAATCGAATGGAAAACACTGCCATATTTTAAGTCCTCCATGTAGTGTTCCATCCCAAACAGAGGCTGCCATGATTCAGGGATCTTCTGTGGCAGCACATTGGAACCTCAGGTTCACCACACAGCTGGGAACTGTTGCTTCTCAGAGAACAAACATGTCTAGTCACTCACACCTTGACCTTGACCAACTATTCCAACAAGTAACTCACTGATTTTACCTGGCGAAATAGACTTTGTGTAAACAAGTGGGACAAAGCTTCTATGGAATCATCCAAAATAATCAGTTCTTTTACTTCTAAAAATATTACACAAACATTTCTTGCACAACTACCATTTGGGATTATTATGCTTCAGGCTCTTATACTTAATAAGCACTTTTAGAAGAAAAACTTTAAACTTCAACATTTGGAGGCATTCAGTATGACTGCTTTTTTCTTCTCCTCCTGGAAAGGGGGTAAAATGAGGTTTAAAAGGTATTGACACCAGTTTTCTGATGGCCTGCCCCAATAAAATGGAAATTCTTGCTCGTTTGTTAGTTATTGATACACACTGTCAGGATACTGTCAGGATACTCAGTATAGCTAACGACCTGGAGGGTCTCAGCTCCTTGAATAATGGGAAGTGTCACCCAGAGCTGCCACGGAACATCTCACCAGTGCACACACATTCCAAAGGGGGCCCGACCAGCTCCTCCTTACCCAAGGCGAGGTAACAACGGGAGGAAGTCCTTTTGCCCTTACTTGGTTTACTTAGACATTATTAGAATTTAATAAAGTCTTGATCATTTTTCAAAAGGTCTGGATCTTCATAAGACACATTTAAAATGCAAAGTATTAAAGATCACTACATATCAGAACAATGTAACATTTACAAATGACATGCTGAAAACAAAGGATATTTAATCAAGATGACTGACATTAAGGGTTCTTTTATGTATTGTAAAATTGAAAAAGCTGATTTTAAGCATTCTGTCTTAGAGATGTTTCTTCTTCTTTTAAGCCTTTGCATTACTACTTCTGCACTTAACGAACAATACCAGATGGAAATTTATTTCTTGCATTTCCCATGATAGCTTGATTCTTTGTGCATAGTCTCAGCACTTTCTTTCTAAAATGACTAGGGGATTAAAAGAATCAAAAACCTCTCCTGATACTTAAGTGTTCTCACTGTTTCTCTGCCCTCACTTTCCTCTTTCCTACCACCAAAGGCGAAAAATTAAACTTCTCTTGCCAAATTTTTGCACCTTGGGACAGGAATGACTGCAGGGGTCAGAGGTGTACCACCCTTAAGGGGATTACAAGCCAGCCAGCAGACAGGACACAAAAGACAGGGAAGGTGTTAGTCGAGGGGGGAAGGTGCTGGAAACCCAAGCTTCTCTTTAGGACTGTGATCTCGCACCAAAATTTGTAATTGTGCAGTCCCTATTTAGTACATTCTATGGAGGACTTGCTTAGGTGAAGAAAGAGAACCAAGCTCTTTATCCAGCTCCCTGCTCCCTGCAAGGTCAGAACAATGCAGCCGGCGTGTTCAGACTTGGCCAAGCTGGGCTCGGGTCTCTCTCAGTCATAACTTGCAAAACCTCTGCATCGTGTATCCCGACACGCTCGCAGTCAGGTACAAATGCGTTAGTGGTAGCTCTTGAAGTAACGAGGAAAAAAAACAAACCAAACTTTCTTACATAAGGGACTGTTCTAAAGTTTCCAGAAAAAACTTGGTGACCAGAGGGTTGTTCGGACGCCTCCTCGGTGTGGGAACAAGCACCTGTGCGCTTAGGAGCTGGTGGGGGGCTTAGAATGATGCAAAATCCGCACCAGGTAGACCCTGGAGACCACACACTCCCTGGAGCCAAGTAAAACCTGCCCAGGAGGTAAAAAACAAAACAAAATTGCATTAAGTTATTCTCTGGCCCTTCTTAATACAGGAAGATATATTCCCCTGGAGACTTTCAACCAGCTACTCAAAAAGAGACTCGTGGCTTTTATTGAACGTGAGAGTTGGGGTGCAGGTGTTAGAACACTGCCCTGTTACCCCGTGTTTGATAGACAACCTTGACTTACAGGAACAGAAATCCCGAGGCCCAGGAAAAACGAATTGGCTTCACCCAAAGTAGATTTTAATGTGATGGGTGAACATCCGGGGAACAGCGTCGGATGCCGGGCTGAGAGGTGGCCCCAGAGACCCCGGCCTGAAAGCTCTTCAGGGAAAAGCGAACAGCCCCCAGGTGTGACCTGTCAGGGTAGCGTCAGGAAGAAACGTCTTCTGTCTTGGAGTCTGGACGTTTTGTCCTTCCACGTGTTCGTTTTTTCCCTCTCCATTTTCTTAAGGTGCAAACGTTTTAACAGCCCCTCTACAGCTCACGCCTCCAAACGGTCAACACCTGTTAGCACTTCAGCGTTCCCTCCTTTTCACCTCCGCCAAGTAGTTCCAAAAGCAGCTGGCCGAGGGCGTTCCCGTCAGCCGGCCCAGTAAGTCTGAGACTGAGTCCCGCCGAGACACTCGATCCTAAAATAGGTGAGAAACCATAGCCACATACCTGGCTGGTTTGAGCTAAAAACTGGGGACCCCGTTTGCTAAATGATGTTTGGGGGACATGGACCCCGAGGGCATTTTAACTCTGTGACCTCTGGTGTTCCTGAACCCCTGTTCCTCCTCGCCCGGCTTCTAAGAGCTGGTTCACCCCCTTCATGGACCACTGTGAGGCGCCACGGTCCTTGGCGGCAGGAGGCTTTGAAACAAAAGGCCAAAGTTGGGGAGCCCCATGAACACGCACCTCTGCCCGGGAACTAGGGGCCCCGAACGTTGCTCCACAGCTCTGAGTCTAATAAGACGGCCGGGGCGCAAACCCGTCTACACAGGGAGAGGCAGAGACGTTAGAACCTCACGGTCCTGAAGCCCTCGGTTCCCACGGGGGTGGCGTGGGGGTGGCGTGTGGCTCACCTGTGGCTGGACGGGCTTCTTAGCAAAGATGGCAGAGAAACGGGCTTGGCACGTAGCAAGGGCCCTGGGCCCCCACATTCCCTGCGTGAGAACGCTGGACACTTCCCTCTCCCCACCCCAGTCAGTACTCTTTGGCACCAGTAGCATGGAAAACTCGCCATGACGCAGGGAAGCCATGTGGAAAGTTGGTCCCTTCCGCTGAGCAGACACTGGCCGGAGGCCATAAAGGCAGGTGGACACAGGGGTAATGGCCAACGTGCATTTACAAGTTTATTTTCCAGATGAAAATGTGCTTTAAGAACAGGTCTAGGAGAGGGTCAGCACTGCTCCCCGGCCTCAGTCCGCCCACGGGGAAGGCTGGGTTCCGTCTCACTAGGCCAAGGTGCAGTTCTCCATGATCCGCATTCTCGGTTCTGTTCTGTCCAGCTTTGATTTCTCCTCAGTGAGCATGGTGACTGCAGAGGTTAGAGTTGTGGAAAACTGGGCTAAATAGTCTTTCTGTCAAGTCGATTAAGAGTCCATCCCTGTGAAATAACACAAAATTTCACTCTCTAAAAGCAACAGCATGTAACTAGAATGAAAGAAGGAAATTATGTATGTATGCCTACTATTCTTTGTGAATGTCTTTCATTTAACTAAAGTTATATTAGAAATTTGCGATTGACAAATAAAAAATCCAAAATAGTTTTAATTATCCTAAAAGTGAGTCTGTGTTTTGTTCCACTTGATTCTCTTAGAAGCAATTATTCTACCTTCAGCTAAAGAAATTCTGAGCACCAAAGTACACAGCTCTTGGGAATATAATCTTTCCAAAAGTTAGAGACAAGGTCAAAAGTTAGAGACAAGAAATTGCCATCAGGACAGGCAATTTCTAGAAACATCCATGGTCACCTGGCCTCTCTCCCCACTCACCTTAGCTTAATGGATACTGGCTTCGTGCTTTAGATTCACTTACACACAGCGTAATAAAATGTGGTGAGGGTTAAGAGAGGTCCAGAACTTACTCAGAGCCACATTTGGAACAAGGGAATAACTGACCCTGGGGTGACAAATGCCTCCAAATTATTGCAGTAGGGGACAGATTTCCAGCTCGCTAGAGGTGCAAACCTTTGTAGTCACAGGCGTGCCTCAGGGCGATAATCCTGACTTACAACTCTCCCTTTCTAGTCTTCAGATACCATGCGAAGCCATTTCCTTGTCATCGATTCTCAGTAAAGGCTTTAAATGTGCTTCAAGTAAGTGTGGACTCCAGGACACGCCTGCCCTCTGTCTGCAGCAACTCTCAAGGCCATTGGCTAGTCGCGGCTCTCTGGTCTCTGCAGAAACGCCGCAAGGTGCTCTGGGGATTCTGCTTTGCGAACAGGGCCCAGCAGGTGCAGGGGGCCTGTCATACATTCAGCCTCTTGAGAAAACAACCAGCGTGTAGGAGTTTATAATGAGCATGTTCAGGGGAAGAACCCCAAGTTTGGGCTTAACGTCTCCAACAAGAGCTTGGCAGCCCCAACTCCTGCTTCCTCCCCTGGTCCCGCTGACTGTCCCCCAAAATCGTGCTCCCAGGAGAGCTGCGACTGTGTTTAGCATGTGGCCATATTTGTTCTGGACTGGGAGATCTCCAGAGCAAAGGGGGAGCTGCAGGGAAGAGGCTCATGGAGGGAAAGAGGCCTCCTTCACCTTGTCAGTCATGACCTTGCAGCCCGACTTTCCAAGACACAGAAAAGAGGACATAAGTATTGTCATTCTCCTTCTGTATAGCAGGAGAAACCTGGAACTATTCAGGAAAGTGATGTAGCAGAGTCAACTGAAATGTTGTAGAAACGTACACACACGTGTGAATACATGTCCACGTGTGTACACATGCATGCATACACACATATATATGTTGTGACTCATTATGTTAAGTCCCCCAAATCCTCAAGTGTACCATGTGAGCCATGCGTGAGGACATCCATCTGGGCGCTGGCGTAGGGGGCCTGCTGGTGATGGAGCAGAATGGCGGAGAGTCTGGGTTTTCAAACCTTGCACCACCACTTACTAGCTTTTGGGTTTTTTGGCTTCATGTCTTCATCTGTAAAATGGAGATAATATCACAAATAACTGCATCGGGGGATTATAAGGATTAAGCTGGTTGCAACATACACAGCCTCCCTAGTAAGCACCCGTGAATAGGACTTTTAGACAATGTCTTTGGGAATACCCCTGGCATGGTTATTCATTAGTCTTTCTTGCCAAGGCCCCTAAAGGCATGTTTTTGAAGACGCTCAGGGAGTATCAGCCTGGAGTTGTGGGCGACCCAAGCTTCTGTCATTAGAGGACCAGTTTTGTCCAGTAAGGAAGAGAGTGCTGTTAGAAGGCACAAACTAGATATATGCAGCAACCCTAAATGTTCTATCCTAAAAATATAGTAAGTGGTGGGAAAAAAAACATTAGATTCATAAAGCAATAGATTTTATTGAAATTAAAAATCTGGGGCCTCCCTAGGGGCACAGCGGGTTAAGTCTCAGCACTATGAAGCTATCCACAGCCACTGCAGCAAGAGTTCGATACCCGGCCAGGGAGCTGACCCACAGGGCACAGCAGACCTCTCCTGTCTCCCCACTGCTCCCCTCAGCAGTGTATTTCAGTAGATCCTCCTGTTCTGCTCCCCACTCTGTCTCTGGTGCATCCTCTCATCCCCCCACACCTCTGGCCTACACCCCAGCTTGCATGCATAAATAAATCTTTTTAAAAAAATTAAAAATCTGCACACAGTGCAACAAAGCATTACTTCAGCACAGATGAATCACTGAGGATGTGTGTGTGGACAGAGATCCTCTGTCAAATACCTGTTATATTGCAGATTAAATGTTGTATTCAGGAGAAGGAAATGGGAGTGCAGAGGGGTCAGAGATAAAGGAAAGCAAAATGGAACAAGGGAGACCAATGATGGGACTATGGACAGAGGGTGACGCAATGCCACATTCTGAGAAGGCGCATCCTTTAGCCCTCAGCCCCCGGGGAGGGGCACAAACAAGGGTCCTATGGTGGGGGAGAGTCAGCGAACAAAAGGCAAGAAAACGAAAACGAACAGCAAATGCAACAAATCTGAAGCCACTGCTGCTGAACAGGCAGGAGCAATGTGGAAGGAGCTTTCGCAGGCAGAGCACTTTGTTCTTTTCAATGCAGCAATGATCCTTGTATTACTAATCTGGAGAAGACTGAAGGGAAAGGGGCCTGAGGTTCCCTACCCCCCGCCCCCTGCAGATGGGCATGCAGCAAACCCTCCCCGAATGGGAAAGCCAACACTCCCGTATCCAGACCCAGAAAACTACCCTACCTCAACTGACGTTGCTCAAAGCTGGATGTCCATGCAAGAATAGACACTAATTGTGAAATCACTGTTCTTTAAATTTATTTTATTGCGGTAACGTTGGTTTACAGCACTGTATGACTTAGAGGTACAGGTTCTACCTCCTCAGATGTACGTTATCATCCCCCACTATGGCACCCATAGTCCTCCACTGCCGTCCATGGCCCCCTCCCCCTTTTCTTTGTTTCTATTTCACAGATGAGTCAAATCCTCAGGTTTTTCTTTCTCTTTCTGACTTAACTCCATGACCATGATCTCTAGCCATGTTATTGCAAATGCAAGAATTCATCTTTTTGTAGCTGAGCAGTGTTGCGTTGTGTACATATACACCTTAATCCACTCCTCTGTCCCTGGCACTTAAGTCGGTGAAATCACCTTTTTTAACCTGCACACCTGGAAGCAGAACAACCCCGGCTGCTGAAGGGCTCCTGCAGGCGCTGGGCAGGGGGCAGGTGTCACCTGTTAGTGCCCTCATTGTAAAGAAAAGGTTCCTGGTTAATTCACGGATCTTGCTGGAAGCACGCCTTGGGCTTTGTCAGAAAACCAAGATGCTTCGATAATATATTTCTGGGTGATCAAGTTATAACTCCTCTAAATTAAATTTACAGAGCTCGTTGGCTTTTATGCCAAGCAGTAACTATGGCATCCCCTTTAAATCACTGCAAGTGCAGCAGATATATTGATTACTGCCAGACCTGTCACTGCGAATCTCCGTTTAAGCACTGCAGGAGTGAACTCTAACGCTTAATTAGTATCCCCGTCTGTTGTCATATAACACAAGTCCGGGACAGATGGGAAAGAAACATAAGTAAATGTGAATCATCTTCAAAACACGAAACCAGCAAACCAAGCGGAGAGCTGGATCTATTCTGAATCAAATCCCCTTCCTCGACGCCTGTGTGACGTGATTAATTGGGAGGAAAATAGCTACTTGTTCTTCTCAGGAGGCAATTTCTGCAACAACTGAGGAAAAGGAACAACCAGCCAAGACCAGGTCATGGGGGGGGGGTGTGACCGGGACCCCGACTCCAGGTGCCATCGCTCAGAAGCCCAAGGAAACTGTCCCTTGAGTAACCAGCTGTCATCTCTGACCGACTCCAGCAGGCAGGGAGGTAAATCACAGGGAATCTTTGATCCTTCATAAATGAGTCCTGATAAATTTTTGCCAAATCTTGAGGACCACAGCTCTTTGTTCATATGCTGGGAAGTTCGGTTCCCCAGCTCTGCTGTGAGGCGTTTCCTTCTCGGTCTACCTGCTGCCCAAGAACAAACCCAGGTCTCTTTTGAAGCTGTCACAGGCAACAGCAACTAACTTCACCCAGGACCCTCTGCCCCAGGCTTCAGGGGTCTCAAGGGGTCTGTTTCAAGGAGCCCCAGGCAAGTTCTCCCACCTGAGAATCACACACACACACTTTGGCCAAGAAGCCAGAAATTCTACGTTTCAGAATAGAAAACTCAGAGGGTTCTCTTTCCTCCAGCATCCCCTAAGAAATTGAAAATGCCCCATCTGCAAGTCTCTCCTCAGTCAATATTTGAATTATTGGCTTCTGTGAGTGGGGATTAGGCAGCAGCTCTGACTCAGCTCAGCGGGCAGGGTTTCGTGGGCTACGGGACCCCTCGAGCGGAAGAGAGCAAGTTAACGAGGACTTGACTTGCCGCTGGGGGTGGAGGGCAGGCGGGGGAGTAACAGATGCTGCCCCGGGATCAGAATTCAGTCTGGAAAACAGTCCCGGGAGTGGCACTGAGGTGCGTGTTCGCTCCTGGCTTTCCGTGCTCCGGCGTCCATCTTCTCACACTTCACGCTCTTTACACCAACCTGCACCAGGAAATGCGGGATGATGCGTTCTAGAGCAGCGTTCTTGTGAGGCAGCGTCCCAGGGGATCCATAGTTTTCATGACTTCCACGTCTCCATCTAGAATAAAATGCATCTCACAATCGGCTCCCGCGCTGCTTCTTTCCCATCTCTGTCTTTGTCCCTAACTTCCCTGCAGCCCAGAGGGCCTCGGGAGAAGGGACTGGGCCTCAGAGGGAGACCACCCTCCTTCCTAGATGACTCCCTGCCCCTGCGTCTCCCCCTGGCCTTGCCCAGCACTGGGCTGCTTTGTGGGGGTGCAGTTACTCTGTCACTAGATGCCCTGGTTCCTCCTGAGCACGGCACCCCCTGAGTTCCAGCTATCACCGGCTCGTCAGAAAAAGTCTGTCCTGGGTTACAGGGAATGTCACAAATATGAAAAATGTGCTTTGCACCCTGCTTGCTTGGGCTCCAAGGCTAGCCTAAAAAGCTGGGAGGAAAAAACGAACAGCCACCACGGTCAGAAAACCAGTGCTGTGGCAAGAGGGAGGACCGGGGGTCCCAACACTCCTCCCTAAAACTTTGGGGGTGCTGATACACTCTGCGCCTGCAGAGAGCACTTTCAATCCTTCCCAACTGCAGAGAAGGGGTTGCTGGTGGGGTGAGGACACTGTTGCAGGAAACCAGCCCAGGTGTTTTATGGTTGGAAACAAATACCCTGCTTAAAAAGCAGAACCGGGGGAGACTCTTCGTACAAAGTTTAATTTGGGGCATTTTAAAGATGCAACATGAGCGGAAAACCCGACAGAGCTAAGCCTGGAGCTAGGTGAGACCTTTCTCCAGGGAAATGAGTGTCTGCGTTCCCCTCACGCCAGTTCAGTCAGTCAGTGACTGTTAACACCCACTGCCAGGGGCCCCCCTTCTAATTCTGGAGGTGGGGAGACCAGGCCCCAGCTCCCAGCATGCTCGAATTTTTATAGAGCACGAAGTACTAGAACTGAAAGGGACAGGGGTTTGCCTGCTCAGGGCTTACTGCGGACATGCTGGGGAAGAGGGGTGTAGATGTGGGGGGCAGGAAGGAGTATAGGTCCCCGCACCTGCAGAGAGCACTTTCAATCCTTCCCAACTGCAGTGACATTCCAGCCAACAATGACAGGACCACGGCAGGCACACCCCAGGGAGACTCTCGGGCTCCCTGTTGAGGAGGGACAGGGCTTGCCCAGGCTGCCACAGCGGTGATTTCAACCAACGCCTCCATTAACTGAGCCTGTGAGTCTCGGGCCAATTCTCCTGTAAAACTCCACGTTGGATGCGGTAGAAAGGGCACCAGCCGCAGCTGATTTGATTTTGGATTCAGGACTTGACAGAACGTCTTCAGTGCCCACCTCCAGGAGCTGGAGATTTGCGTCCTTGCCTTAGAGTGGCCCTGGGGGTTCAAATGCAGCCCTGGCTGAAGAGTCTGGAACAGAGGAGGCGCCAATTAATAAAGGGGCCTATAGTGGGATTATTCAACTAGGAGCAAATGTTGTCCAGAGCCCGCCGTGCACCCGGCCGCGACATCCAGCGCAGCAGCGAGGCCCCACCCAGGTCAACTGCCCAAGGAGCCTGCAGTCCCGACGCTCACACTGCCCGCTCGGGTTTCTGGGGGAGAAGATGGCACATGCGCGCACACGCAGGCACCGCTCGGTGCCACAACAGCTCTGGGGAAGACCCCCCAGAGGGAACCCCGCCAGGGTCGCTGGCACCGCGGTGCCTCCAGGAAATCCCGGACAGCTGACTCAGAAAAGACCATCTTGAATGTGAAAATAGAATTAAACACAACAGTCAAACTTGGGGCTTCTCCAGGCAGAGCGGCAAATTCAAGGTTGTCCCGGCCCCGCGAAGTTGCGCGGCATCGGGCATGTGGGTTCTGCCCCGCAGCCCTTGCAGAGCCTGACGAGCCCGCGGCCGTCCACGCAGCTTGGTCTCGAGAAACCAAGCAGGTCCCGCTGACTCGGTTCCCAGGGCTGACGGGGTCTCTGGGAAGGCAGAGCTGTGTGTCCTGCTGCGTCCCAGACACGTGTCATCACCCGACCCTCTTTCCCCCACCTCCCTCACCGGGGGGCTTCCTCCAATCTGGAGCCACCTCAGAGCCATAGAGGAGGGGGGCTTCCCTTCTCCCCTCAGCTCCCGCACATTTTCAGAGGAACCTGCATGGCGGGGCTACCCGTACTGCACAGGACACCGCTTCCAGAACGCCCCTACGCTGGAGGGCACCTGTGGCCCACGTGATCCATGACAGGCACAGCCCCCGGAAATGTCAGTGTTAATATTTAATGGAATTTGAATAGCGGCCCCGTTTGTCTCACTTAGCCTGGCAGGGCCCGCAGGCGGCGCGTGGCTGGAGCGCAGCTTGTAGAAAGTGCTCGCTCAGCGCTGTGTTCAATAATTCAGGCGCTTTGCGAACCGTGTCGGGCCTGACCCAGGGAGACCTCAGCACAGGGGGGAAATGGAGGCGCTTGGCCCAGCAGCTAAGAGAAGGTGTAAGGTTTCGGGAAATTGTAAATCAAGATCTTTATTGAAATGTGACCATTTCTCACCCCGGGCCTCTTGGTGGGTAGGAGCAGAGACTGTGTCTTGCTGAGCCAACCCCTCCCTCTTTTCTCCCCCTCCACCAGGCAGATCTCGGGGGCTGGAGCAGAATCTCCCGAACCTCTCGGGTGCTCAGACCCTGCAACTGAGTCCTCTCGAAGTCCCCTGAGAGTCTTGTGTCACCGCTCCCCACAGGCCTTCCAGGACTTCGCCTTGGGCGGGCTTTAGAGAGGCCGAGTCGCCTGCAGTGGCCTGGAGCCACCTGCTAGGTCCTACTGGTGGGAGAGGGGCAGAGGGGGGCATGGAGCACGAAGACCGAGCCACAGCCCAGCAGCACCCAGAGGCGCAGGTGGGCGAGAAGTGACAGAGCCACGAACGCGTGACCCACAGTCGCCGGAGGGGGCATCAACCCTGGGGAGACTCCTGCTTTGGGGTGTTTCCCACACTTCATCACTCTGGGCAGTCAGCGTAAGGTCAGCAAAACCCGCACCCAGGGCCCAAACCCCAAGGAGGTGCGGGGGGGCCTGCTCCCCTCGGGCTGGGCCTGATGGGTCTCCCCTTCAGGCTCTCCCTCTCGTTCTCGCCGCCTCGTTGGGGCCCTCGGAAGATGCATTTCCCCCTCGAAGCCTCCCTGTGCTCCCACCACACCACCTTGCAGGATGAGTTATCCCGCTTAAGTGTTCTCTTAGTGGAAGGCCTTTTTCTGGCCTGCTGAGGAATGCGGCCCACTCTCCAGCCCGGGGCTCACGCTGGGGATTGGCAGCTGGGGGGTGCCGGAGGGGACCCCCAGGCCGGCAAGCACCCCAGCACCCACTCCTGATGGGGCCACAGCCCCCTCTGCGGCCCACTCCCCACTGGTACAGGGACATAGCCACACTGCCCAGCAGAGCTTGCGTGAGCCGGGGCCTCCAGAGAAACAGAACCAGCAGCCGCTGTCTGTAAAAGGAGACTCACTGTACAGAATCACGGTGCCGGAAGCAGACAGGTCCCACAGTCTGCACAGACAAGATGGAGGAGGAGACAAACGTCCCGGCTCGAGGCGAGCAGAGGGAGAGGATCCACTGTCTCTCCGCCTTTCTGTCCCACTTGGCCCTCAAAGGCTTCGACAATTCCACCTACATGGAGGGCCATCCGCTTTTTCTCAGGCTACAGAAGCAGACGTTCATCTCGCCAGAAGTACCCCGGCAGACACACCTAGAATAACGTTTAACGAGTTATCACGTGAAATTAAACCATCACAGAGAGGCTGAGGGGATTGAAGACTAAATCCCACCACTCCCTGCTCCTGGGTGCCCTACTGCTAGTCTCCACCAGGGGGCGCTCCTCACCAGACAACACCACACTGCAGGTCTGGGCTGATGGAAACAATTTGGTTTCTTCTATAAAATCTTTGGTGATGCTAATGTTCTGTTCTAGAACATGGGCCAAGGTACTATCTCATTTGAGCACAAACGTATCTATTTGGTTATTTTAGCTTTCATATATTAGCATGATGTTTCCCAAAAAGCTTAGAACTTCCAAATTATTCTGTCTCTAGATAAGTTTGAAAATCGCTGGATTAGGACTATTTCTTCCACAGCGATGTGGCTTCCTTTGGTGCAGGAAAGACACTTCAGGCTCTCTTCCTTCCTGCCTCCTCCCCCCGCCCCATACACACACCTGTCTTAGAGTTGAGAACAGGTGTTGAGGCCCCTGCCACATGGTTGCCACCGGCCACATCCTCCTCAGGAATCTCATCCTGAGTGTCCTAACTCCCGCCAGAATCTGACGACAGATTGGCGAGTTTCTGGGTTGCTTGTGAGTCTTTGGGTCGTAGATGTGATGCCCTGGGGAAGAGACACCCACCTTGCTCGGGCAGGGATAAGGACACTTGGGTTGAATTGAGAGCTCACTGTCTGAGAATAATCCATAGGCAGTAAACACTGACTAAATCATTCTTTTGAGGCTTTGGTTACATACTACTGAATGGGAGACAAGAGAGTTGAAACCACAGCAAACTTGGTTTGCTTCGGCTCTTTTCTGGTCCTCTGATTCATCAAGACTTTGGCTAATCCATCAAATGCACCTCCGTGTCCTTTGGGAAGGGGCACTTAGAAAGTGACACCTTGAGGCCTCCCTGGTGAAGCAAGGGGTTAAGTCTCAGCACTGTGAAGCCATCAGCAGCCACTGTGGCACAAGTTCGATCCCTGGCCAGGGAGCTTCCCACATGGCGCAGCAGACCTCTCCTGTCTCCCCACTGCTCCCCTTAGCAGTGGATTTCAGTCAATCCGCCTGTTGTGCTCCCCACTCTGTCTCTGGTGAATCCTCTCTCACCCACACACCTCGCACACCTCTGGCCTACACCCCAGCTCTTGTATGCATAAATAAATCTTTTTTAAAAAGTGATCCCTTCAAAACTCAGCCAGGAAGACATCGTGACCTGTTTTTCTTAAAGCTTGTTCTTGCCGATTTTCCGGGCTGCGGTATGCGGTGTGCCTTTCTGTTCGTGCACAGTTACACGGTTACACATTTTCCCCTAGAGGAATCTGTGGCTCACACACTCAGCAGGTGAAGTCCCTCCTGTGACCCAGTGTGCACAGAAGTAAAATCACAGCGCCATCTTCAGGAAGCTCAAAGTCTTTACACAGCACCACATGTGGCGCCAAGTGACGGGACAACCTCCCTGGCTTTGAAGATAAAATCTCGCCCTGATGTTCTGAGAAAGCAGGTGAGGCCAAGGGCAGAGGAGAGGCAGCTCCTGCAGTGAAATGTAATAAAACCTTCCCAATAACCATCAAGACGCTAAGGATTTAGGACTCCTGGGATGAGGCAGGCTCGGCCTCCCTGTTTTATGGCTGTGTCTTCTCTCACATGGGCTCAAACAGGCCAAACAAAAGGGGGGGGGCAGGTTGCCTGGCTCAAGGGAAGATGCTTCTCTCATCCTTAACCGTTTGTGGACGAGTACAGCTAGCAGGAAACCCGCACAGCTCAGGGCGCTGGCCCCAGCGGGCAGGATTTTAGGCTGGGGAGTACACAAGGGAGACACAGGTGTGTGTTTGGGTGTGTCGGGTTGCAAAGAACCTCATTGGGGTTTTCTCGACTGGCAAATCCATCAAACAAGCATCCGACAGATTGATAAGAGAAAAAGTCAACAAGAAGTTTAATAATAACGTGTCTGCCTCCTGCATACTCAGGAGACCCAGCAGTCCCGAGTCTCTTGCTTCACGTGCCATTTTAAATGGTTTAGGTAAGACAGAAGGACTTTGGGGGCTGTGTGAAAAGGAAGGTCAGTTAGGGAGGTCACTGGGGGCGATCGTTATGCAGATTTAAGTTTTCTATACAACAGACAGGGAGATTAGCTCACAGAGAGAAGTTTACATATAAATATCAAAAGCGACTCCACCCAGAATCAGAGCTCCTCCAAGAAGACAAATTTTGGGGTGGCAGAGTTTTGCTCCCCTACAGTGGCGAGCATTAGAGACACTCCATTACAGACCAAGGAGATGTCAGAAATTCAGGACGCAAATGGTTAAAAGACAGGGTTTGACCCAAGAACTGTCGAATGGAGATCTAAAAGGAGTTTCTCTTCTAGATGAGGAAATTGAGCCTGGCGAGGGTGCTCAGTTTGCCCAAGGTCACACAGGCAGCCTGCCCAAGGTCACACAGCTGGCAGACCAGCAGAAACTACCGCAGTCTTCAGCAAGTCAGCATATAAGCTGGTCCAGTCTCTCCGGAAAGCATCTTGGAAAATGCTCGGAGACAAGAGGCGTC
Organism: Scalopus aquaticus; assembly: GCA_004024925.1. Classification (NCBI taxonomy): domain Eukaryota; kingdom Metazoa; phylum Chordata; class Mammalia; order Eulipotyphla; family Talpidae; genus Scalopus; species Scalopus aquaticus. Next base: position 53,757 of record PVIJ01001450.1, on the reverse strand, counting down.
TCTCCTGACCCCTCTCTTCTCTCCCTCTTCTAGTGTGGCCTGGCCAGCTAGGTCCAGAGTCCAAGGCCATTAGGGAACCAGCCCAAGCCCCGCCCCTTCTGGGTCACACTCAGTACCTGGAACTCTGGACCTCTGGGGATTCCCTGCCCAGCCCATGCCTGGCCCCACAGGCCACCTGGAGTGTTACCAGGCCTGACGTTGCTGGGAAGGCAGGTGTGGGTGGTGACTGTGTGGCCTGGTGTCTCAGGGGACACCATCTCCCCCAAACCGTCTCGACCGGCGAGTCGGCCACATCCAAGCCCGCTCAACTGGAGCAGAAGCTGCCGGAGCCACGCCGGCGGGGGAATTATCGGCCTGTGGACTAGGGTGGAGGCAGGACCCCGCGGGGCCGCCCTCTGAGTGGATCCCACTGTGGAGGGAGTCACCCCAGGATGCCCCCCAAGTTCTCCTGGTCCACAGTGATGGGGAATAGCACTGGGAGAGGGCAGAGTCTGCTCCACACCCAAGGCCAGTCCAGGGCGGGGGCTTTGCTGCTGGCCTTGGGGAAGGAGTTTCCGGCACAGCCCCCTGGAGCTCGCAGCCTCAGGGAGAACAGTGAGAAAGTGGCCACAGGCCCCCCAAAGGCTGACACTGGGTCAGGAGACTGCAGGTTGCTCCCCCGCTCTCCGTCTCACCACGCCAACCTGGCTGCGCTTGGAAGTACTCAGGAATACCAGACACAAGTTTCTCGCCTTTTCCATAGAGGCCCTGTGAAATGGTCAGGAATACAGATGCTGGTCTTGTGCTCCCCTTCCTGGCACAGAATGGCTGAACTCCACCTCATTTCCTAAGCGGTGAGAGCACTAAGAGGATCACTTGTTCTAATATTTGATCTTTGATCCTTTTTTAAAAAATGAAACATATTCGACGTACAAGATCGTCCATGTTTAAGGCTTACAACGTGTTGATTTGGTCCTTGAGCTTTGTTCCTCACGCAGAACTCCTAAATCTCTCAACCTGTCCTGTCTTTGGGGGCGCTCCTGGGGGGTTGTCTCCAGAAGGACCCAGCCAGGACTAGAAGCCCAGAACCTTCCGCCGCACCCCCATTCCCTGGGGGGAAGACTGGCTGGAGCCTGAGTTAGGGATCCAGCACGCCTGTGTGGTGGTGCCTCCATAGAGACCCGCTAAGCATGGGGTTTGGGGAGCTCCTGCAGTGGGAGGCCGATGCACCCCAACTCCACGGGACAGAAGCGCCTGTGCCGACCCCCAGACCCACCCTGTGTACCCATCTGCAGGTTGGCCTGTGGCCTGTGCCCTTCTTTAGTCATGTAATAAGCCAGCACTCCTGGCGCTTCCCTGAGGCCTGAGCTGTGCAGGCAGATAATTGAACCCCGAGAGGGGCTCCCTGGAACCGCTGGTTTGTAGCGAGTCAGACCAAGGTGGTGATCACCTAGGAGCCGCCACATTCGACCGGCTCCCACACGGAGCATCCCAGAGGGTGTGGGGCGCCCCGTGGGGCAGAGCCCCCCCATTTCGGGGTCTGCACCAGCTCCATCAGGGCCACCTGCTGGGAATGCCCAGGTCTGGCATGGAAGTCTGGGGTGAGCTCCTGTTCCCCAGAGAGGCCTCTGTTCCCGCAAGGCCCCCTGGCTGTGGAACAGCATCTCTGAAAAGAGGAGGTGCCGTGTTCCCCTCCAGCACTTACCGCAGCCTTGGGCTAGCTGCCAGGAGCTCGGCACTGAGGGCCCAGAGGAGGCTCTAACCTGGGGGGTGGGTGAGCTCAGGGAGACCCAGAAGGAGAGAGGGGTGGAGGACTGCCTCCTTCTCCGCTTTGGGCTCGCACAGGGACTTGGAGGACTTGAGGAGACCCGCGGAGCCCAAGACATGGAGAGACACTCGGAAGACACGTGGGTGAGCCCCCTGGGGGGCCTGACAGTGGTTTGGTTTGGGTTCTGATTTTGCCCCTTCCAGACTTGCCTGGCCTCTTCTGCCTCTTTCCTGGGGGTCCCCACCAGAAGGTGCCTTAGACTCGTGGTAGCTTTCGGGCTTCAGGGTCCCCATTTCGGGGTAACTCTGTTTGACTGGACATATGCCCACGAGGGGATGGGGAACTTTGGGTGTTTCATTGGGAAATTATTATTCCTTTCTTCTCTCTCTGTGCACACTCCGCTATTAAAGTCCCCTCACACGAAGGGCATGCTTTGTAATTGTGAGCACGGATGACTGGAATCCCATTAGATCAAGTTAGAGGGTGCTGGGGTTCCCCCTAAGTCTGCCCATTAACAACTGCCCAGATCTGAAAGACATTTCTTGTCGGAGGCCGGCTCCGAGCAAAGTTATTGTCAGTTCTGAGGGTGGTGGGGAAGGCTTTGGAGATGGGAGGGAAGGGGAAGGGGAGTGAGAGACAGCACACACACAGGGAACGCTCAGGGCCGCTCTGCTTTATTGCCCAGAATGCGGGTTTTTTTATACTTAAAATTAGCAAGCAAGTACATTTGTAATAAACAATAATAGATTACATAGCTTAAGTGTGTACGTTTTAAACAGACGGTCATCAATTACTAGTATCAGAAAAAACAGGACATCTAGGAGATAGTTTTACCTGTTTGAAGTAAGAAGTCTATAATGATTAACTTCTTTGAGGTTAAGATGTTTTATGACTGATGTTTGGCCAACTGGAGACTATAGGGGATGCTGAATATTTACTCTGTGAAACCATGCTATCTTAACTTCCTTAAAGTGAAGGAAGCAGTAGGACTTTATTCTGAGTGGTGGTTTTTGAGCAGGGACATTTTTACCATTAATGACAGCAGTCCTGCATTTGTTTAGGTTTAATGGTTAAAAGAAGGGAAGCTACTTGCGTGCGGACAGTGGTCAATTAACTGGAGACAGGCTGATTGTTTAACTCCTCCGTAGGTAGTCCTGCTTTGATTATCCTAGCTAGTAAATTAAAACTTTTTAGCTTAAAACATAGTGGGTAGGTAGTCCTGCTTTGATTATCCTAGTTAGTAAATTAAAACGTTTTAGCTTAAAACATAGTGGGACGGAGAAAACACATCCTGTTTGAGGAAGGCTTCCTAAAGTAGTTAATCTAAGAAACCATCTTGTGCTGACTCCTCGAAGCAAGTCAGAGAATGTCTGGAAGGGAAGTAAATGTTCTTTAGTATTGACCATTAGCTCCTAACTGGGCAAGAATGCATTCTTACCAAAGGAGCAGCTCAGCACCTGGGCCCATTCATGGGGCTTTAAGCAATGAGGGAAGGGCTGCATGCACGCAGGCACACTACAGAAACCCAATCATAGTTCTTACAGAAAAAGGAGACTTATTATTTTACCTACAAAATGTTATATATAAATTTCTTTATGGGCAGAGATATCGCATCCGACTGCGACCCTGGTTTGCGACCTTTGTCAAGCAAATCCTCAGGGAGTCAAGCGCGGCAATTTCTCTCTTGGGTGTCAGCAGAAGAGAGGAATTCGGGGCAATTGGAGGGCTTTGTCTTGGGGGGAAAATTTTTAATTTATTCTCAGTAGCCAATCAAGATTTGAAACATTCCATTTACAGTTTTCCCTTTTACTGCTATCCTTGAATTACTAAGCCCTAACAATCCTGATGAATGAAAAAAGCCTTTCTTTTTCAAAAAATGTACATTTCCCTTATGAAAACATCCCAAAAGATTTCCTCCATCTGAGTGAAATAAGAAACCTGAAATAGATGGTCCTGATGGACAAAACACAAAGCAGGCCCAGCTGCCGCTGAAACGAATCTGCTCTCAGATCTGACCTGGGCAGTCCAGCCAGACTGGGAAGAAAACCAGCACGTTCCAGCTTGAAGGCCTTGGTGTTTCTGCCTCATTCGCCTTTCATTTGGGCCTCTAAAGGCCTGTGTGTTGTGTCCCTTCATGTAGAAATGACCATCATGTGTAGAGGTTCAAGAACATTCCTAGTTGTAAGTGGTGCACTGGCCAGGCCCTCAGGCCTCCCAGGAAAACTCCCCCTTCCAGGGGGCACCCACACAGCAGGATTGTTGCAAGCCTGAAACTCTCACCTCCAAAGCGCCAAACCCAACCCACTGATCGAAAGTCCAGGCCCCCTTCCCAGCCCGGCGGGTCTGCAAATAGCAGACAGGACACGGGCCTGGAGGTCTTCGAGATTCCGAGGGGCTAGGATGCAGGCCCGTGGGGGTGGGGGCGCCTCAGAGTCCAGCTTCCTTTGGGCCACATCTGCCTCCTTCCATTAAGGCCTCTCTTGCTCCCCCTCTGTTTCCATAAACCTGAGCGTCTGAGGCCTATTGATCCCTCACGGCATCAGGGTGGGCTTTGGAAAAGAGCCAGTAATGGATTAACTCCTTCTGCAGTGGAAACTGCAATAGGGTCCCCCTTCTCCCCCCTCCAAGTGGATGCAATGAAAGGGGAAATGGAGGAGACCCTGCACCCCGCTCCCCCCAGGGAAGCCCACTGTGCTTCAGAAAGAGCCCGCAGGCATTGGAATTGCTGCTGGTCCCACTGCACTTTGAGTCCTTTTCTTCCTGGCTGTTGGGCCTCAGTGTGGATCAAGAGGAAGTTCAAGAGGACCTGGGTACAGGGTGAGACAGGGCACGGGGTCACACTGCTCCCCTTTGCGCAGCACAGTGCAAGAAAAACATGTAGAAAGATTGAAGAAGTCACAGTTCCCTGCAAGAGGAAGCCCCAGAGATAAAGATGTCGTACTCCAGGGTTTGGTTTCTGTTGTTGTTTGTTTTTTAAAGATGCTCATAGTGGCTATATCATAAAACAGTGAACAGATCTTCCCTTTTTCCACATTTTTATTGTAAAAAAATTCTGTGGAATCAGGGTGTTTCATTTTTTGCCTCCTTTCTCATATATACATGATCAGCAATTTCAATGTAATTGATATATCTTGTACATTAAACTTTAAAAGTAAGAAATAAAAAAACTTGGGCTACATTTATCACATATTCAAAGGGGGAGGTGGAAACACAATTGACATAATATTTTTTTAAAGGTTTATTTATTTATACATCCAAGCTGGGGTACAGGCCAGAGGTGTGGGGCGGCGAGAGGGTTCACCAGAGACAGAGCCAGGAGCAGAACAGGCAGATCAGAAACACACTGCTGAGGGGAGCAGCGGGCGAGGCAGGAGAGGTCTGCCGCACCATGTGGGATTCTCCCTGGCCAGGTGTCTTCGAACTCGCATTGCTGCTGCTGACAGCTCCACAGGGAGGCCCACAATTGACATAATAATGTAAATATAAACAAATAATGTAAATAGAAGCCGGTGACTGAGGAGTCAAAGACAGGAACACAACTGGAAAGGCAGAGGGTGAAGTAAACACAAATTTAAAAAATACCAGGCTGGGGGATGGAGCCACTACTCTCTTCTCAAGTATGAAGCTCAGGCAGTCTCTTTAGGCTGTCCATGTGTCTGTCCATCTATCCATCCATCTATCCATCCATCACCTTCTTGGAAGTTAAGAATCAGAAGTGTTAGCTCTGGGTGAAACTGTAGAGTCTTATCAACATTCCATGGTGGAACCTTCCAGAATGCCTCCCTTTTGTTGCTCCACTTTCCCATCCAGCTTGGGTAGCCCGTTGTCTGCATCGACAGCCTCTGGCTCTGTCACCCACTCGCCACGGTTACCCTGTTCCTCCTGCCTCAACCGCCTGTCTCTAGTTCTAATTTTAGTCACATCTAAAATTTCAAACACCGCAGGAAATCTTATCTTCCTCAGCATGACCGTGCACACCAGTTTCCCCCTCTGTAAAATGGGATCCGGTTAGAACTACGTCAAAGGCTTGTGGTGAAGACGTTAATACGGGAAGAACACCAGGGCCAAGATGGCAGAGATGGGTACTCAGCACCTGGTGTTGCATCACTAATATTAGAGACAGTGTTTCCTCGCTCCTCAGCTCGTGAAACGAAGCTTTCCACTCCCACCTGGTTCTCAACTCCTGGCCTCCCCCAACCTTTCCAACTTCTGTGAGCTTCCTTTCTACTTTTATTATCAACACTTGTACTCTTTCTAGTGTTAAAAATAGAAAAAGGGCCCCAAATGACATCATTCGCACCAGCCCACACACCGACTGAATCCTTAGTCTCGCTGCAGTTTCAACCTCTCCCCAAAGTGCAACGCTGAACTAAGCAATCGGAAGATCCCTAATCACTGAATGGGTTTCAGTTCAGATGTTAGTCTATTAAATTCGTCTGCCTCTTGCACCTTACCCTCTACCATGTCAACGCTTTCTCCCTGTCTTTGTCTCATAGGCCCACATTTGATGGGTATTTCTTCTAGATCTTTAGCCAAACCATTAGTAGGAAACGTTGAGGTCTACGGCCCCCCATGGCAAGGTCACTGCTTGAAGGCGGCTCCACTTTGAGAGCTCCCATTTTGAATCCTATTAATCGTCAGATTGAGAAATACAAAAAGCCTACATGATGGTCCTACAGAAAATGCTAACCAAAAAGAGGAGTGCGTAACTTGGTTTTTTTTCCAATCTTGATAACTAACTATAACATTTCCCAGTTTGAGAAACATATAGATCAACACCCCTGAGCATGAAAATAATATGATTGCCCCAGCACAAATGCAAAATTAAAATAATACTAACCCTGAAAAAAAATATTTTGCAAAGTGACACCAAGCATACAGGACATATGTGACATTAAAAAGCTCTCCCTGGGCCTCCCTGGTGGCACACGGGTTAAGCGCAGCACTATGACGCTATCCAGAGCCACTGCAGCACAAGTTCGATACCCGGCCAGGGAGATTCCCACATGGCACAGCAGACCTCTCCTGTCTCCCCGCTGCTCCCCTCAGCTGTAGATTTCAGTCGATCCGCCTGTTCTGCTCCCCACTCTGTCTCTAGTGAATCCTCTCACCCCCATATCTCTGGCCTACACCCCAGTCTGTATGCATAAATAAATAAATCTTTTTAAAAAAAGCTCTCCCTTGATTTTTCTCCTTTGGGCTGAGAATGGGTTTGGTGGGTGTGGGAGTGGTGGGGGCTTCTGTTATCACTGGGTCTTACCTGCAGCCACCTCAGTGCCCCAAGCCTATGACTACGGAGACATTTGTCATCATCAAGCATTCCTGGGCACATCTATCCAAATCACCAGGCCATTGGAAACAGTATTATTTGAAGTTTCTTATGAAGTTATAATAAAATTGCAGCATTGGCAGGAATGTTAACTTGAACTAATCCAAACCCCCACCATTAAAAAACACACGGAAACCAGGGGGCTGCGGTGTCACGCTTTCCTGTTTCTGTTTATCGGGCAAGAACAGCAGGGCCTTTGAGAGTGAAGGAACGGGACAAAAATACCCAGGCCCAGCTTACATGAGCAAAAGGCAGATTGTGCCTAAGTTGACAAGTTGTGTTTCAGATCACAGGCCCAGAGTGTCAACTGTCCTCAAGGAGACCTCTTGCTGCTCAGGATGAAAACCACAAGAAAAAGGAACTTAAATACCCAGTTCATGGTTAAGTGACCGACACTCAGCAGCAAGGGGGCTCCGTTTTGTCGCAGTTTTGTACCCCAATTCAAGGAACGCTGTGATTCCTCAAAAAGCAACCAGCAAGGCTATACCAACTTGCATTTTAAAGCATTTTTTTGTTCCCCGATTCCTTAACTATTACCAGTATCCTTGAGGAGACTAGTAGGAGACAGGTGATCTTGCAATAAATTCTTTTCTCAGAGTCAGTGGGGCAGCTATTATTTCTGTGCCACCGGGCAGTGCCACACTCAGTAACACCTTCCACCCTGAAACCCAAAGAACAATCCTCGTCAGCATCACCCGCGCCCCAGCTCCACCGTCCTCCCTCTGCTTTGTGTCCATTGTCTCTGACGCCACAACAGACGGCTTCCGCGGGCACAGCAGTGGACCCCGAAGAGTGAGCCCCTTCTCCTCAGGAAAGCCTGCTGGGGGGTGAGGCAGCTTCTCCAAGACATCCCTCTGACGGGGGCTCCTGCACGTCTGATTTTCTGTTTCATGCGGCCCAAATCATCCCCACCAACACACGAGCCTTTGGGTTCCATTAGGACGAGAAGATGAGTTTAGAAATGTTAGGTTGCTCCCCCAAACATCACAGGAGCAGAGATGCCCCCCACGTATTCCAATCCATTCTGTGCCACTTGGGGGTACCCAGCCCACACTTAAGCCACACCCACAAGGCCCACTCGTGTGTTCTGCTCATATTTTGCGGATTGAAACCTAAAAGACATCTGGCCCTCAGTGAGGCACTGTGGGTGGCAGAGAAAAAGAGGCCATTCTTGCTCCCAACAGAACAGTTCCTTTGGGCGCTTACCTGGCCTGCCAGCTGGGAGGTCCCAAGACGGAAAGGCAGGGGCCATCTGTGAAACGTGCAGGCAGGTGGCCATCACGTCTGGAGCTGGCATCGGGGCGGATAGAAAGGGCAGTTACAGTTGCCTCCAGCATGCACTGTGCATCCCTTGTTTGGAGGCCTGTTCAATGGAACCTTTGGGTAGAGGCCTCAGAGCTCCTGTACCCCAACGACATCATTTCACGGGTGACGTGCGTGAACCCTGATCAACTGAGCCAGGGACAGCTGAGGGTACCAGTCAGTTTCCCAGACTCCCGACTTTTAAATGGAAAAGCTCTTTCCTGAGACCGTGTAGATCCCGGTGGGGGCTACCTGCGCTCACCCCTGGAGGCAGGTGTGTATGGAGGGCCCAGGGGGCAGGCCCTCTAGACCTTATTGCACATGAAACCAAGAGGCAAGCCAGAGGCACAGGCCAGTCAGCCAGCCAGCAGCTGGCATCGCCAGCCAGGCGGTGCGTGGAAGCTTGTGCCTGTCAGTCTCCCGGAGGTAGTGACTGTTGCTCCCTGGTTTTATTCACCAGGAAACCTAGACCTTCGGATGCTGCAAACCTTCCCCGAGCCACACATCTGGGCAGTCCCAGGGCCAGGTGCCAGCCTGCTCTGCCCATGCTGTTCACCTCGATGCTAAACGATCACTGGCAGGACAGACAGTTGACATTTATCTATCGCCAATTTGTGGAAAGAACAGTTTTCCAAGCCTTCTGCATGGGGCTGACTTGGCCCAGGCAACCTCCGGTCTGAGGCTTCCAGAGCTGCCAGAACAAATGACTGAAAATTCAGGGGCCTAAAACAACAGGAATTTGTTCACTCGCAGTTCAGGACATCAGATGTAGGCAACCAAGGTGTTGTCGGGGCCAGGCTGCCTCTGACAGGTAGAGGGTAGATTTCCAGAAAAGCATGGACGGTTTGGCTGTAGGGGCTCAGCGACCCCACGGCCTTTGATTCGCCTACACCCTGGTCCTCTGTGTATGTGGAATTTCTATCTGAAACTGTATTTTTGACAAGAAACATTTACTTATTCGTGCCCTCCTGACTTGTAATTCTGTTTCTAAATGAAGAGAAGCGCTGAATTTCCCTCCCTAATACTGACAAGGGAAAAGCCGTTTCAGCATCAAGCCACTAGATGGCAAACTCCCCCAGTCTGAGGCGCAGACAACAAACGAATCGCCCTCCACAAGAAAGAGGTTTTTCCAAAATGGGCTCAAAAGCAAGCCCTCACTTTGCATGTAATCAAGAGCATGTTTGTGAAAGCTACTGATTCTACGAGAAGATAAAATGTGACCCCACCTACTCCCAGCCTTGCCCCTAATGATCAATAAAATTCCTGGGACGCAAGAAGACTTGGAGACGGAAACGGGTTCTCCGCACGCTTCCCGTGGGGGTAAGAGAAGGCAGTTGCAGGTTGCTGCCGCGGCTGGCAGCCTCTCCCTCGCCTGGCTTGCCTCTGGCACCCGGGTCCCCCTTGAGTCAGCCTTGCTCGGAAGGGGCCAGCGGGGAGCGCTCATTATGGCACCAGGAAGGGCAGGCGCGAAGTGTGGGGTGCTGGCTCTGCAGCCACCACTGACCCGCGGGTCACTTCGTCTCTCGGTCACTTTGCCTCTCTAAGGTGCAAGTTTCCCATCTCTACCTACGATCTGCTTTATAAACACATAGATATACACACTATTTTAAAATACATACTATTGATGGATCTCTTGGCAGGACCAAAGATAATGCCTTTAACAGACCTTCCGGTCATCCCACGATTACAAAGAGCCCCGTGGTCTGTGGCAGGTGCCTCCCCACCTTGGGCCTCCCAACGCTCCCCCCACACACACCCGCCGGGGCTCACAGCTCCCGATAGTCAGTCTTTGCCGCTTCTCAAGAGGCCTCTCTGACCAGATGATTTTAAACTACAGCAAGCCCTCAAATAATGCCATTTGTTTCAACAGCATTTTGTTGAGCTGTTAGTGAAAAAGAAAAAAAAATCCCAGTGAACATTGAACAAAATAACATTAATCCATGAACCAGATTTTGTCCATATGTCATTTTGCTGAAAAGCAAATCTTTCAAAAATCCAGGGACAGGGCCCCCGGTGGCGCAGTGGTTAAGAGGTGCTCTGTGGAGCTGTCGGCAGCAGCCAGCAGCGAGCTCGTCGCCCAGCAGGGGAGATTCCCACACTGCGCAACAAACCTCACCTGCCTCCCCGCTGCTCCCCTCAGCAGTGTGTTTCCATCTATCTGCCTGTTCTGCTCCCCACTCTGCCTCTGGTGAACCCTCTCGCCGCCCCACGCCTCTGGCCTGTACCCAGCTTGTATGCATAAATAAATAAATCTTTTAAAAATCCAGGGACAGCATCAAGAGAGGACTTCTGTGGAATCCCAGGCACCACCCCCAAGCTCCCACCCAGCCCCACCTTCCCCCTTCCCTGATTTATTTGAGTCTCTAGCTCTTAACACCTCCAGATATATCAGGCCACTTTATTCGTTTGCTCTGCTTCAGCCGCTAGAATACAAGCCCAGTGAGGTCTTAACATCTGTCCACAGCTGTATCCCCAGCACCCCAGACAGAGCTTACAGACGGCAGGTGCCATAGAACAACCTGGGAATGGAGATGTGAGAAGTGCTGACAAGATGTACACAGCTCCGGGTAGAGGCTGGTAGTTACTATGGTTATGTGCGTGTCCCTGGCCCCAGCCCTCACCCGTGGGACCTTAGTTCCCCTGTTTCTATGTGGACCTGAACACCAGGTCCCAGGCTGCTACAGGATTCCACGCCTGGCTCCTCACAGTCCCTCCAAAAGATCTAGGGGAGAATCTTTCCTCGACTCTGCTGTTCTCTGCCGGCCCCTGCACTCCCTGGCTTGTAGCGGCCCCTCAGGTCTCTGCTCCAGCGTCTGGCAACCCTCCCCTCTTTGCGTGCCCCCCCCCTTGTGTCTCTCATCATAGCGTTGCATTTAAAGCCCATCCAGATGCACCCATCTCAAGAGCCTTAATTTACTTCCATGGCGAAGAACCTGTTTCCAAATGAGCCCTCATCCCCAGGTGTGGGGCTAGGACTTACACATCTATTTGGAGAGGCTGCTATTAGGTCTACTAATGCACCCTTTAATTTTACTTGTGACTTGAAGAAATTTGGGGAACAAAGCATTGGAAAGCTGAAGCCTTCTGCACTGGCTAGTCGTGAGGTCTTAGATGCAAATTCAAGGGGCCTCAGGCCTCCCTCTCCCGCCTCCACCAAGGTCTCTGGCCTACAAACGGGCTGCCCTCCAAATAGGGTTGTAATTCAAGACGTCTCTTCCCAGAGAAACAACGTCATGAATGAAGGAAACGTTCTAAAAAAGACTCTGACCTGTACCGTGGTTGAATTCATACACGTGTGGATTTCCGATTTGGAGCAAATATCGTGACAATTCTACAACTAAAAATAACAAACCACAAAATTAAATAGGAAATAATTTTAGACCTTAAGTACTCAGAGCTGAAAGACGAAGAAGACTGAGTTTTTGATGGCGATCCTAAGGGACTTGGAAGAGTGAAGTCATGTTCTCTGTCTGATTTAATTTCCTATTTTATGACTTTCCTTTTCCTAATACTGCAGGATAACGAGGGTGTGCTTAACCCCGTAAGCTGATTATGAATCAAGCAGGTGAAAGGGACAAGGAGAGAATTCCCTGAAACAACTTATCACCCCCTTGATTCAAAACACTTGTCTGTAAGTAGCCTGGTCCTGCCGGTGTAGCCCTTACCACACAGTTTTGCTTCCTCCTCTCTGATTCCTGCAAGTTTTATTTCTATTTCCTGTTTTACCAGGCCTGGTAGGTGCTTCCTTACAATGTGGATCACAATGGCCACAGTGAAAACAGCCCTTATCACGACTCTGGCTTCAACTAAGCTCTTTTCATAGTATGCCACTAGCTAGTCACTTTACTCTAAGTTTCTTTTTCTTTTTGTCAATGCCCTTTATCAAAACCAAGAAGTTCCCTTAAAAGCTAGGAAGGCTAAGTTTTTATTTCTGGTTTTTAATCATGAGCCCATGAACTTTTTTTATCTTTTTGAGATAACTGTAAATCAAATTTCCCTGTGATTTACCTCCCTGCCTGTTTGGAGTTGGAGTCAGAGGTGACAGCTGGTTTCTCAAGGGAGTTTCCTTGGGCTTCTGCGCGATGGTGTTGGAGATGGGGTTCCGGCCACCCCACCCCACCCCACCCCACCCCCCCCTACACACACACACGACCTGGTGTCAGCTGGTCAGCTGCTTGTTCCTTTTCTTTTAAAAGAAAAGATTTATTTATGCATACAAGCTGGGGTACAGGCCAGAGGTGTGGGGTGGTGAGAGGGTTCACCAGAGGCAAGGTGGGGAGCAGGTAGATGGACGGAAGTACACTGCTGAGGGGAGCAGTGGGTGAGGCAGGAGAGGTCTGCTGCGCCATGAGGGAATCTCCCTGGCCGGGTGTTGAACTCGTGTTGCTGCTCCACAGCGCAGCGCTTAACCGCTGTGCCCCCAGGGAGGCCCCTGGTTGTTCCTTTTCCTCACTCTTTTGTAGTCACAATCATCTCCTCCCTCCCCTCCACCACCCCAACCCCAACTTCAGGCCATCATGGATCTGTCTTTTATCTCTAAGGTCCTCATTTCAAGGCTGTTATAGAACATATACTATGTAATCTCGGGGGGCTGTAACCCCCCTTTGGAGGTTGACTTTTTCTACTCAGAAGAATTCCCTCTGATCCACCCAAACTGTGGCAGTATCTGCAACTTGCTCCTTTTTATTGCTGAGGGGGATTCCCCGGGAGTAGTGTGCCCCCCGGGTTCCGACCCTATACCACTAAGACATCGAGGCTGTTTCCAGTTTGGGACGATGAGGAATGAAGTTGCTTGGGACATTCATGCAAAACTTCTGGGTGGACATAAATTTTCGTTTTTCTGGAAAAATATTCAAGTGCAGTTCTCGTGGCCACGTGCTCAGTTCACACTGGGGTCTGAGAAGCAGCCAACTCGTTCTCCAGCCTGGCTGCACCATTTCACACTCCTGCCACCAACACACGCTCCCCCGCTTCTGTGATCGCTGTTTCTTAAGCTATTCTGGAAGGATGTGATGAAACCCCACCCTGCCTTTGCGCTTCCCGAGTGACTGATGCTGGTGCATCATTTCATGTCCTATTTGCATCTGAATCTCCAGGGAAATGTCCCTTTGTATCTTTTGCCTGTTTTCTAATTGGACTGTGTTCTACTGCTGTGTCCTGGGAATTCTCCGAGTGTTCTAGAGGCACGCCTTGTAGTAATGTGTAGTCTGCAAATATTTTCTTCCCGTCTGTTGCCTGGCGTTTCACCTTCTTCATGAGGACTTCAACAACTAAGTCATCACCTTTGGGCTTAGATATATATTTTAGCAACATGAGGGAATATCTTTTTAACACAAATGGTTGCGTTTGAAAACCTTACTGCATCCAGTGACATGATTGTGTAAGTTTTCTGTTGGGTCCTAGTAATATGATGGATTGTATTAATGGAATTCCTGGAACCACTTTTCCCTTCCTGGAAAAAGCCTCTCTTAGTTTCGTTAGAGTACTTTTTAATGTCATTTGGATTTTGTTTGCTAATATTTTATTACAGATTTTTGCATTTTGTTTCTGAAGTGAAATTATAGTCAGTCATTTTCTTCTTTGGGCGCAAACTTCATCAATATCACACTCACTTCACTATTGACAGCAAAGCCTTCAAGCTTTATACACAGATCAGACTCACTACACTGAGTGAATGAATTAGCCATACTGTCTCCCATGAAGTCTTTGTCCAAAATTTGAACCTGAATCTCATGCAGTTATAGCAAATGTTGGATTTGAGGGCCATTTTAAACAACATGATGAGAATTCAGGAAACAAGATCTATAATGTGTGAAACAATAGGACACACAACGTAATTTCTTCGAGAACTAGATTTCAGGAATAAATGAGGAGGAGGAACCTGCAACTGACCAGAGATAACAGACAGAGCAGCCACATGCAAAGCGTCAGCAGTGCTTGGGACCTGACATGTGGTAGTCTCCCCACATCTATAAGTGTTCACCCATAGATTGGACAACTCTGCAAGAATGTCCTAGAAACTTCCAGCACTGGACGGACGGCTGGGCTAGATGTGTTAACAAGCACCCACTAAGTATCCATCATGTGCTGGCTACAGCATTTGTGCTGACTTTAATCACCTCCTGTTGGGACATCCAGAGGCATGTATAATTGCCGCTTGACAAACTCTACCCATTGTGACTTCCCAAAATTCTCTGAAAAATAAGCCTGGAAACTCCCACCCGAAAACAATCATTCTTGTTTCTGAGTCTTTCCCACTGGACCAGGCTGGCCAACTGGGTCATAAAAATGTATTGTTCTAATCAAGCATTTTGACAGGAAAGAAACTTGTTTGTGTTCCGGTCGGGGTGCCTGGCTAGGTTTTATACCCCGTGCGGAAGACTGAAGCTGATCAGGGAAGCATGGAAGAAGCAGACACACTTGTGGGACACAAACTGTTCATCTCTGCCAGCCCCAGAGTCTGGGCTTTGGTGTTGGCCTTTCTGCCCTGGCTCGGTGACGTCAACTACCCAGAACTACTGGACGAGCATTGCTTCAGGGGCAGCTTTGAAGTTCTCCTGTGTTTCCAGTCTTGGTTTACAGTAGAACCATCCATCTGGTCAACCAAGTTGGCTACCTCGGGCAACCTTAATCTCTCCCTCATTGTCACCATCCATATTCCATCCTTCATGCACACCTCCCGTCCCATCTCAGAAAAGTGTCTACACAAAATCTCTGCGTCTCCGTGATCACTGACAATACTTGGGGGCATAATTTTTTCCCTGGACTATTACAGTATTTTCTTGATTTGGGGGTTAGATTATTTTGCCTGGCTTGAGTCTCTCTTTAACTCTTAATCTGCTGCCTGAGTTATTTTGCTGAGTCATCTGTCAGATGATCCTACTTGCCTTCCAATACCCTGCCCCGGGATTGTGTGCGCACTGAGATAATGCACAGAAGAGCTTGGTGCAGAGCTCGCTGTCACATCGTAAGTACGGCGGCCTTGGCCCGCTGCTGAACTTGGCCATTCATGCTTTCTCTTCTCTCTCATGACATGCTTTTGCATGTCTTTTGCCCATTTGTCTTGGGTCTTTCTCTTCCTGATTGATGTTCTTTCACTGACCTTATTATCTTTTGACTTCTGATTTATTCGGCTGTTTTATGATTGTTATATGAACTCCTAGAGGGCCCCTATTTGGGATTCAGATGCAGAAGAGCCCACTGCACAGAGACTCATGCTTGTGGAACCAAGTCTGGGGACTCAGCTCAAACTCCCAGAAGCCACCTGGGGCCTGATCTCACGGTCCCCACTGGCCAGTATGGATCATAGAAGACCTGACACTAACCCCCCCATAATGCTGGTGTCGCCTTTAAATGAGAGTAGCCAGCTGACTCACTGGCAAAATGAGCTTATTCAAGGATAGCGAAAAAAATTGCAATTCGGGATATGCATGCTATGCATTAGTTTAGCAAATCCACAAAAAAATTAAATAATAAAAACAAGGGAGCTGGCTTATATAGGAAAAAGGGGGCAGAGGTTGGGGCCGTTCTATGGAGAATTCACTGGATGAGAACGGCGAGCCCAGGGTGATGACAGCTTCTCATTGGTGGAGCTGTTGCTGGGCAGAATAAATCTTGCGGAGCAGCAGATGGCCACTTCCTGTCAGGGATGCAGTGGGGACAGGTGCCTGCAAATGTGAGAGCGCCCTCTACAGGACTTCCTGACTCCAATTTTAGTTTCCTTATTTCAAGTACATGCTGGTCATCAAAGTCCAGTCCTTTCTCCAGTGTTCCAGACGTGTTGGCATCCTCTGGATCCCACGGGAGTGTCTTCTCATCTCTTCTTCCGTCATAACTCTTTGCGTCCTGGGGTCTGTAGTCCCCAAAGCCACTGCCCTGCCCTGCCCAGCCCTGCCCTGCCCAGCCCTGCCCAGCCCTGCCCCGCCCCGCCCCGCCCCGCCCCGCCCCGGAGCTCGTCCAGGGAGGTGAGGGACCTGGCGACCCCCGCTGTGCTGTGCAGCTCAGCGTCCAAAAACTGCTCAGCCAGGCGCCTTTGGCTGATGGTGCATGCCCCCCTAGCAAGTCTCCGGGAGGCCCCCAGCAGCTGGCTGGGCTCCTGCAAGGCCCAGCAGTCTAAGAAACAGCCTGGAGTCCTCTCTGCCTGGAGAGAGCAGATCAGCGTCATCTTCTGCAGGAGAGAGCCCCCCAGCTCCCTGCGGGCTCTCTGCTCATGGGCAGCGAGGTGGGACTCAGATGCAGAACAGCCCATCCACATGCCGCTGTGCACAGGGGGCCTGGCTGGCTTAGGGAACAGCGACCTGGACACAGCCCCTCTATTCAGCGTTCCTGCCCCAAAGACAGAACCTGGAAGCAAGTCTTAAGTCATGTTCTCCAAAAGCGAAAGTGTGAAATGTGTGAGTTACTTTTACTTCTGTGTTCATTTGCCGTAAGTTTTCCATATCAAACAAAGTCCCCCAAATGAAAATCAAACTTGGTTCTGTTGGCATGCTGGGTGCCATGCTTCCTCTCAGCTCCGTTATTTAAAAATTCTAGAGGTGAAGTGAAAACTCTGCGCCTTTATTTCCCCTCGCTGCCTGGGCCACAGTGGGGACAGCCCCTTTCTGGAGATGTGCCCAGGGTTCTGACAGAACCACTTTTATTTATCCGTGTCGATTCCCTGAAGCCAACATGTGAACAGAATCTCTGAGTCTCACACACGCTAATTTCAGTGACTAACTGAAACTTCCTTTCCTGGGAAAAGTAGGGGAAAAAAGTAGAAAAATCAATGAGTGTTGATTTCACTTTTTTTGAATTACCTAAATGGAGGTAGCCTTTGCAGTCAGGTAGCCCTACATGAGGAAGCGGGAGAGACAGTGGTCAGAGAGCAAGTGACCCTCCTTCCTGTAGAGTTGACGAAACAAGAACTGGAGAAAGCCTTGTTATTCCAGTAGTGATAAGGCTGAGGGCGCCCAGGAAGAAAGGAGTCTGAGTTAAATGCACAGTAGTAAGTTTGCACTCTCATCCCCTGCTTCTCTATAGCACAGACTTAAAGTGGTTCTGACGCTGGAAAAGCCATTACATTTTATTTAATGAACATTAAATCCCAAAGCAACAAGCGGGAAGCTGTAGGAGGAGGCTGCCAAGTTCATCCGCATTTTTCATCAAGAACACTCGAGGATGGGGCCTCCCTGGTGGTGCGGGGTTCAAGTCTCAGCGCTATCAAGTTATCTGTAGCCACTGGCCAGGGAGCTTCCCACACGGCACAGCAGACCTCTCCTGTCTCCCCACTACTCCCCTCAGCAGTGCACTTCAGTCAATCTGCCTGTTCTGCTCCCCACTCTCTCTGGTGAGTCCTCTCACCCCCGCACCTCTGGCCTGCACCCCAGTTCTTGTGTGCATAAATAAATAAATCTCTTAAAAAAAAAAAGAAGAACACTTGAGGTTGAAATGGGTACAAACTAACTGGCGCCCAAAAGAATGAGAATCCCAAAGTGAACTGGAGAGAGGATGGTGCCAGAAACCCCATTTCAGGGACTCATCACTGAGAGAAGGGGAGGGAGAGAGGGAGGGAGGGACGGAGGGAAGGAAAGAAGATGAGGAGGGAGAGGAGGAAGGGAACCAGCTTGGAAACAGATGCATCCTCCTGTGTCAGGATAACGCTAACCTGGGTTCTATGGGTTCAGTGTCTGAAACATCCCCCCAGTTTGCATCTTCTCTGACTCTCCTAATCAAATCATCTCACGCCTCCGTTAGAAAATATGACAGCCTCTCAGCCCCCTGCCTCACGCCTCCCACCACATCCAAACTCCAGGTTCCTCCAAAGCGCTTTTGCCAAAATGCAGGTTAAATCCAGAGACACCCCCCACTTCCCTCCCCCCCCCCAACCCTCAGCTGCCACGGTGAGTGTGGAGGGTCCCTGGGCAAATTCCTTTCCAGCGATCTTCTTGCTACCTTTCCTGGGGGGGCCACCTCAGTGCTGCCACCTGCACCAGCTGTGGGGGTGGGGGGGCAGGCAGAGGACATGCCCACCAACCTCACGAGATTATTACGGAGTGTGCTGAGAGGCGCGAGGCGTGACACAGCTCACAGATAGTAAAAAGCTCCCCACTGTGTGTTGTGCAGTCCCACTGTGTGTTGTGCCGTCCAGGGAGCCCCGGCCTCCCGCTCCATCCATTTCTGCTGACTCCGGCATCCACAGCAGCCCACGCACCCCGGGAGGCCGGAGGGGCCTTCCAGGAGGAATGAAGAAATGTGGGTGGGCACTTTAAGTGAAGGAATAAGTCGAAAGTGAAACCCAAAATGACCTGAGTGAGTTCTTGGGTGAGTGTGCTAAAGGTTTTTTGGTTTTTTTCCAAAGATTTATTTATGCATGCAAGAGCTGGGGTGCAGGCCAGAAGTGTGGGGGAGGGGTGAGAGGATTCACCAGAGAGAGTGGGGAGCAGGACAGGCGGATTGACTGAAATACACTGCCGAGGGGAACAGCGGCTGCGGCAGGAGAGGTCTGCTGCGCCCTGTGGGAAGCTCCCTGGCCCGATGGAACTCATGCTTAGTCTGCTCAAGGTTTTCAAATGCTGGGGGGACACCCTCAGTGTCTGGGCTCTCCCACGCCACAGCCCACACAGGCCCCATCAGGTGCAGTCCCCATTGGTGGCATTTTCTCCATCCCTGTGGCAAGCCCGCCGCCAACCAAGCAGCAGGTCAGGCCCTGCGGGGCTGAGGTGTCCATTTCCATGGAGCCGAAAGTCCTGGCTGACTTCAGGCTGCCGGTTGTGGCGGAGCTGGGGAGAGACACCCACAGAGATCACCACACGGCCTCGCCCTGCTGGGAGAGATGTAGATGGTCCGGGGGCAGGGACTGTTCCCAGCGTTCTTCCTTGTCCTGAAGTTGTTAGGAAAGGAAGACTTTTGCCCAGAACAAGAAATGGAATGGGGTCTCGGCCAGTGGGCGTGACTGACTCTAGCAAATCTGTCTTGAATGAGATTTGGATCCTCAACCTCTGGTTTCTGACCAGACCTTTGAATCCTGGGTGATCCTAATGATTCTCAATCCTGGAAAATCATCCAAAGTTTAGCTGGTGCCAAGGATGTTTTCTGAGACGGTGGAAACTGAACGACAAAGTGCTTTTAGGTTTGTACCTGGCAAGATATTTTCGAAAATGACTTAAATGCCCAATGACTGTTTCTTCTCCAATGCTTTCTTTTAAAATAACTGAAACCAGCTAAAAGTACAGATGTAAAATATTTCTGAGTGCTGTGCCATTTTGATGGAAGCTGACAGATTAAAATTCTTAACAAACACACCCACTGTGGAATGCTAAAGTACACTTTCGGGCAATTTTTCAGCGCAATGGATTCAATTTATTCTTGTCACCATGGCAACAGGAGGAATCGCGCTATTATTTTCATCATCGCCTTTCCAATTATTTTCTCTCACAGTTTAGGCCGTAGACAAAACTGGAAAGAATGGTGTTGGCTACAAAACAAACCATAACTCATAATTTCCTCCCAGGCTGTTCCTGGATGGCTAATACCCTTTGGCCATTGAATTCCAAGCTAAAGACTCCAGATTAGGAGGGGAGGGGAAGAAATTCGAGGGGAGAAGGAAGGAGAGGAGGGGGAGGTGAGGAGGGGAAGGGAAGAGGGGAGGAGAAAAAGAGGAGAAAGGGAAGGAAGAAAAAGATTTTCTTAAAAACTCGTCACTTTCTCCCTTTTGAGTTGGGGAAAGCAGAGAATGTTTACCAATCGTGCTAAGAAAATTTAAAACTATTTCATTTTCAGAGCGCTTTCTCTTTGGGAGAGGAAGCAAATAACTCATCCTCTGGGCTGGTGGCCCTCGCTGGGGAAACACCTTCCATTCAGTGTGCGCTGTGGTGCCCACTGCAGGAGGAATCCACGGGGCAGCAGAGCGCCCGAGGTCGGCGCCTCTGACCAGGCCCTTCGGGTGAGACCCTGAGGCCTCCGGGAAGAGGCACAAGACAGCCCTGCACAGGCTTTACCCCAAACACAGCAGCATCAGACCTGAGAAGAGTGTACCTGCCACAGCCGCGGGAGCACGCAACGACGTCTCCTCTGCTTGGGCAGCAGGCTCAGGCCTGACAGTTTTGGTTTTAAAATAAGGTCACCGTTTAGTTCCTAACCCTGGATTTCAGGAACTAGACCCCTTGGGTCTCTGTCCCTCTCCTGCTTCCACTGCCTCTGCCTCAGGGCCCGCCTCTTCTTCCTCCTCAGGGCCCTCCCCCTCAAGGCCTTCCTCAGGGCCCTCCTCAGGTCTCTCTCCTCAGGGCCCTCCTCAGGTCTCTCCTCAGGTCTCTCCTCAGGTCTCTCCTCAGGGCCCTCCTCAGTTCTCTCTCCTCAGAGCCCTCCTCAGGTCTCTCCTCAGGTCTCTCCTCAGGTCTCTCTCCTCAGAGCCCTCCTCAGTTCTCTCTCCTCAGGTCTCTCCTCAGGTCTCTCCTCAGGTCTCTCCTCAGGTCTCTCCTCAGGTCTCTCTCCTCAGGTCTCTCCTCAGCCTCTACACTGCCTGCTGCCCCTTCCTCAGCTCATCCCCAGGCCCCCTCCCATCTCACCCTAAATAGAGGACAGTCCTTTCTTAATTCCTCACAGCACAACTGAGCAGAGTGGATACTTTTTTGTTCATTTCTTTTGGTTTTTAGTTTTTGAATGGTGTCATTTTTCGTTGCGGTAACGTTGCTTTTACGACACCGGGTGTGAGCTAGGGGTGCAGGTTCACCCCCTGCAGATGTGTGTCACCACACCACACCCACCGCCAAGGGGCCACAGTCCACCACACCCCGAGCCGCTCCTGCCCCTCCCCTCCCCCACCCTTTCCTCTGTAGCCTCAAACCTGCAGACCTCCAGTGTTTGCTTGTCTGGTTTTGTCGGTGTCTTTGTTTTTGTTGCTTTCTGTTCCACGTGAGTGAAATCATCTGGTGCTTGTCTTTCTCCTTCTTGTTTTGCTTACCATAATCCCTTCCACCTGCATCCGCCTTGACATAAATGGCAAGATCTCCTCTCTTTTAGTAGCTGATTAGTATTCCATTGTGGGTATATTCTTCTTTATGCATTCATCTGTCCTTGGGCATCGAAGTTGCTTCCATAACTTGGCTGAATAACACTGTGATGAACACAGGAGGGTGTGTATCCCTCTGAGCTGGTGTTTTCGTGCTCTTCAGTTAGGTATTGAAGCTCAGGTTGCCGGATCATACGGTAGAGCTATTGTTAATATTTGGCGGAATTGTCCCAGTTTTCCCTGGGACCGGGACTCACTGTCAGCTCTTCAGCATGATTCTTGCCTTAATTCATGGTGAATCCGCATACCCTGTGCCCTCAGAGGCTCCGTCTCTTCTCTTTGCCCAACTCAGGTGCTTTTTCTCATGTGCTCACTCCCCCCAACACTGTCAGGACCAGTAACTGTGACCCCAACATTATCTTTTTTTTTTAAAGATTTATTTATTTATACATACAAGCTGAGGTACAGGCCAGAGGTGCGGGGCGGCGAGAGGGTTCACCAGAGACAGAGTGGGGAGCAGAACAGGCAGATTAGAAATACACTGCTGAGGGGAGCAGCGGGCAAGGCAGGAGAGGTCTGCCACACCATGTGGGATTCTCCCCGGCCGGGCATCGAACTGAGATCACTGCTGCCGACAGCTCCACAGCGCAGCGCTCAACCGCCGCGCCACCAGGGAGGCCCGACCCCAACATTATCTTAATAGCAGGTATCCTACTCTCTGTCATCTACTGCCTTCCCAGCCCCCTCCCTCTTGGTGATAGGTCCCCACAATCCTTTGGCAGAAACATAAACAGATCTTTGTTTCTCAAACCACGATGATGTTAGAGAAAATTAACGTAAATACGTGAGTATATTCAGGTATACTTCTAAGAAATCTTCAACCTTTATAATCACTCTGGTTTTCCCTACAGTTTTAAAGATATTCCTTTATCTCTACTTTATTTTTAAGAATTAATCCTTTATTGAAGTTTTATTTAGTATTTATTTTTGCATAGAAGAACTGGGGTGTAGGCCAGAGGTGTGTGGGGGGTGAGAGGATTCACCAGAGACAGAGCGGGGAGCAGAACAGGCAGGTTGACTGAAATACACTGCTGAGGGGAGCAGCAGGGAGACAGAAGAGGTCTGCTGCATCATGTGGGTCAGCTCCCTGGCCGGGGATCGGAACTCATGCTGCGGTGGCTGGTGATAGCTTCATAACTGGCGAAAGCTTCATAGTGCTGAACCAGGGAGGCCCCGAAAGACTCTTTCAATCATTTCCTTTCTAATTCTATTTAAACTTCAAAACAGCAGGCAAATGGACTTTGGGAGAGTAACCTACACTAAGTTTTCTATCTACTCTGCTGTCCGGAGCCTGGGGAAAGGCCTGCAGTGAGGCCACCAGGTTTAGCAAAGTAAATACCAGCTGCTCAGTTAAATTGGAATTGCAGATAATCCGAAAAGCAGCAAATGTTTTTTATATAATGTGAGTATAATAAACACATAAAGAATGAATCATGTTGGGCCTCCCCGGTGGCGCAGCGGTTAAGCGCTGCTCTGTGGAGCTGTCGCAGCAGTGACATGAGTTCGACACCTGGCTGGGGAGATTCCCACATGGTGCGGCAGACCTCTCCTGCCTCGCCCGCTGCTCCCCTCAGCAGTGTACTTCTGATCTGCCTGTTCTGCTCCCCACTCTGTCTCTGGTGAACCCTCTCGCCGTCCCATGCCTCTGGCCTGTACCCCAGCTTGTATGTACAAATAAAATAAATCTTTTAAAAAAATTAAAAAAAAAAAGAATCAATCATGTTTAGTAGGAACGGGTCCCAAGCACCGCACGTCTGCACGGGATTCTTTCTTTGGGTGCGTCCAGTTCTAATACTTCATGAGAACATCTCCTTAGCAAGAAGTCCTGACTATTAACAGACACGTTTTTTTGTAAATGCATTTTGAATCCATTCATGTCTGTAGCTTGTCACACTCCACAATGCTCTGTGTGTTTGAACACTGCACTCCATTTGGTGCCCTCTGAAATGAACAATTTGAAATGTCACAGAGAATCCTGGGTTAGATGATACTGGAAGACAATGAGATGGCTTTGTGGTCTTACACCACCTGGGCATTGGCTCCTGGGGAGCCCCACATAATCACAAATGCTCACTTTGTTTCTGACCTTCCCAAGGCGGAGGCTTGAATAGCCCCCTGTTGCTTACCCTGACCTACTTCAGACTTCTCACAGCTCACCTCTGGGATCTTCTCTGAAAGCTGGTCTCCAGCGGCTACTTGGCTTTTGTTGATTCACCTCTTGATTCTACGCAGGAGTGGAACGATTTCCTGATCTTTTCTGATGAAATAAATTTTACTTTGATTTTTTTTTTCAGGCTTACCTGGGAACCTAGGGCATTTCTCCCTTTTTCTTTCTTGAATAAGAGAGACACGATGATGGTAAATACTTTTTCTGACAAAAAATAGAAGTTGAATAGGTGCAGGATTCTGCAAAATGAAGGCATAACTCAGAAACTAACGCCCTTGGGATCCAACATCGTTAGTGAACTTTCTCACGCTCATCTCACTTCTAGAACCTTCCACAGTGAAGCCAGTGAGGGAATGAGCTCAATGGTCAGTGACAGATCCATCTCAGGAGCACCCAACCCTAACTGCAGCTATATCAGGAAGCTGTTCTATACTCATGCACTTGATTTCTAGGTTTAATGTAATTCTAAACAAAATCACAGCAACCTTTTGGTTTTCGATTCTTAAATATCTTAAATATCTATTAAAGTGCAACTAGCCAAGAGTGGCCAGTACATTCTGAAAGGTAAAGAAAAACATGGGAAGATTGACTTTTATCAATATCAAAACTTATGATTAAAGTTTTGATCATGAAGCTAGTGTGACAGTGGCCCAGAGGACAAATTGATAGAACAAATAAGAAGGAAAAACTAGACAATATATATGAGACCTGATAAAGACAGTGATGGAGAAAGTACTGAACAAGGGCACCAGGGCTCAATGGCAGACACAAAAATTAACTCCAAAGGAATTAAAGACCTAACAATGAAGGGAAAAGCTATAGTACTTTAGAAACATAGTAGGGGACGTCTTCAGAAAACCTAGCTGAGGTGAAGCTGAAAGACAAGTTCCAACACTAATCTTTCATCTAAACATGTGTCAGAACCAGGAAAACAAATCATGATTTGGAGATGAGTTTAACAAGTAGCCCAGACATTGCAGCAGAGCATACGAAATTTTCTGAACACAAAGTATGTTCATATTATTACTTTTTATTTTATTTTAGCAGAGTCTACTAAATAAATTGGAACACCCCCAGGTAGCCCCTCATTCCTTTCATTCTCCTTGGCTGGAGACTCTTCTTGCTTCTCTATGTGAATTTTTACTTTTTCACCCTCAATTCTTTCACTGCACCTCACTCTATTTTCTTTTTACTTTCCATAGGAAGTATTTAAAATAAATGTCCTTGTAGTAAGACCAATTTTTCTCTAATTTTAAGGCATAATATATACTCAAAGATTTTTGAAAAGAGAAAACTTATTTCTGAAATATCTCCATCTCAGTGTGTTGCATGATGATTAGACCATTGGAAATGATGCTTCTACACATCTGTTTACATGGTCTCGTTTCCCAATACTTTTGAATGACTACATTAAAAAAAAAATTTAACAGGGTCTCCCTCATGGTGCAACGGGTTAAGTCTCAGCACTATGAAGTTATCAACAGCCACTGCCAGGGAGCTTCCCACATGGTGTAACGGACCTCTCCTGCCTCGCCCGCTGCTCCCCTCACCAGTGTATTTCAGTAGATCTGCCTGTTCTGCTCCCCACTCTGTCTCTGGTGAATCCTCTTACCACCCCCACAACTCTGGCCTAACCCCAGTTCTGGTATGCATAAATAAATAAATCTTTAAAAAAAAAACTTTAAAAAAATTTTAACAGATGTGACATGCATAGTTTTGTGTGGGGAAAAATAAGCTTGCACACTTTCCTTCAAAATTGAGGTTCTGAGGAACAAACTTGAATGTTTGAAATGTTTTTCTCAGACTTTCTAATTACTGAGCAGACCATCAAGTCATTTGAATAAAGTGATATTTGTCCTTCCAATGCTTCTTCGTAATTCATCCTCCTTTGCCTCTATAAAGAGGACTGTGGGAGATGGCTCATGGCCAGCCCCACTTTGTTATAAAATCAAAGCCATAAGTAAACTGGGGTAGTTCTTAACCAGGAGAGAATAGCTACCAAGAGAGCAAAACTAATTTACCCACCTGATTAGTTAAGCCCTAAATGCTTGCCAACAACCTCTGTGCCTCTTAAAGCACTGCATTCTTTATTCCGTTTCAGACAGTTAGGAAAATGCAGGTATATCTTCCACTACCTCATGTTAAGTGAAAATAAAATCTTATTTGTGTATTTTTTTATTTATATCCTTTACATTACTGTGTATCCCCCATAGTTTCCCCATCACCAATTCACCCATGAACCATCACCATAGTCCCTTGTGCTCCCTGTTTTGGTCCCTCTTCCTCCCCGTCCCCTGTAGAATGTCTCTTATTTATGGTTGCCTGCTAGTTTTTGTTTTTGTTTTGTGTGTTATTTTCTGATCATGCTCAGAAAAATAAGCCCGAAAGTGAAAATAATATCTTTTAAACAAATTTCCTATTAGATCATCAAAGTGAGGATTTGAACCCAGGAAGAAGTCAACAGATTTTACTCTGGGAGAGCTGTTCCAATAAACATATGTTTGATTTTAGTTTGTATAGGTAGGAACAGTGAGCCATTGACATTCAGAATATAATTATTCTTGATAGGAAGGGCTTCTAGTTCTAAGCTGACCTGTTCTATGCTGATGCTGGAGGAAAGCAAGGCAGCATTTAACTCTTCTAAAGACTGCCCTGCACAGGTGCAAAGGCCAATTCCTGTTGTTAAACCTTTATCCCATCATCAGTGGAGGTGAAAAGACTGGTTTTGCCTTCAGACAACAGAATTCTTGGATAAGCAAGATGGAGGCTGTTCACATACTAAGTCACGAAGATGATTCTTCTCTCTTGCCTGCCCAGACCAGGGGGAGGTTTCCCAGAAAATTTTACAATATGTTCACACAGTTATTGTAATAAAGCAAATACCACTGCATTTCATTTTCTGAATTAGGACTTCATTTTCTTTAACAAAACTGAACTCCGCACTTGGAAAGACAGACACTCCTGAAAATATATTCCACTAGGCTGTGTTTATCCCACCTTTTCCTCTCAAGGTGAAATTTCATGTTTTAAAATTGTAGTTCCCTGAGATGATTACCAAAATGGGGGTGTAATGATATCCTGCATTTATGATTATTGATGCGCCTTTTTATAGATTCATTTTTATATTGAACTACTTATTTTATATGCATTGATGAGCATAATGGTAATTAGTTGTCTAGTTGGGTAAATGAGTATCTGGGATAATTTATGAGTGTTTCTAATTTTTACTTTGGAGCTGACATTTTGATATTGACTTGAGCATTTTACATACCTTGCTGGATACATTTGGAAACTCACATTTACAGCGAAGAACATGACTACAGATACGTGTAAACGTAAATGTAAGCCTTTATTCATTCGATATATATTTTCTTCAAAGTGTAGTAAGCTTTCAGTGCCCCAAATCATACTCACTGGGCTGGAGAAGAATTCCTAAAAATATATATTTTTCCAAGTTAAATTTAATCAAGTGATAAATTAGATACCTCGTTTCTTATAAAACTGAATTTTCAATTTATAACCTAGCTATGTTAATCTAACAAATTATCTATAAAAATAATAACCATGTTCATTCATTCCTTTACCAATAGTTCAATGACCTCTCAGTTGACAGGAATAGTCAACTGAGCCAAGTTAACTCTTCTCTTTCTTCTAGAAATTGTGACCAGCTACCACCCACAAGGCCTAGTGGAGTGAATCAATAAGAGGCACAAACAGATCATCCTTAAACATTTAATGTTATTTAGAACATTAAATTTCTTAAATATTTCAAACTCAAATTACAATTTAATGCATCTGGTTCTCAAATAGTTCAAACACTTAAGAAAATGTCTTTGGTTGAGTTCACAGATAGCACACTCTGAGATAAGATTCATGTAAAAGTGATTGCTAGGACATGACCCAGCAATCCCACTCCTAGCTCTCTACCCAAAGAAAACAAAAACAACAACAAAAAAATTAAAGAAAAAGAAAAAACTAATTTGAGGGGAAATAAGTACTTCTATGTTCATTGTAACACTGTTCACAACAGCCAAGTTTTGCCAACAATCTAAGTGGCCAGTGATAGATGAGTGGATAAAGAAGAGGTGGTACATACACCTTGGAGTACTATGCAGCTATTAAAAAGGTATAATATTGCCATTTGCAGCATCATGGATGAAACTTGAGGGAATTATGCTAGGCAAAGTAAGTCAGAAGGAGAAAAACCAAAACAAGATTATTTTACTCATATGGCATATAAAGAAACAAAACAAAGAAGTAGACAAAACTAAACCAAATCAAACCTCTGACCGCAGAACTGAGGCGATCAGAGGGGGCGGGCGGGGTTGAGGAGCTAAGGGTGGAGGACCCAATGGACTGTGGTGAAAGAATATCTATGGGCATTTGGTGGTGGGTGTGGTGTAATAACCTACGTCTGAAGAGGTGTGAACCTGTACCCCTAAATCATAGACAGTGTTGTAAATCAACATTACTGAAATAATAATTTAATATAAAAAAGAAATAATGGCGATAATAATTCAAATAAGTACATATATTACTCTGTTTTGGTAGGGAAATGGAGTATGAGGGAGGAAGGGGTCCATAAAAGGGTCCAATACCGAGCAAAGTCCCTGGGAGTGGGGGTGTGGGGATCACTTTTACTCAAGTCCACACAGGAGCTCTGGAAACCCCCTAGGTCTCCCCTGAGAACTGTCCTAATTAGCATCACCAAAGGGGAATATGTGGGCCCCAGTAACTGTCAGTCAGAGTCCAAGGCCACACGAGGGGAAATTCTCAGACGCTTCCACTTCTGGGAGCACAAGGTAAAACGATGTAAAAGTGTATCCTAACACAACATCTCCCATGGAAGGCAGACTCGCCCTAACCGATTGAGTCAGTTCTGTAAGATAATAAATCATAAATTTAGTAGATCCAGTTTTCTTAGCTGTTCCAATCACGGTAGAAGATTGTTATCACGCTCGTATAAACATGTCTTTAAAATGTGAGTTATTTCTTTGTCATCTCTACTTTCTTTTAGACCTTCCTGGGAGAATAATGATTTTGAGCAGCTCTGGTTAACTGGTTTAAAAGGGGGCCAAAGGCCCTCCAGGCCATTAGATGTATAACTGCTAACAGAAGCTACCAGAAATTGTCCAGATGGAACCTTCTGAAGGCCTTCATTTACTTCCCAGGTCAACGGGGTTTTCTAAATTCTTGTCCTTCAGCTGGTTTGAAGCAATCACATAAGTTTCAATTTCTTGAAACCCAATTCCCTGCCCCCCACTGACCCCTCTGTTAGAACAGTGGGGACTTTCTAAAGTCCGGGGGTTTCACTTCATCCTATTGGTAAAACCCTATTGTGTAACCTTCTGACTTGAGGTCTGGTTGTGGTTACAAGATTTGGGCTTGACCAGTCCCTACCGAGTCTCTTTCTCTTTATTACGCTTGTGCATCTTATTGCCCCCCGCCCCCCAGAAAGTCTTGACTGGTACAGAGAAACGAAAGCTTCTGCTCTGAGACCTGCTTCCACAGCAGCAGCACACAGACGCAGAGCCCAGGCGCCAGGCAGCCGAGGCTCACACCTCCTTGGAGGACACAAAACAGCGTGCACTTCCCCCGGGAGCTCGCTGCATCTATAAACAGTCCGCTCCCCAAGGCAGCCACCTGGAAGTCCCCTGCTCGTCTCCCTCTCATCCCTTCCCCACCCGCCTCTCCTCCTGAGGCCATGTTGCCTCTAGTGCTCAGCCAGCCAGGCTGGGTCACCTTGAGCCCCACACCTCAAAGGGAAGCGTTTTAAGACCTTTTTTTAGTGCAATTTTATGCAGAAAAAATAGATGTCTGGACAAAAGATGGGACATATAAAGGTGTCTCCCCAGCCC
This sequence comes from Scalopus aquaticus, assembly GCA_004024925.1. Taxonomy (NCBI): domain Eukaryota; kingdom Metazoa; phylum Chordata; class Mammalia; order Eulipotyphla; family Talpidae; genus Scalopus; species Scalopus aquaticus. The sequence goes on along the minus strand of PVIJ01001450.1, from coordinate 24,309 downwards.
TTGCCCAGGGCTGACCTCCTCCTGGGATCCCCCGTGGTGGGAATATCCGTTCCCTTCAGGAAAAACTCAATTCCTGCCAGCAAGTGTGGTCTGACCTTAGGAGTCCAACAAGATATTCCTCAACAAGGGCCTCCCTGGTGGCACAACGGGTTGAGCTTGAGCGCAGCACTGTGGAGCTGTGGGCAGCTGCGGCACGAGTTCGATGCCCGGCCAGGGAGAATCCCACATGGCGCAGCAGACCTCTCCTGTCTCACGGCTGCTCCCCTCTGCGGTGTACTTCAGTAGATCCACCTGTTCTGCTCCCCACTCTGTCTCTGGTGAACCCTCTCACCACCCCATGCCTCTAGCCTGCACCCCAGCTTGTGCATAAATAAATGAACCTTTAAAAAAAAAAGATACTCATCAACAAGCCTTGGATTTCTCCACCTCTGGCTTGCCCAGTCTGAAATAAGAGCATGAACGAGCACCCGTACTTCAGCCCAGCCAAGTCCAGTTCCTCTCCTCCAGGTGAAGGTCAGGCCTTGTCTTTCCTTTTCTCCAGACCTATGTCAGCTACTAACTGGGAGCCATTTTCCCCGAGCACTCGTCATTAGTTATTTGTGTGGGACTGCCCAGATGAAGTGGTTCAGGAGAGATAATTTATTGGAAGCACTTAGCCTCCCAGAGCTCAAGAGCTATTGGATCAATTTTTTCAACTATCATAAAAGCATCCAAGGCGGGGTGACTGCCCCGATGGAGACTGACTCATTCCGGGTTGAAGGTGGAAACAAAGAACCTCCAGTTTGAAGAATGGAAGAGAAAGAGGGAGGAGGAAGAAGCCCTCAAGGATGGCAAAAGAAAGATGAAGGACCACTGGGCACAGTTGCTCCTTAGAGGACTCCCCAGCCCCTGCCAGCCCCAAGGCAGCTGCTGTCAGTCCCAGGGGCCCCGTAAGGCCAAAGCCCAGAATAGACACAAGGGCAGCTCGGGGCAGGCTAAGGCTGCAGAAGGCGGCAAAACCTGTGCCTCCACCAAGCCCCTGCCCTCCCTAAGACCCCAGAAGGAAAGGCTGGGAAATATCCTGCAGCTTTGTGTTTATGTCTTAGGGGCTGGCAAAAAGTTACTTCTGAAATAATTTCCTGCACTCTTTTGATGAAGGAGATATGACGCAAAATAGGATTAGAATTAGACCCACACAAGAAAATGGGGGTAGAAGAAATCAACATAACCATAAACACAAACCCTAGGTGCCAGCTCCTAAGTTACAAAGTATAGGTAGGAGCTAGATGTCAGTGTAGGGGCAAAGAGATGGAGATTGAGCCCATTGTAGAACCTCTGGTCTCTTTTCTAATTCTAGTTAGCCAGCAAGCAGACAGCCATCCTTGAGGATGAGCCCCTCCCCACTGAAAGAGGGCTGTATCAGCGCCATCCCTGCAAGAACTTGGGGCAGCCATTTCTCTGCCCACCTGTGCCTATGCAGATGCTTTCCTTTACCAACTCTGTCCCTCTGCAGGGCAGCGGCCTGCCCGTCTGCCCGGGACCTGCACCATGCAGGCCTCTCTTAGCAAACCTGCCCCTCAGCGGGGCAGCTCTTTCTGCCCGCTTGTGTCTGTGCAAGTGCCCTTTACTTCCTTGCCCTAATAACCCTGTTCTTTGAGTATAACTGAGTCTCTGTCTCATGGAGAAACTTGCACGTGCTGCCGAAGTGAGCTCTGGGGAAATCTTTCCCAGAGTGACCCAAAGGACCCCGCTCCACTCTCAAATCCATCGACTCGCAAACGACATCACTTTCAATGCATCAGTTATCAACACAGCAACAGCCATGTTTTTACAGTTGTCTCTCCCACAAGACAGAGATCAAAGGTACCTATCGTGGACAAGAAAAAGAAGTGTTGCAAGTGATAAAATTTATTTTGGCTTTGATTTTATTTTGAGTAGCTCAACGATGATACTCTGACTTTGCCTAGATGCTGAAAAGAGCAAAGGCCTTGAAAGTGTCAGAGACACCTCCCAGACCAGGTCTTCGTGCCCAAACCAGCCCCCACTCTGGATGGCACTCCTGGGTGCTTCTGGATGCCACCCCTTCTCTGCTCCTGCACTTCTAGGAAGGCTGGAGTCTGAGCGAGGAGCCCTTTCAACCTTCGGCACTGAGCTTGCCTAGATATTGAGCATCAAGTGAACTCTGGCACCTGGTTGTGGGGTGTTGGGGTGTCATTTAGTAGAGTTAAAGCTGAAGTCTCTGCACTTTGCTCAGCTGAGCAACGCTGGGAGACACGAAAGAGGTGGTATTTCAATAAATCTGCCTCTTCTGTTCTCCACTGTGTCTCTGGCGAATTCTTTCACCCCCGCACCTCCGGCCTCACCCTAATATTTCTCCCCACTATATAGGGGGCAATATAAAAAGTAACCTCTGCAATAATGGGGTTTCTCTTTTATAGCAACAATACCAGATAGTTAGGAATTTCCTATGAAAATAAACTGCTGTAAATAAATGCATTGTTAAATTAACAAAGCATTCGTGTTAACTAATTACTCCTTTAAGCAAAGAAAAGCTCGTTTAGAGTAAGGTGAAGCAGCCACAGTGGGGTCATTAATTGCTGATAAAAACACTTCATCTGGCCCTGGCTTTCCTGGGTCTACCTTAAAGGGAACCCTTAAACTCTCCCATTCATAAACAAAACTGTAATTTGAAAGCCCAGGATTTTGCAAAGATCATGTTCCTTGAAATTAAATCACAGTTTTGGCTTTTCTCAGAGTCAAAGCTTGCACAACTCTCCGAGAGAGAAGTCTGGGTTTTCCCTCTCAGCTCTTCCAGTCAGCCGCCCTGGCTTGGACACCCCACCCCAGGTATATGCAGGCCCGGGGGATACCTTGCTGTAGGCTAAATGACAACTGTCAGGTTTTTCCGCCCTCCCCTCAATGATGGGCCTCTGCAGGCCTACTCTCATGCCTGATGGCGGACACCTGGAGTAGGGTATGGGCCTGTGTGAGTGGCACACCCGAGCCAGGGACCGGGCTTATAAGCAGAGGAAGAAGCACAGCAGGAGGAGGGGCAGAGAATACAGAGCTGGAGCAGAGAGGCCAAGAGGCGCCACCAGAGAGCCTGAGAAAGCGAAGATTTGCCGGGGCCCGGGAGGCTGATAGCACCCCCGGCCCGCCGGCCACCATACCTGCCCTGTACATGGTTGTCTCCACAAGAAACCAATAAAAAGCACCCATGGGCTCTAGAACTCCTCCTTCCCTTTTGACCGGTCTGTGCAGCTCCATAGAGAACCTGTGCTTCCCCGAGGCATCCGGCCTCTACACTTGCTTTCTGGGAGAAAGGTCCCTGCAGCCAGCCCCCACCCCCACCCCTGCCTCCATGTCCCGCGTGGTGATAGCACAAGCGAGCAGAGCCCGGAATCGGCGTCCATCAGGCCAGTCCCCATCCAGCTTCTGCGAGACCACTGTGACCTGATTAATTCGGGGTATGGGGGGGGACAAGGTGCACTTCTCCCTCCCTCCAATCATTGTTCAGATATAGACAGCTCACAAAGAGAATCAGTGGTGGGGGAGGGGATTGCTGCGGGCTGGAGCGGGCCATCTGTCTCCAGGCCGACATTTTGGGGCATCTGATGGACCGTGCCAGGTCTCTGTGCTCGTGATTTCAGGGTGAAGTCCTCTAACCGGGTTCATGACTGAGCCCAGGCTGGGATTCATAACGTCCCCCGATGGAGTCTGGCTGACGAGGCTGCAGGTCACTGCCACGAGGACCTCCTCTGTCCAGCCTGGATCTTCACAGATGCAGAGATGCGAGAGAAACCCCGATTTCTGCTCTAGAGGCAGGGATGTTTACTTTTCCCCAAGGGGGCATCTGCTTAGCATCTCCCCTCTCAGCTACGACCTGAGGAAATCTCGGTGTTGATGGCTCATCACAGAAACGCACAGACAGTCCCTGCGTCTGCTTTGGTCATTACAGCAATAATGAGGCATGGACATTGTCTCCGCGCACCCCCAGGGTGACCAGCTGTCTCTCCCCTCAGCCCACATCCCAGGGATTCTTTGTCTAGAAATACAATTTCTTCCTGGGAATTCTGCGTTACTCTCACCTAGGTGCCCTGGTTTTAACCCAGTGTTAGATGTTCCTAAGTTTTCGCCTTTTCAGAGGCAGTTTCAGAAATAAATAATGAGGTGTGTCTGTTTCCCTGGTGCCAAAGAGAGAAGCAAAAAGGCGCAACCAGCATCCCAGCCGGAGGCTGCAGGCTCAAGCTTCCCAGGAAATTCTGGAACTCCAGCCCCGCTGCAGGGGTCCTCCTCCTCACCACCCACGGGAGCATCTTGCCAGCCCATGGGGGAGAGTTGGGCCCATTAAGCTTCCTCCCCGTGACATAGAAATCGATCTAAGGATTCTGGTGGGGAGAAAAATCCCCAATTCTGCTTCTTTCTGCTTCCCCAGATGACCCCAGGACACTTTCACTAATCAAGCTGAAAAAGAGCTCAGGTGTCTCATCTCCCAGGGCCCGTCTGCAAACTCGCTGGGGCTGCCTCTTTCCAGGCCTCCCTGTAAAGCTAACCTGTTTGGCACTGCCCAGAAAGGTTAACCTTTCCACCATCTTCACGAATCTTAAGGTACTCAATCGCTCTGCGTGGTCTTTCTGCCAACAAAGATGGTTCCAACCACTCAACTTAGGGAAAAAGATTTTCAATCAATAGGCTTAGCCCACCCCTGGTGAGGGGTGAATCCTCTGCCCAGGTGGAGTCTCTCCCACGGATTCCACGTGATTCTAAGAGCAACAGTAGAAGGAAAAATCATCCTATCTTACAATTCCAGGTCTAAATCTTAAAATAGGGTTGCGTTTGTGATATGATTCTACATTAACAACACGCCTCACCTAATCCAAATGAGATTTTTCTGAGTAGCATCCCAATATTTTATTTTTGACTCAGCTTAATAAACTCCCACCCATTTTTTTCTTTCAGAAAAAAATATAAAAGCTTCTCATGATCATCTGGGACATGAATTCTGATTTTAGAGGGTTTTGATCATTTCCTCTAGGTGTTAATCAGTTCTGGCCATATGGTGAGGATGAGGTAATTCATTATTACTTTACAATGAATGCCCTTAATTACATTTGCAGTGGCAATATTAGTCCCTTCTGTTTATTCGAGATCCTAAGAGCTCCAGCAACGTGCTCGGAATTACTCAGGCGGCTGAGTTGCAGCTGACTTTCTGTGCGCGCCCGACGGCGTCCTAATCTGGGAAGACAGGGGCAGGTGGGGCTAATGATCGTGGGCTGCCCACGCTGGACCAGCCGCTCCGCCCTCTGCTCTGCTCCAGGCATTTACACTTTGCTGGGACCTCACTCCCAGCCATGCACTCCGCTGCAGGGACCGAGTGCAAGCCTGTTTCTGAACCTGCCAGCTGCCTCTGGGGACACGGCCGACTTGGTTGCAGTTTTTGGTGAATTGTTGCCCTCCTCGACGGCAGCTTGAAAGGCAGCTACTTTTCCAACGTGAGTGGCATTTCACAAGCCTCCGCCTTGAAGAGTGTCCCTGGCAAGTCCCAGCCTGTAATGGGAACGTGAAGACTGCTGCCCAGGGACGGCCGGGGAGGGCGCTTTGCCTGGCGAGAGGGTGGCCCCGCCTGGGGCGATTCCAACAGACAAGCAGGGCAGCTCAGCTCCTTGGACGCCGCAGGGAGACCAAGGTAAGCCTGTGGGTCTAGATGCTCTCTTAGTCACTATCAGCGGGAGAATCCGTTCATTTGTTCATTGGACTAGCGTCGCTGGCTGTGTTTGGTCACTGGGATAGAAGACAGACAGAGTTGGGGTGTCTGTCCCAAGAGACGGGGCTCTCCTTTGGCGAGTTGTCCTCGCAAAGCAGCCCACACGTGGTCCGTGTTTAACTCGCACCAAGGCGACGCGCAGTGCTCCAGCGCGGGAATGGCGCTCGCCACCGCCGAGGTCCAAGGGGCGGTCAGGCCGGCTCCTCTCCGCTCGGGAGCCTGGGGCCTTGCGGGGCGGGCTGGGAAGCCTGGCTCTTGGTCACCCTAGGGCGCAGGTCAAGCACCTTCCCTGCACAAACCCCGCCTCAGTTCCCCACCTGTGCCGGTGTCTGGGGCTCCTCCCTCTGCCGGACATTTACCTCGTGGTTGCTTTGGGCCCCACGCCAGCCTCGGCCTTTGCCTTGCCTGACGCGCCCGAGGCTTGTGTTTCTGCTCCGAGTGCAAGTGCTCGTTGGCCTGCCCCTCTCCGGCTCTGCGAGGACCACAGGCTCCCGCCTTAGCCCCCTGCCTCTAACTTGCTGTCCACCCATTTCCCAGTTACTGGCTCCTTCCAGGTGCCCACGACTTCAGTGCATCATGTCCAGAACTTGGCACAGGCCCCAGGCTCGGGCCATCTCCTGGGGCAGCGATAGAGGACAGGGCGGGGCGTAGGCGCTTCTGGGAACAGCCCTTCCAGGAATCGCTCGGCAAGAGGGTCGCTGGTGAGGACGCCGAGCAAGGGCCTAGGTGCTGCAAAGGCTGAGAGACGGGAAAATACCTGCTCGCTCGCGATGCGCCCATGAGTGAGTCTTGGAACTAGGAGTGGGCATGATGATTAAAGGACCCGGTTGTGCGAGAAGAGGTTATCGCCGCTTGGCCAGGTTCCATCTTTTGAAGGAGGCCATGAGGGCGTGGATGGAGCAGAGAGGGTAGATCTGATTTAAATCCAATTAGCTCACTAGAAAATACATCAGTTTCACAGGAGTGGCTTCTGGGTGGCTCTGCATTCCCTGGGATTTTTCGAGACTTCTGAATGTTTGGAATTGACATCACTAGAATATAGATTTTAGAAGGATTTCCTATTTCGATTTTTAAGCTATGTTTTATTTAAAATTTATTTATTTGAAAGTCAAGATATTTAAAGACAAGAGAGCCCACAGGGTGCTCACTCTGGCTGGGAGTCTCCCTGAATTTGGAGAAGACCACCCCATGAGCCAGGAGGAAGCCGCTGTGGGGAGGGGCCATGAAAAAGGCCAGTCCAAGCTTGGGCCCGGGAAGGAAGGAATGAAGCCAGAGGGGTGTCAGCAGAAGTGAGTGCCCAGGAAGGGTCATGCCCACTTCGTGCCTGGGCTGAGTTGAGATGCCGGCCTAGGGCCCAGCAGCTGGCTGGTCATTTGTGCTGCTGCAGGGGTGCGAACCCCTCAGGAGATGAGCTTACAGCCCGTCCAGGGGCTCAGAAACGTGATGGGATCTGATGGGTCAAGCTGCCCTTGAGACTGTGGTCTGGCGTGGCAGCCCTGGGCATCTGTTTTCCACCCCAAAGGAGGGTGTCATCTCTGTGAATGCCGTGGCTCAGGACCCTAAGAGGCAAGCCCTCTGGGTGGCAGGGGGGCTGAAGAGGTCCCTGCTGCGAGCAGTGCCTCCCAGGAGTTTTAGGGACTAAGAAGCAAGAGGAGGTTAGCAAAGTGCCAGCCCCACAGCGTGAGGACCAGGCTCCAGGCATGTGCTTCTGGGCTTTTCCCAGCCCACTTTGGCTTATTTGGTGGGGGGTTGGCTTGCTTTGTTTTTTTCATGGAATAGCCTTGACTACTTTGCCTCAGCTGATTAGACTTGGTGTCTTGAAAGGGTGCTTTGGCGTCGCCGGCTCACAGCCTTCAAAATGTTCTTGAAGGTATTAAGAGAGTAAAATGGTGTTACCGGAGGCTGGAGGATGCAGGGGTGAGATGGGTGGTGCTTAAGGACACAGATTTGTAACAAGTGGTAAATAAATAAGCCACAGGGGGCTGATGCACAGTGGAGCGAATATGGGCCGCAGTTGTGTTATAATGTAATGTGACCAATATCCCCGCAATCCTAACATAATATCTAAATATATCAAGTAACAGGTTACACATCATCGATTTACATGATGTTACAAGTCAAATTTATTCATTTGAAAATAAATACTGAGAATGCAGCAAAAATTAGCAACGATAGAACTATAATAGCTCCTGTACAATTAAAAATTTTTACCAAATCGATTTTATGTTAACATTAAGCCTTCCAGAATTTCTCTCTATTTGATGTTTAAAGCACTTGAAAGTCAAGATATTTAAAGACAAGAGAGCCCAAACTTGAGTTTGTAAACAAGAATTCATTATCTTCACAAAATTTGGATTTTTAAATATATTTTAATTAATAAACTTTAACTGAGGGCAGTTTTATGGTCACAAAATTAAGCAGAAAGTGTCCACATACCCCACCCGCCCCTTGAACAGCCTCCCCCACCGTCAACAACCCCCACGAGAAAGGCATCGGTAACTCGAGAAATTTGATTCCTTTAGTTTTTGAACCACTCATTGGTACACACACACACACACACACACACACACACACACACACGCATATATGCATATAATTTTATTGAGGTAACATTGGTTTACAACACTGTCTATGATTTCGGGGTACAGGTTCACACCCCACACCGCACTCACCAGCAAGGCTTCCACAGTCCTCACCACAGTCCATCAAAACCCCCTCCTTCCTTTGCCCCCCACCCTTACTCTGCCCTGCAGCCTCAGTTCTGCAGTCAGATTTGTAGGGTTTGTTGGTTCAGGATTACCACATGGCCCAGCAATTCCACTTTTTTTTTTTAAGATTTATTTATGTATGCATACAAGAACTGGGGTATAGGCCAGTGTGGGGTGGTGAGAGGATTGAGTGGGGAGCAGAACAGGTGGCTCTACTGAAGTACACTGCTGAGGGGAGCAGCAGGGAGACAGGAGAGGTCTGCTGCGCCCTGTGGGAAGCTGGGATCCCTGGCTGGGATCGAACTCGTGCTACAGTGGCTGCCTATAGCTTCACAATGCTGAGACTTGCACCACCAGGGAGGCCCAATTCCACTTTTTGGTACGTACCCCAGAAAGATGAAAATGAGTATCCACATGAATCTTGTCCTGGCTGTTCATAAGAGAATTAGTCACAATAGCAAAAAAGTGGAAACCACACAAATATCCACCAACCAGTGAACGGCTACGTGAAACATGGCGCATGCGTACAATGGACTCCCCTGGACACTGGACGGGAATGACTGACACACGCTGTCAGTCACCACCAGCCCAGCGTGTGTGATTGTGTGTACATGATACGTCCACTGGGCACGCCCACTCAGGTGGAAAGCAGACTAGAGGTTGCCTGAGAATCTAGGGGCAACTTCCCTAGACTGTGAATGGGACAGGGTCTCTTTGGAATATGATGGAAAAGTTCTAGACTTGGCTTTGGCTCCCACACAACGCTGTGATTATGCTCCACTCTGTCCTCCAATGACTAGCTCTTCTGAGTTTTTCTTGGCAGCCTGCTAGGAGAGTGGATAATTCCTACCTCAACATACATCCCAAAGGGGCTTAGAATCTGCACACTTAAGAAAACCCTCAGGGATCCTCTGAAACTTTCCTGAAAATTCCATCTTGGAGGGCTTGCTTCTTTCCAGCTTGCCTGATACTTTATAATTCTCTGAGCATTCAGCAGGAAACAAAACTGAGTGTCAGCTCTTTTTTGCCAGCATGTTTTATGTTTGGATAAAAGAAAACACCTTTTCCTGACCCCTAGAGCATCTGTCACCACCCTGCCGACCTCTCCATTGTATTCAAAATGACTATTGTTATTAAGAGAACTTAAGGCCACTTGAACAAAAGAGGACCTCAGTCATAGGGCTCATAGAATTAAATTTGCTTATGCAAATACCATTCCTGAGCCTGCTCCTGCTGTAGACTGAGGGTGCAGGGGGGAGGCCAGAGCCCTCTGTAGTGAGGCATGCTGCCTCCGTAAAATTAGTGTCCAACGAGAGTGTCTCTGGGGAAACCCTAAATGGAAAAAAAAATCTATCAGCTTGAACATTTATACCATCTGACTTAACCTAAAATTTTAAAATGTTAGTGATCATAAAGCAATGAGATCTCTCTAAAACTATTGTTGCCTGTATCACTCCAGCTCTGAGATGAAAGGAAAATTCTACAGTTTGAAGCAAATCAAATAGGCTGAATATTAATAAACACTTAGCTGAAGCCAGTGACATTGATTTTGTTTGATTCCAATAGGAGCTAATGAGATAGTGTTTTAAACTGTGCTGTGGATGTTCTGGGGAAAAGATAAATCAGCCCGAGATGACACAAATCCTCACAACTCTCACACAGAGCAGTGGGTGTGAAGCACATGAGCCCCAGAACCCCGCTGAGGCCTCGAGTGTTCCCCAAACTGGCAGCAGGAGTAGGAATTTTGCACAGTGGATGAGTCAGGCCTCCAAACAAGTGCAGATTGTGAATCTCCTCTGGCCAGAAGCAAGAGGAACAGCTGGAGTTGTGGGAAGGACTCAGGCTTCTGCAGGGGAACTTGGAATAATGCAGATGCTGAGGGCTCTCTTCAGTGGTAACTGCTGACTCTGCAGGCACACCCAGGAATCTGCGTGGTGGGTGTGCATGGGGCAGTGCCCACACGAGCACCCAGCAGTGGCAAAAACTAGGCTCTGAAGAAGAGGAAGCTCCCACAAGACCAGGGCAGAGACATTTCCTGACTGCTGTTTGCTAGTTGTGTCCCAATGATGGGCCCAGGAGTCTGCACCTGCCTCTGTACCGCAGGTGCCCAAAGACAGGCCAGTGGACCAGGAAGACGTGGCACATATGCACAGTGGAATACACTCGGCTAGTAAAAAGGATAAACTCTTGTCTTTGGAGACAGCCTGGGTGGAACTGGAGGAGATGATGCTGAGCAAAAAAAGCCTGAAAGAGAAAGACAAATCCCACATGGTTTCACTTACATGTGGATTAATTGGTTAGCGTTCACCCTAGTGACCTCTGGAAGTAGCTGTATTCAAATAAGGTTATATTTGGAGGTCCTAAGGGTTAGGACTTCAACATAAGAACTTTAGGGGACACCATTCAACCTATAATAACTAGGACTAACACTCCTGAAAAAGGAGAGAAGAGAAAAACCACTTCCAACATCTAAGGCAGGCAGTCTTCTGGATATGCAGAGAACCCTCTTTGAGGTAGAAACAGTGGCGGTTCTTCCAGCCCAGACCTTACGGGATGAGAACTGACTTGGACAAAATACTAGGTGCAGGCAGGGCAGGGCAGGCCCTCCTCAGAGAGACCGTGGCCCTGTCCACACTGGACTTCAGACTTCTGGCCGCCAGAGCTATGGGGGGATTGATTTCTGTGGTGCTTTTTTTTTTTAAGATTTATTTTTGCAAACAAGCTGGGGTGCAGGCCAGAGGTGTGGGGTGGTGAGAGGTTTCACCAGAGACAGAGTGGGGAGCAGAAGAGGCAGATCAACCGAAATCCACTGCTGAGGGGAGCAGCGGGTGAGGCAGGAGAGGTCTGTCGCGCCTTGTGGGAATCCCCAGCCGGGGATCGAACTCATGCCACAGCCGCTGACAGCTCCACAGCGCTGTGCTTAATGCGTTGCACCACCAGGGAGGCCCTCTATGGCACTTTATACTTGTGACCCCAAGAACCTCATACAGTAGTAAAGACCTTCATCTCTGAGAAAGGTAGGAAGGGGCTGGGGGGGAGGAAAGAGCCGGGGCTAGGATGTACAAGGGGGGGTTGAGCAGTCAGGCCTCCAGGTGCAAGGGTAGCCCCTGACCCCAAGAGGGGCTGCCCCACCTGGGCCTGTGTCTGGGTAGAAAATATCTGGGACAGGGGCCTCCCGGCAGCGCAAGGGGTTAAGTCTCAGCACTACGAAGCCGTCAGCAGCCACTGCGGCTCAAGTCGATCTCCAGGCACGGAGCTGACCCACAGGGTGCGGCAGACCTCTCCTGTCTCCCGCTGCTCCCCGAAGCAGTGAATTTCAGTAGATCTTCCTGTTGTCCTCACAGTATGTCTGGTGAATGCTCTCACCCCCCCACACACACTTCTGGCCTGCACCCCAGTTCCTCTATGCATAAATTAATAAATCTTTGAGACATGCCCAGAGGCTGGGGGCTGATCCCCAGACAGGAAACTCTAGCAACGTGGGGCTTACTGCTGAGAAAGAGATTGGACCAGGTGCCAGTCTCAGGGTCCCTGCTGTGGCCTCATTCCCCTGGATGGTGTGAGGCTCTCGGGGCGGGCCTGGCCCACGCCCTGCGGGAGGAGAGCCCAGGCTCATTTAAGGTCAGGATGCAGATTGAGCGTTTCAAAAACGGATTAAACTGGAGTGTAGCAAAAACAAACAAAAAGTGACTTTTCTAAAAATGTGTTCATAGTTAAAAGGGAAAAAATAGCGTGAACCAGGGCTGGGGCAATTGTGAGGGAAAAACAGAGACGTTCAAGGACATTGAAATCACCAGGTCACCAGCAACCTGGTGACCGATCACAAATGGGGAAAGAGCAGAGAATTGAGACTGGCTCTGTTACAGGGCAGGGAGAGGGGCACCCCAGAACCCCCAATCCTGCACAATTCTAAATAGGTTCTGCCATCCACCGCATCAAGGCAAAACATATAAGACCTTTAGTGGAAAGAAACTTTAATGCAATTAGAAAAGAAATAGAATATAGTTTTTAAATCAAGCACCCAGCATTACCCATCACCTTGTGGGTAAAAGTCCACCCAAATGGGATTGGCCCAAAGCAAGTCCCAAAAGCCCACCACAAGTCTAAAACACCTTTTGGCAGGGACCCATGAAAAGGGTCAGAAACAGCCAGACAATTCTGGGAGAAAAGAACAAAATCAAAATCCAGATCAACGTTGCCATTGTCACCTCCCCACGGGTCTCTCACCCACATCTGCCTCAATCAGTCCAGGCCAGTGCAGCTTCTTCACATGTCTCTCTGCTCCTTGGGCCTCTTGTGGCCTCCACCTGCTTCCTTCCTTCTCCTGTCTCCTCTCTCTAGCTTCTTCTCTCTTCTCCAGCTTCTTACCTCTCCTGCTCAGCTCCACCCTCCCTTGGATGGGGCAGGGAACCTGGAACACACCCTTTTCCTGGGGACCACCCTGTTACAGCTGCAGAATTCCTGTTTCCTCACATTCTCAAGCCATTGATATCCTTAACCCAAGGGGAAAAGAAGAGTGGGATCCCTTTTCAGGAGGGAGGGGATTCACTCAGTTGTAAACCTATTGATTACACTGGTCAACAAATTTTTACAAAAGTCATGTCACTAAAATAAAATTAGTCATTTCCTGTCTATTTGTATGTGCTCAACACGAATATGACAGTCAAATTCTAATTTTGGCTCTAGTTTTTTTTGTAATCTGCAATAAATGGATGTTTACATCACGAAATGCATGCCAATAGCAATAGGCCTACGGTTAATACCTGTAAAAAATCAAGTCATAGATTACTTCTTAGATTTCTTCGCTTGTCTCTTGTACAGCTGTTCAGGAGCATCTCTGGGGAGTGTCCGGCAGTGTCAGCCAGCATTGTAGTGGACCATTGTCCCTGGTATCTTTGTTCCATTGATGCGATATCTTGATGAAAATGTTCGCCATGTTCATCACTAACTAGACCACAGTTTTCAGGGAAGAAATCCAGATGGGAATGAAGGAAGTGGATCTTTAGAGACATATTGCAGCCAAGTGTCTGATACTGCATCAGTATGTTTTCTACTAGTCCCTTGTAGTTTCCTGCCCTAACATTCCCAAGGAAGTTTGTAGACACTAGGCGAAGAGCATTCCATGCTTGTTTCTCATCACCCTGCAGAAAGTTGTTGAACCGGTCATCACAATGCAGACGGAATGTTTGGGTAGACTATTTTCGACTTCTTTTGCTTCATTATTCCTCCGGAAAGAGGAGGAACCAAGCAGAAGTAACAGTCTTTTATGTGATTGCTTGGCTCTCTCCACACCATGGGGACTGCAAACGGCATTGATGGTCTTTTGCCACTGAACCACTGTGAAAGTGTAAGAGGGTGGTCCTCAGAAAAGGGGCTTGTCCCAGGACCCCACCCCCACCTCAAGCCAGAGAGATCCAAGACACCTACGACTATGAATCCCATAATGCCATCATCACCAAAGGAAGGATGCTGAGGGCTGAGGGTAGTGTTAAGCAATGGTTTTTGGTATTTAAAAAGCAGACCTGTGAGCTTTGAGAGGGCCTATTGCTCATGGCTGTGGATCGCCAGGTTTTCGAGTGCGCCATTGAGATTCCAGCTCAGCGGAACTGGTAGGACGCATTCACCAATTTATTCTTTATCTTTTTCCCTTCCCTTTTTGTAAATAAACCCTTTTTATTAATTTTATTGTGTGTGTCTGCAGTTGAGTCTTATAAGTTCCTTTTAAATGCACGGGTGAGAACCCACAGACAGGCACCCCATATATATCGGGGCTGCCCTGTAACAAAAGCTGTGTTGTCCATGTAGCACAGCATATATGTGGGGCCCAAGGCTTGTCTTGGTCACCAACCTTGCATCCGAAGTAAAGATGATAAGCCTTCTTCACTTGAGAAGTGATAGTTTTCTTCTGGTTGGTAAATGTCACTTCCCCACAAATAGAGCAGAAATTGTCCACGCTATTAACATACTTTCGAGGCATGACTGTTCTGTATTGTGCCTAAATGGATAAAACAATAAGTTCTATATAACAATAGCTTAAACTGTCTTGCACAAAGTCTGAATTGTTATCATTGCTCAGCCTTTCCAACAGGGCTTTATCTAGTGCACTGCTGACTCAGCTCACTTCAGCAGCCGCCTGGCAGTAGTATGACATTGCATCAGAAAATGATGCAATCAACTCTGGATGATGTGTGCATGATGGTATTGATGTCGTTTGCGAGTCGATGGATTTGAGAGCGGAGCGGAGTCCTTGGGTTCACTCTGAGAAAGGTTTCCCCAGAGCTCCCTTCGGTAGCACGTGCAAGTTTCTCCATGAGACAGAGACTCAGTTATACTTAAAGAACAGGTTTATTAGGACAGGAAGTAAAGGGCACTTGTACAGTCACAAGCAGGCAGAAAGAGCTGCCCCGCTGAGGGGCAGGTTTGCTAAGAGAGGCCTGCGTGGTGCAGGTCCCTGGCAGACAGGCAGGCCGCTGCCCTGCAGAGGGACAGAGTTGGTAAAGGAAAGCACCTGCATAGGCACAGGTGGGCAGAGAAATGGCTGCCCCAAGTTCTTGCAGGGATGGCTCTGATATACCCTTCTTTCAGTGGGGAGGGGCTCACCTTCGAGGATGGCTGTCTGCTTGCTGGCTAACTAGAATTAGAAAAGAGACCAGAGGTTCTACAATGGGCTTAATCTCCATGTCTTTGCCCCTAGACTGTCTATCTCCTACCTATGCTTTATAACTTAGGAGCTGGCACCCAGGGGTTGTGCTCATGGTTATGTTGATTTCTTCTACCCCCACTTCCTTGTGTGGGTCTAATTCTAATCTTATTTTGCGTTAGATCTCCTCCATTAGTATTATGCAATACGATGTGATATTACATCATTCTAGGCTGATTTAGGATGTTGTTGCAGTCCTACTGGATAAATTTACATGGTGAAACATATAAAATGAATTATATGAAATATCTTCAAAACGAGAGCTAATAAAAAATTTTCAGGGTTGTATTCATGCTCAGCACACCAAGATACTACAGATTAGGGCCTTTTTGAGTCAGTTATGATCTCACTGTTGACCAGTGTTAGCGAGATGCTTTGGCCTCCGCTTCACCCACCGGTTGGCACTGCTTTATAATATGTGACTTTTGCCATTTTTGTAACTGAAGATGTCCTGACATCTCCCTTTTCCATCTTCAATCCAAATGTGACCTCAAGAGGTTTGCTTGTATTCAAAGTCAAAGTCATTTCAGTCATTCAGTGGCAGGCAGTGGTCACCTGTTATGTTTCAAGGTATTGCCCAGGGGAGACGGAGCTCATGTACCCGAATATGACATAGTCCTGCCCTTAAAGAGTTAATCAGCCCCAGGCAGATGCTTTGGGACCCTCATAGAGGTTCTTGGGGAAAGCCCACTTTTCTAACCATGAAATTGACTCGGGAGTTTTTCAGCGACAAAGTAGGCCACAGAGCAGTGTGTGCAATGACGTAGACATGAATCCTGGGGCTGTCAGGCCTGGCACCCCCAGGCATGATTACAGTTTCCTGCGGCCACACACCCAGAGGGCGGAACAGAGGCCGGAGCTGCCTGCAGGGCTGGGCTGTGCAGACGTCACCAGCCCAACCAGGAAATAAGAGCCGGTGGGAGAGGAGGCTGACTTAGCCCATGTAGAGCCCTCTGGGGGCACACACCTTCCACAGCAGACCACCAGGGCTGAACCTGCCCTGGGGAGAGCAGACCACACCGTGCAGAACAGCCCCGGCTTCTGTAGACAGGGAACAGGATATGTATTTGCGCGTGTGTAGAGAACGCGCCGCCAACTGTTAACCCCTGGGAACCAGAGATTGTTCTGAAAGAGGCTGGGGGTACAATGGGAGAGACTTCCTTTTCCTGTCTCCTCTTTTGTTCTATTTGAATTCTTACCATGAGTATGTATTATTTCTTCCACGAAAACCAGGTGACTAAGCTTTCAAAAACTTTTTAAAGTAAATACATAGACTTGCTATAGCACTTAGCAATTCCACCCCAAGTTATGCTGAGCCAAAAGAGCCCAAAGCAAGGGCTCAGGACTCAGACTTGTACAAACATGTGCCCGGCATCGATATTTACAGAAGCCAAAACGGGAAAGCAATGCAAACACCCATCCACAGAAGGGTGATATATAAAGGGAGGTCTAGCCACATGGTGGAATATTACTCAGCCATAAAAAGCATGAAGCATTGACACCTGCTACAATGTGGCTAAACCTCAAAATCAGTGTGCTAAGGAAAAAAAGCCACAAAAGGTCACATATTGTATGATTCCACTGATAGGAACTATCCAGAACAGATAAATGCACGTTGGTGGAGGCCAGAGGCTGGGGAGAAGGGACAAGCAGGAAGTGTAACTGCTCCATGGGCCCGGGGTTGTCTCCCCAGGTGGTGAAACTGTTCTGGAATTAGATAGAGGAGGTGGTTGCAAAATATTGTGACTGCACTAAATGTCACTGACTTGTTCACTTAAAAATGGTTAATTTTATATGAGTTGATTATCACATCGGTAAAAATTTGATTTTTTAAAAAAGTGAATGAGCGTGGGCAGGAGGGGCAGGTAGCGGGCAAGGCACAGATCACCTTGGCAACAGCAAACTGCGTGAGTGTGGGTCAGGGCAGGAGCGGAAAAACCGGCTCACCACACACAGCCCGGGCTATGCTTTCAAAACAGCTGAAAATCAAGCAGAACGAGATTAAGTCAAAATGGTCAAGCCACTTCTCTCTGAAAGGGGGAGGAGCCTCTCAGCACAGGGAACAGACGCCACCCCCTCTTACAGGCAGGCTCCAAGACCTCATTCCCAGCATGTCGGTCTGAATGGGGCAGCTGAGAAGGAGCGCAGTGGATGCGTAAATCGAGGAGGAACAAGGGATGGGGAGAGACACTTGGAGGAGATACTTGGAAGAAACATGGGTGAGAGATTTGCGGGTGTCTGCTCTTTGTCCTCGACAGAGACGTGGCAGCCTTTATCTTCACCTCATGTGGATTGTACGGTAGTTTGAGTTTTAGGTCCACGCTCCTGTCCCAGCTCTCTGGGACCTGCCTGACCCCTTCCTGTGGCTCCTGACAGAAGGGGTCTTGGACTTACAGCAAGGTTTGGGGCCCCAGTTGTCCTTACATGGCTGAGCCTTTGCCCACAAGGGGATGGGTAGTTTTGGAAGGTTTTTGTCTTGTTTTTTTATTTATGCATACAAGAGCTATGGTATAGACTGGAGGGACGGGGAGAGAGGGAGGGGGAGGAAAGGATTCACCAGAGACAGTGGGGAGCAGAACAGACAGTTCTACTGAAGTACAGTGCTGAGGGGAGCAGCAGGGAGACAGGAGAGGTCTGCTGCGCCATATGGGAATCTCCCTGGCTGGGGATCGAACTTGTGCTGCAGTGGCTGGAGATAGCTTCATAGTGCTGAGACTTAACCTGGTGTGCCACCAGGGAGGCCCCACGCCTAGGGATTTTTGGTTATCATTGTGCTAATGGTTATGTTGATTCCTTCTACCCACACCTCCTTGCGGGAGTCAGGTTTTAGTCTTGCGATGCCCCTTTCATTAAGTTCTATTTCCTCCATCACTGACATAGCAGAGTATTCCAGATGGGGTGGGTCGAGCAACAGAAATCTGTCTCTCACCCTAAATTAGTAAAGTAGCAGACATGGACTTACTTCTTAGAAAACAGGGGCAAATGTTTCACAGCTTTTCACTTACGGCCCCGCTGATTGGCACCGCGCTCCTGGCGCGTCGCAGGAGCCTGCTGCTGGTCCTCGGCTGTGGCGGCTGGACTGATCTGACCCACAGGCTGGACGTTCGTTTTATTCTTGATGTCTTGTTGGTAGAAGCCACGCTGCAATGGAAATCATCCTATTTAAGATCTTTAACGTAGCCAGAAGGCTTATTTCCTTTCAACAAGTTCCTCCATGCAGACTTTGCAGTTTCTAAGGGGTTTTGTGCTGCTGTTTAGAGTCCTACCTGCATTGGGAGGGAAAGTGACCACGGATAGAGTAAGGTTCCTGGAGAAACGGGGTGGGGGGCCCGGGAGAGGGAAAACACCCCTCTCTCTGTGACCGTGTGGCTGCCATTTGCTCAGCATCTGCTCTGTATGGACTCCGAGGCCAAGCCGTCCTCTGGAAAGGGGGCAGGGTGAGCCTGGGCTCCAGGCTGCCGTCTAAAGGACCATCTCTGGGACACTGAGGGCCATTGCTTCCTGCATTCACCCCCCCGGCCACGTCGATGCCAGCTGAAGGACAACCTGTCCCATCTCGGCCCTGGTCCCTGCATACTTGCAAAGTCCAGACCTTCTGTCCCATGGTCTGAAACTCCGTGTCCGCTTGGCCTCTGTCGCCCGGGGGAGCAGGTGCACCAAGCCATAAGCCCTTCCTGAACCTCCCGCCTCCCCAAACCTCACCCCGCAACGTACAGCACCTTGTCTAGCCCCTCAGCCTGCTTCTCAGAAATCCGCCATTAACGAGGTCTGGAGTCGCAGGTCACACCCCAGCAAGAGCTTGGATTGGTCCCGAGTTTCACGTCACACCCAGCAAGCGCTGGGATTTCTAAGTATCTGTTGATGAGTCTATGGTATTTGTCATGCTCCTTTTGAAACCTGTCAAAGGCTTGGAGGTTTTCAACACACAAAGTGAATAATCTAAGAATCTGCCCAAATTCCCTTCCAAACAAACCAGCTTGGGTTGTGTCCCCGCACCCCATGGAGAGCCCGTCGCCTCCCAAGGTGGGGATGGAGGGTGTTCCTTGGATCCGTCAGTGGCACTTACAAACCAAACCCCACTGGCCTAGCCCCAGAACCTCCCTGCACATTGACAGACAGAAGGGGCCAGGAGAAAGAAGGAGACTCGATGGAGGGGCTGCCTTCTGCCCAAGCTCCCGTCTCCTTGCTGTCTGCTCCCCACGGCATCACCTGGCTGCTGTGCTATGAGCGATGTCAGCTGGAGCATCGTAGTGGGGTGGCCCGGTGACCCTGTCCCCATGCGCAGCTCTGCCGTGCAGGCTCTGGTCCAGCCTGCTAGTTGCTCACTCATCTTTTTTAAAAATTTATTTATTTATGCATATAAGAACTGGGGTGTAGGCCAGAGTTGTAGGGGTGGGGGAAGGTGAGAGGATTCACCAGAGAGAGAGTGGGGAGCAAAACAGGTGGATTGACTGAAATATACTGCTGAGGGGAGCAGCGGGGAGACAGGAAAAGTCTCCTGCACCACGTGGGTAGCTCCCTGCCCAGGGATCAAACTCTTGCTGCAGTGGCTGCAGATAGCTTCATGGTGCTGAGACTTAACCCATTATGTCACCAGGGAGGACCTAGTTGCTTACTCATTTTACTGCTGACTTCCTGGCCTGCCTCTTCTGGGCTTGTCCTTTGGCTTCTGGAGAGTTCTTGGCACCTGTTATCTCATTCTTGACCTGCTGCCCCTCTTGCTTCAGGCTACCACCCGCCTGGTTTCAGTTGCTTCCTTGCACATAGTCCTGATATTACTTAAACCACTGTCTTCAGCACGAGGGGTCCCCTGAGCTTGTGTGCTCTTGGGGCATCCCCAGCTGTGTGCATGCAGCTAACTTGAGTGTTTTCAGACTTAGCATTAACAAAACAGCCAGCCCTGGAGAGCCCACGGAGCTGTCAGGTAGGGTTATGAACTGCATGAGGCTTCTGAGCAAGCTCAGCCATCACAGATCTGGCTGCACATCACTCTGCTTGGCCTTTACTTGGCACCTGGTTCTGCTGACATCGTTTGCAGCTGCTTCACTGCGGTTGCTTCTCCCCTTTTTGCCCTCACCCCAATGATGAGACAGTGGACTCCATTATTCTGTAGTGATGCACTCCAAGCTTCTCTCTGGCCTGGCCCCCAAGTCAGCTAAACACCCACTCTGGCTTCAACTCAACCCCCAGGACCCTGACTGGTAACAAGTGCTGGAGCTCAGGGCAGCACCACAAGGGACATGGAGCCAGGACATTGAACCTAAAGCGACTGGGTCAAATTACAAGTAGGTCACATATATATGTTTATTCAAACAAATCTCCAGCCTAGAAAGAGCAAAACTTCCAAAGTAGAAAGGAAGAAAGAGAGAAGAAAAAGTAAAGGAAGGATGGAAATGAGGATGAGGCTAGGAAGAAAAAGGCAAAAGATAAGAGCTATAAAAGCAATAGAAGAAAACTTTGGAACATTCTTTCATAATTTTGTAGTTATGACCAAACTTTCTATAACATAAATCCAAACATCATTAAAAAAATCATAAATTTGTCCTTATAAAAAATTAAAATATTTTAGCATGGAAAAAAAAAAAGCTAAGCCAAAATACAAATAAGAAATTCAGGGGAAATATTTTCTTCTATATCCCAGACCAAGGGCTAATGCATAAAGAGCCACTACAAAATAATTTTTAAAAATCAACAACTTGGTAAAAGAACTAACCAAGTACAGGAATGGACAGTTTACAACAAACAAAATGAAAATGGCTTTGACACATGAAAGCTTTCCAACCTCACTCATAAGATGCAAGTGCCAGTTAAAACTACCCTGAAACATCACTTTTACCGGTCGATTGGGCAACCATCCAAGAATCCAGTATCCAGCTCTGTTGCCAGGACCACCAGCAGACAGGCTGCCTTGTACATCATCGGTGGGAGTGCAAATTGGCAGACCCTTGCAGCATAATTTAGCGGCAGCTATCAAATTTTGGAATGCTCTGGCAGTTCCCCGTCTAGAAATTTATTTTATGAATACTCTCCCATTCGTGTAAAATGATTAGAGATAAGGTTACTTCTTCCACTGTAGTTTGGCATGGAATATTTGGAATATATTCAATATTTAGAAAAATATCAAAGATTAAAAAAACTTAATTAAACCTTTCACCTTGAATGGTCTCTGCACAGCATTTCTAAGACTCTTCCAGGTAGCAGCTTGTCTTTTTAAAAAGATATCACCGCTCAAGTCATTTTGGGTAAAATACAACCAAATTTGTTATCAGAAATTAATTTTAAAAACCCTTGATCTCCCTCTGCATTAATTCAAAGGGCACAGAGTTTCCATATCAAAAGTTAAAGATAATAAGCCAATAATTATAATAATAAACATTTTTAAAGACTATTTTCTATTGTGTTAGCGATACTGTGAGATCTGCCCTCTTAACTAATTTTAAGCATACAGTACATTCCTGTCAACTCTGAGAAGATTTAAGATATTTTTAACATCAGGGGCCTCCCTGGTGGAGCAGCAGGTTAAAGCGCTGCGCTGTGGAGCTGGTGGCAGCAGCAACGCGAGTTCAAAGCCCGGCTGGGGAGATTCCCACATGGCGCGGCAGATCTCCCCTGCCTTGCCCGCGCTCTCCTCAGCAGTGTGTTTCTGTCGATCTGCCTGTGCTGCTCCTCACTTTGTTTCTGGTGAACCCTCTCACCGCCCCCACACCTCTGGCCTGCACCCCAGCTTGGATGCATTAAAAAAAAAAAGATATTTTTAACATCAAAACTTTGTCATTTTGGCCCTCTGGTGCTGCATCTGGGACTGCGGAGTTGTGGGCACTTGGCACACAAAAGCCCGGGGTCTCTGCACTGGGTCTGCCTGCCCAACCCTCTCCCAGACAACTCGGACCCCGGGGTTGGTGCCACTTCCTGGAGCCCCCAGTATGACAGATGGTGTAGCAGCCAACAGCCAGCCACGTGGCAGAGTAATAAAATCGATGAAAAAGAAGACAAAAATGTTCTCCCCGCACAGGTTCCTTTTTATTTTAGGAAATAGCCCCGGATATTTTAAAATAAAAGTCACACAGAAAACATATTTTCCGCAGGTGCGCTCCGGATGAGGGTCTTGGGGAAATCTCACAACCAGCTTTGGCTGGATGAAAAACCTTTTCCAGGATTTTTGTCAAGGCTGGTCCTCTCAATCTTTATAGCCATGGGGGAAAAAAACACGCTTTTAACAGCCTTCATCACCACGCCTCCACAGCCTTTTTTTTTTTTTTTAAGTATGCAATTAATTCAAAAGCTTCATTTAAAAGGTCAATTGAGTGGATCGATGTGGAAAAGTACCGCAGTGCACACCAGATTAAAGATAACCCAAAGGAGAGACCTAGCTCTTCGGAACATCTTAAGAAGGATCGTAGGTCCTTTTTGCTCTTTGCTGGGGGAAGAAGCAGTTGGAAGTTGATAAAATAACCAACTGAAAGCCGTAAATCTGCCTGCCTGAATCTGCTCTTTTTTGTGGTTATTGGGCCAGCACCGCTGCCTTTGGCATGAAGCGCCTGACCAGCCGAGGCCCCACAGCAGCGGCCTCCATCTGTCAGGCCCATGCGCTCACAGCCACCCATGATGTGACGTGACTGTCACGATCATTTTCCACCTGAAGATTGGAAAAAAAAAAAATCTAGTATTTGAAAAGTATCATTTAAAAAAATTTGAAGCAGCATGAAGAGGTTTTCCTGATTTCATTTGGCAAAATTCATTCCCTGAGAGTTCACTTTTGAGAAACACCGTGCTGGGGCCTCCCTGGTGGCACAGGGGTTAAGTCTCAGCACTATGAAGCTGTCTCCAGCCACTGCTGCATGAGTTTGATCCCCAGCCAGGGAGCTGACCCACAGGGCGCAGCAGACCTCTCCTGTCTCCCCGCTGCTCCCCTCAGCAGTGGACTTCATAGATCCACCTGTTCCGCTCCCCACTCTGTCTGTGGTGAATCCTCTCACCACCCCCCATCTCTGGCCTACACCCCAGTTCTTGTATGCATAAAAAAAATCTTTAAAAAACAAACAAAAAACTGCTCAACACCATGTTCATAAAAAGCTGGACATTCACTTAACCATACGAATCAGCCATTTTCCGATTCATTCAAAGTCAGAGTTGCTGTAGTGTCTGAAAATATTTGTATGGAAGGAACATGGTTAACAGCATGAAGTTCAGCCACATTATTTCAATAGGCTACATCTAAATCTTTTCCAAACTGTGAAGTTTCCCCCTCTTTGTACAGGAAGTTGGAAAAGAAACTAAAAATAAAGCAGCGTTTTACTTTAATCACTGACAGACATCCAGGGTTTTATTTTTTCCTTACTTCTGGAATATTCCATTCCATATTGGCAAAGCATATATTTCCTAACAAGAGTAGACCCCAAAGAAAGGTCTATGGAAATAATCCAACATTAAGATAAAAAAAAACTGAGCCCTTCTAAAACACTCTGCCTGTCTACGCCCTTCCAGAATGCAAGCTTTATTCCAGGTAGCCATCCCTCCTCCAAGGGGCTAGTGTCAGGCAGGAGAAATGAGGCCAAATGCAGGTTGAGCTGAGGTCGGGTTGTTGGAGATGCCAAAGTCTGTTACCGAGTAGAAAAGCAGAATTGGGGATGGTGGAAATCAGGAAATAAGTCAGTAGCCAGATACCCCAAGTTCAAGCCAGGACATGCTAACTTGGCGTCTCAGGGATAGACGGATAGGGCGAGAGAGGTAAGAAGTGGGCACAGCTGCCTCTGCACAGATGTTTTCTTTAGTCAGGAGTTCTCCTGGACACACAGCCTTCTACTGTCTTAAAGGAGCAGTACTCTGAGAAGCGGAGGGAAGGATCCAAAAGCAATGACCGTTGGATGGATTCTGGGTTATACAACCACCACCGCCCCGACACTGGGGAAGCGTATGAGAAATCCATGAGCCAACGATTACACCACTGTTGTTAGAACAATAAAATATAGAAAACTAAACTATAGGAAGCCTCCCTGGTGGCGCAGGGGTTAAGTCTCAGCACTATGAAGCTATCAGCATTCACTGCGGCATGAGTTCGATACCTGACCAGGGAGCTGACCCACATGGCGCAGCAGACCTCTCCTGTCTCACCTGTTGCTCCCCTCAGCAGTGGATTTCAGTGGATCTGCCTGTTCTGC